>OZ010787.1:514605263-515205263 GCA_963932465.1 Maratus speciosus | reverse complement strand
CGCGCCGGTCGTCCAATGTATTAACTGTCCCCTACCCTTTTAAATGTCCCTACTCGATCAGCAGATCGCTGTCTTTAACTTAATAAAAATTGCTTTTAAACTTTTCAGATGAGATTTTCCGTGATCGGGGCTGCACTACTTACAAGCAGTCTTTGTAGGAAAGGGATGTGATTCCCCACTGTAACGGTGGTCGGTAGACCCGCCCACTCCCAATCGCCGCCGAGACGAATAAATGAGTTCGAAACTGCCGCCTAGGTCGTCGGACGTATTAAACGTTTAAGTCCTATCTGATCCGCTAGTCAATGTCTTAAACTTAAGGAAAATTTCTTTTAAATTTTTCGGGTGGGATCTTCCGTGATCGAATTGCACTCCTCGCCAGCAGACTTTTAAGGTAGGGACTGCGATTCCTTGCTGTAACGACGGAAAAAAAATGTTCACTTCAGAATGTAAGAAATGTCAGTCATATACTCAAAAGTTTATTATTATCGAAATAATTTAAAATAAAAACAGGTGGAAGGAAGAAACTGATTTTTTATTAAAAAAAAAACTTTTATTCTTTTCGTAACAGTAATTTCTGTTGACATTTAAAGAAACTCTTGCATTTTAATTACCATATTTTCAATGTCCCTTATAAAGTTGAAATATTTTTGAAAAATAAACAATGATAAGTAGTGCAACTGACAAGAAAATTAAAGATAATGTAAAATTAATATTTTTCTATGATAATCTAGATTCAAGATATTGCGTATATGTCACACAATCTTAAATGAATTTTCGTTATACTAATTCCTTTTGACAAATTAAATTTCCTACCAAGAGCGTAATGAGTAAATAGAGTTCTCTTGTTAATAAACTAATTAACTGTTTGAGAAGCATGACCGTTTCAAAACAGTTTCTTAACAAGTTTCATGTACAGTTAGAAGAATTATTTTTTATTCTGATTATTTCCATTCATTACGATTATAATACCGTTTTATTTTAATGATCAACAAACGCAACACAATTTTAAGACAAGTTATTTGGATAAAATAAAGATTAAAGCTCTAAACTAAATCTGTAAGACATTTAGTTCGGTTTCGAAAAGAGAATTGTATTGCATTATACAAGTATAAAATGAATTAAATATTAAATTAGAAATGTCGAAATATTTTGATCGGACTTACAAAATATGCTTCAGAAACATTTCTTTTGCGAAATCCTTGCGAAAGAATGTACCAAATCTGTCACTAGCGTCATGAATGAAAACTTAAGCTTCTTTACAGAATGTTTAGATTTGCGTTAAGGATTAAGATGAAAAATTAAACTTGAAGAATGTTTTGAAAGAAAGTTTCAATTAAAAAAATTTCTTAATATTTTCCCCTATGTTGAGCAGATATTTTTAGCTTGTGTGAAGTGTTGTTCATGTATAAAACGAGTTAAACATCGGATTTTTTTTTAAATCTTTCTTTGAGATATAAAAAAAAAAAAAAAAAAGAGCGTGTGGGAGGCATGGCGGAAATAGAAAAACCCATGAAATAATTTTTTGGAAATGTGAATGTGTGTGTAAAAGTATCCTGTAAAAATTGCAGCATACATACAGCGTGTTTATAATTTATGAAACCACTTCTGATTATTTTATTTATTAAAAACAAAGAAACTATATCTAAAGTTTATTATAGGTATTTACTTTTTACATAAAATAAATATCATACGATTTTAAAAAATAATAAATGTAATATTTTTTCAAATTTACGGATTTCTTTTAAATGCTGTATAAATGACATGTAATTCTAGGGGTGGGGGGGGGGGGGATTAGAAATACAAATTGTATATTACCTGTTAGCGATGTTTAAATAAAATGCGTCAAAGTTTATAATTGTATTAAAAGAAGTGGTAGAATTTTTTTAAGTGTTTGTGATTCTAAAAGATGAGCCGCTTCGTGAAGAGCGCAAGAAAGGTTTAAAATGGCGAAAAATATATTTTATTACTATTTTTATCAACGTTTGGACATTTAAAATGTGGCGGTTCCTCTATTCGAGCACATGAGGAGATTAAAACCAAAGGAAAATGAAGAAATAAATTAACCAAATAAAATAAAATAATAATCCCATTTCTGTTAATTTCTAGGAGGATTTTAAATACCCCCCCCCCCCCCTCATCTTTTTAAAATACATACATGTCAAAACGTTACTGTAATAATATAACTTTTGGTATATGCTAGATCGCACGTGCGATTGAAGGAATTTCTTTCGAAACCGTCTTATGCGTACAAAAACGACGAGTGGGGAGTAAGGCGAAGGCACCGCTCACATCTTTCCTATAAAGCATTTTATCTCATAACAGTATTAATTACTGAAAAAATCAATATTAAAACTATGCACATATTTCTAAATTTTACATTACTTACATATTTACAACGAAAAGGCATCCTTCTAAAAGTACATTTTTAGTTCGTTGCACGCTTTCTTTTGGTTGAAGGATTTTTAAGCCTGAACGCCTTTTTCTATAAAATTTCTTCATATTTTGAAACCAATATTTTCGCCAAATATCGCTCAAATATCGCCAAAAATCTCCACATTTGGCGATATTCTTTCATTTGACACCAAGCATGTGTTTTGGCATAGGTAATCTTGATATTCAATTTTCCCGCCAAATCTCGCCAATGTCGCCAACATTTCACCAAATATTGCCAAATTTGGTGAACGCTTTGCGACTTCGTTTACTGCCAACTTTTCAACATCTTAATAACTTTTTTCCCATTGAAATGCATTCTCCAGTAGTGACCTCAAAATGACCCACTAATCGAATTTTCTCGAATACGTGTCCTAGCCCAATGCTCGTCTCGTATCCGTAAGCGGTAGGATACAAAATTTAGTCATAATCATTAGAGCCGTTTCTTAGATAGAATTTGCATACGCACACACACGATTTGCTCGTATTATAATATAGAATATGATTCGTGTTGCCTTCAGGATGCTAAAGCTTGAATCTTTCGCTGTCTCTTTCTTGGCTGCTGTTTATTCGAAATCTGTCTTAGTTTCCTACATTCTATTATTTAATTTTTGTTTGTTTATTTGTTTGATTGTATAATTTTCCTCCGTAGAAAGTAAAATGTTACACACTTGCTAAGTGCTTGTTATTACGTATAATTGCATTAATTTCGTTTAACTTTTCAAAACTCACATGTATTTCAACCTGTATATTAAATTGTACTGGCTGATTTAATTTTTGCAATTTGTGTATTGCGAACCACTATTTAAATAACCCATGAGCTGAAAATACCTTCAAGAATGTCGTACAGTTGGTCTGATAGGAAAATTGCTAAAATTACAATCGCAGCTGCCGTAAACATTGAACCCAGCAGATCGGTGATGTGAAGTCTAAACTCAATGGACATTATGCACATGACGTCACACCCAACAGATGGCAGCATTTTTATCCGTCATTCAAGCCACTGTACCACCAGAATATATGTCTGCACAGACATAAATACACCCAGCAGACAAGTTTTAGCGTCGACCCAGATTCGGTGCACAAAGTTTAACCGAATTTTTTTCCAGATACAGAACAACATTTTGAATTTATATTACAATATATTAAGTTTCTACTACAACAAAAATGAATTTTTAAGCGGTGTTTTTAACAAAAATTATCAACAACACATACTCCATAGAGCGCTAGCCTAATATTCATATATAAATGCCACCAGCAGAGGAATTTTAGTCTCGACCTCAGGTGCGTGCATAAGGTCCATTATCTTGAAGTAGTCATTTTCAGTGCATATGCTGGTGTAACTTTTAAACAACTTAACGGATCTACATGTTTCTCTTTTTAAAATAAAGTAAATAAGATTATCTACAAACTATTCTGAAAAAAAAAAACATAACGGAAAATTCGATTAATATTTATAGATTTTTGATCTTTTATTATACAGGGTGTCCGGTCTCAACGGTGTCCAATGGCTAATTCCTAAACCGTTAGTCATAGACGTATAGTTCCAATTACAAAAACGTTTAAAATCAGGTAAAGAAATATTTTAAAGCGATTTCGGTCAATAAAAACATTTCTTAAAGAATTACGAAATTTAAATTTTTATACGGCCCCCTGGTCCTATAAGTAATATTTAGTAAAATTTTCCTTTTACACTGACAAGTAATACACAAAAAGTCCCGTTATTCTACGATTAAAATTGACCGAGTAATAGCTGTTTAAAGTTGGAGCGTATTTTTTGCTGCAAATTGGGGGTCATTCACAAATTTAGTCGAAATATAATTTCGTGAGATACATTAAAAAATGGTTGAGAGTAAAATTAACATTGCAATATAAATTTGAAATCTTTAATCATTCGAACATATTAATTCAAAATATACAATTTGTAATAAACATTTAAGAAGAAAGAAAAAACAGAATTTTTGTTAAATAAAATGATGCTAAATTAACAGCCTCAATTCTTTACAAAATTATGCGTATTTTAAAATATTGTTAGATTACACTCGCCTGCAAAAGTTAGGTTATGTCATGTTTTTTAGCTTTTAATAACTGATTCTTATGTATTCTGTACCGCTGAATCTGAAACTGACCTTCATTTTTAACCATCACCTCAGGATTTTTCGCAAATTTCAAAGTTAAAATTGAATCTCCTCCCTCATCTCATCGGACCACTCAGCTATTTAGCTGTAAAAATCCCAGGATAAGCAAAAATATCGAATAAATTATTGAATAAAATAAAATAAAACAAAAAAAGTTCTACATATGTTTTATAGTATGAGATTTTCGTTATATTTTAAATTACACATTTACGATTTGCAAAAAAATTCTAACGTGATGGTAAAAAATGAAGACCATTTTCATATTCAGTGCTAAAAAGTACGTAAAAATCAAGTATCAAAAGTTAAAAAACACAACCATGCCCTCTACTTTATAGTATTCGATTTTTGTTATTCTTTAAATTTGACAATTTATGATTTGCGAAATATGTGATGGTATATGATTTGCAGATATCCTGACATGGTGGTTAAAAATTAATGTAATTTTCGGATTCTGTGCTAAAAAATACATAAAAGTTAAAAAAAAAAAAAACAAGAATCGCAGTCTTGTATTATCTAATCTAAAACTTTTTCTTAATCTTCTTGCCGGTAATCTATCCGAATTTTTTTGTGTTATCCTGTAAAATAAGTATAAATGGTAACCACCGAAAATAATAATAATATTAGATTGTTATTGGATTTGCGCCAGTATGTAAAATGTAATCTCGATCGGATATTTAAAAGTGAGTTAAAGTTCGCGTACAAATTTTGAACTGGAAATGCATACATACGATCGTTGAAGTAACATAAAAACTTATAAAAGTAACATAATTTTTGTTAAAATAAATCATAAAAGAAACAGTCTCAAATCCTGACAAAATAAAACATATGTTATATTAGCCAATCTGAAACTTAGTAAATGTTAACTTAATCATAATACTTGTACGATATTTTTCAAAGAGCAGATACAAATGAAATAAGATCTTCGAATACTTTAAGCACTTGGTATGTGATCCCTCAAAGCCAAGCCGAACTCATTTGTTTTCAGAGCAGAAAAGAGGCATAAGTCATGAATTTTTAGTTTCATAACTCGCTCAATTTTAGTGTTATATGAATTGGACTTTTTTGTCTTACTTTTCAGTGTAATAGAAAAATTTTACTAAATATAACTTATAGGACAGGGGGATCGTATAAAAATTTAAATTTCGTAATTTTTTAAGAAATGTTTTTATTGACCCAAATCGCTTTTAAAATATTTCTTTACATGATTTAAAACATTTTTGTAATTTGAACTATATGTCCATGACTAACGGTTTCGGAATTAGCCATTGGACACCGTTGAGACCGGACACCCTGTATATAAATATACCGGGTGTCCTAAAAAGGACTGACTGATTTTAAAATTCAATAACTAGCAAACGGTTGCAGATATTTAAAAAATTCTTGCAGGAGGGTGATGTATAAAGTCAAAAGTTTTTTACAGTGATTTTCTATTTTAGTTCGAATTACAAACAATAGATGGCGCTGCGATCAATAGACGCTAAATTCAGGCTCGATTTTTGGTACTTCGTGACCCACTCAATACATTTAACCTCCTTTTTCCGCATGGAAGAACAGGAAGGCCAAAAAATCGAGCTTGTATTTAGCACCTATTGCTTACAGCGCCATCTATTGTTTGCAATTCGAACTAAAATCGAAAATCACTGTAAAAAAAACTTTTGACCTTATGCATCACCCTCCTGCAAGAATTTTTCAAATATCTGTCACCGTTCGCAAGTTAATGAATTTTAAAATCAGTCAGTCCTTTAAAGGACACCCGGTTTATACTATATATAGAGAGGAAGTTTGGGTTTTATGGAATGGTCGGACAATATAGAATACTTCAATATCTGGCGCAGACGGTGTTGCAGCCAAGCGTAACTCTTCCATTTGAATTCCTAGTACTCCCATGAGGCACTCTGTTTGGATGCATGTTGTTGGAGCAACACGGTGAAATAAAATCTTATTCTCAATTTTGCAGTTTTTTGCAGGTAAATTTTATAAAATTTCTATTAATTATAAAATCTCACTGTCAGTGATGTTAACCAAGTTCAGTATAAAGTTGAGCAGTTGTACTTATTGCTGTGTTAGTCCGTTTTTGTCTATGCTAACTTCTTGACGAGAGAAGAAGTTGTGTTTTCAAGATGGTGTGTTGAGTAATATGAAATATAAGCTAGACAATTATTGCAACACTAGTCTAAAAATTAAAACAATTTTTCACAGAATCTGATGATTTATAAATGATTTAGTAAAGTTTACTCATTAAATAAGCTTGGTTATTCTTTTAAATCGTGGTTTTTCTTGCAATTAAAATAATCCTTATGACTCTATTCCATATTACCCGACTGGTTGCCATTACACGAAAATGTAACTTTTCTTTTAAAAAGCTCAATAATGATACGTATTTTTTCTTCCGCTTTAAAAAAAATTAAAAATGTGTTAATTATTGTAAAAATGTGTTAATAGTTTATTCTTTACTAACTTTAATGTATCTCAAAAAATTTTATGTTGACTTACAAAAAAAAAAAAAAAAAAGAAAAAAAAGGGTATTCCATAATACCATATGTTCTGAAACATAAATAAATAAATGCAAATAAAAAGTATTTTTTTTAATTAACTACGGACTTCCTAGTCCGTCAATCCATTTTCGTCATCTCAAATGTGTCTGTCCCATTAAGAAATATTCTAAACGCATATTATAATTAACAAAAAAGAAAAATCATACGTCCAGCATAGATTTATAAAGACATTCAGAATACTTTTAAAAATTTTCACCGTTTAATAAGGTGAAAGATGACGCTTAAGTAAACAATTTGGAATACGAATACGAAAACCCAATTTCAGCAATTTCCATGTACAGTCGTAAAAATATACGAATTCTTTTGTGCAGCCATATATGATGTATAGATTTGTATATACACTACGTTGCTCAAAACAATTAGGGAGCACATGGTTTTAACAAAATTATGCAAATATTTACACCGATAAGTAACGTAAAATAAAACATTCGTAATTTAAAATGTAGTGGAAAACGGATAAAAAAAAATCGCATGCAAATTAAAGTTTATGACGTCAAAAAGTAGAAAAAGTAGATAAGTGTAGAAATCGGGATTTTGCAAAAACGACTGTTTTGCTGTCTCAGTTTTGAAATTCAATTGCTCAGCTTGTGTGTTGAGAAAAGCTCACTTGAAAATGTCACAACAATGTAATGTAACGAAATCCATGGCTTGGCGTGTTATCGGGACAGTTGAATCTGAGGAAACACAACGAAGTATAGTGGATGCTGTTGGAGTCGCAAGAAATGTAAATTCAAGGCTGTGGAATCGATTCCAAGACATGGGGAATGGTAGACATCGACAAGAACAAGATCGACCATCCGCTACCACAGAAACTGATGACCGATATATCCTGTTAACAGCTCGTCGAGACGGAACGGGCAATGCTACTCTGCTGCAAGCACGGTTGTTCTTGGCCACAGTACTAAGGGTATCCAGCCAAACAGTGTAAAATTGGCTTCATCAGGGTGGTCCCTATGCACATAATCTAGTGGTCTGTATTCCGTTAATCTTAAGCCACTGTGCGGCACAAAGAAGGGGGGCAACTGAACATCGAGTTTGGAGGCAACGTTGTTGGAGTGAAATTGTGTTTACAGACGAGTCCCGATTCAGTCTGGATGTGGCATCCGATGTGTTATGGCATGGAGAGAAAGAGGCACTCTAAATAATCCCACATTCGTTCGTGAAAGATCATATTACACACGAGGTGGGTTGATGCTATGGGCTGGAATCAGCATAGGTCGACGTACAGGCTTGCATATCATTCGGAATGGCACTTTGACGGTCCGAAGTATACAGACGAGTTACTGAGATCCCATGTTGTATTTTATGTTGCAGCAATTAGTGATTTCTTTTTTCCATGCATGATAATGCCAGACCTCATACAATTCGTCTTGTGGAGAACATTCTTAAAGTTGAAAGAATACAGTATATGGAATCGCCAATATGCTCTCCGGAACGGAATCCGATCGAGCACGTTTGGGACATGCTCAGACACGCATTGCTGCGAGACCAACGCCTCCTTTTACTGACCGGAACTTGGAGATTGCAATTCTTGAGCAGTGGAACAGTATTCCCCAAAGCTTTATCGATAACCTGATCGCATCCGTGGAAAACACGCGTGCAGCAGTCTTAGTTGTTCGAGGAGACCACGCGTCATATTAAAAGTCTTTCATCATTTCTAAACAATACTTTTTTTTTTATCATTTACATGAAACCAAATTGTTTCCCCAAACCATCTTTTCATGTTCTTTCCATCTTTTCAAAGAATAAAAGCTCCCTCACAAATTTTTTTGCGTCTTTTTTTTCTGTATTGCGCATTGATACATGTGTACCATCCATTTTATGCCCATATATGACTGCCTTGCACTGTTCTCTTCAGTTTTTTGCTTGCTCTCCTAATTGTTTTAGCAGTGTACATAGTGTGCAAAAATATAGATCAGTTAGGAAACGCATAACACAGTTGAAAATTCCTGTTCAGCAATTTCCGTAATTAAGTGGAAATATACTCCAATCCTTTTGTTCAGCCCTGTATATTATCTATGGAATTTATACACACCAAATAATATGAAAAATATTACTTAAATTTATATACGCATACGACACTTGAAAACGCAGTTCCAAAAATTATTGCTTGTAGACAGAACTGTAACCGAATTCTCTTGTGTGTCCTTGTAAATGAACGATAAATTTTATGAACACCATATTCTATAGTTAGCGTCTCATAGCTTACCTCAGTGATTTATATCAATTTTAATATATTTGAATTAGTGTTACTCCATTAAAATACACTGCAAGCGATTTTTACTGATATACTATAATGTAAAGGAATTCTTTTGAGTGCCCTGTAAATGAACTATAAAGGATACTCATTTCATTTGCAATACTGAACATTCCATGCTAACATTCAATAACACATACCCATTACATGGCAACCGAAGAATATTTAAGTTTAGCGCACGGATAGATAAGTAGAATTCATAAACGCTTTTGAACTATGCTGGAAAGGGTTAAAAACTATTCTTATGCCAGAAAAATTTTTAGAAGAAAAATTTCGTATCAGATAACACTCGATAAATTTTGGGATAATCAACGAAAAAATTCTTTATACTCGTTAAATTTTTAACGAAATTGGGAAAGGAATGTACAATGTCAATATTGGGAAATACTTAAAATCGAATTACAATGTTACATGAAATTGGTTGGCAAACGAAAACTCTTGAAACAGCACCAAAACTGTAAAATATTGAACGGGATAAAAATTTCATTTCACGGGATCAGAAAGAAAAATATTTCATACGTATGATAAACAAAAAAATTCATTTTTATAATTCTGTAGCTCAAATAATATTATAGGGATTTGAGCAAGAACCAAAAACAGTTTTCAGCCACCAACTGGGTAGAAGGTCTATTATTATAGAGAGAAAGTTTTCTGCAGAAGAAAATCTTGATCTATGACACATTACACTAGTCTGCGTGATATCAGATGATTAAAAACCAATGACTGCCTTTAATGTATTTTTTTATGCTGATTACAGAACTGATGTTAGTTTTCTTCTATCACGCGTAGTTTGCTTGCAATCGAACCGAGTAGATTTCGAAGATTCAAGGGAAATTTCCCATCACACACGAAAAATTAAAAGCTGGAATTTTTGTTGATCCTCAAGTCAAAAAACTGATGAAGCACAAAGATTAAAAAAAAAAAAAAAAAAAAAAAAAATGTGTTACCGAAAATTTTCTAGGGAATAAGAAAGATACAAATTACAGGAATATTGTTGAAACAATGAGTAATATGAGTGTAAAAATGCACTTTTGCATTCCCATAGCGACTACTTTCTAGAAAATCCGGACATTACAGTGAAGAGAACAGTGAGCGCTGTCACCAGGATATCAAAGAAATGGAGAATAAGTATCGGGGAAGATGGAATGTAAATATGATGGCGGACGACTGTTGGATATTGAAGAGGAACATAAATGATAGAGGATCTGATAGAAAAAAGAAAGTTTGTTTAATTGAACATTGTTTGCTTTTCGTTTTATTAAAGAAATATCATGAACTTATAAGGGCATTTTTGCAGTATTTTTAACGTGTTTAAAGAAGTACTTTGTATGAAATTTTGATAAATTTTTGATTGAATTAATTAAAACAATTATTCAAAATAATTAATAATTCAAAACACAACTTCTTGTTTTTTGTAAAATCCTAACGTGATAGAAAAAAATGGAAGTAATTTCCGGAATCAGCATCAAAAATATATTCAGGAAAACTTGTTCATAAGAAATCATCTAACAAATAGTTTAAAAATGCAGACTGGTGTTATTAACTGAATAAACTCAAAAATTTACGTCTATGATTATTATCACCATATATACCATTTGAAATTTTGTTATGGGGTCTCAGGACTCTTAAAATTGGAAAAATCGAAAAAAAAGACCATTTTCAACATATAATATCTTAAAATGTAATTGATTTTAAGACAAAATTTATATTGGGATGAAAGATATAAGTATGTTCTTTCATTTCATGTATTTGAAAAATTACAAGATGCAGAATTAGAATTTACAGTGGGCTCCAAAATGTCAGACATTTGACGAGCGGAAAATCAGCATAACAGATTATGCGCACGATTATCAAATAAATTTTGCAAGTAGAAGGAAAATTTTGGGTCCTACTTATGCTTCACACTGTAATAATTACTTTGAACCTAAATAAATTTGTATTTAAATCATTTTTCTATTTTTAATACAAAGTTGTTTTTAGATAATGCAAAATTTAGAAATTTTCAACAGTATAATCACCTATAAAGAATATATTTCTGAACAATAAGAAGGAAATTTTAGGTTCAGTTTATACAGACTAACATGAAACAAATGTTTTGAAAATTTCATGAAAAAAAATTCAGAAGTTTTTGAGATATCGTGCGCGTTATGCCCAAAAACGTCATTTGGAGAAAACTGACTTCAAAGTTTCTGAAACGCCGCTTCAGCTATTGAGCGTGTATAATTTTAAAAGCCATAACTTCTGTTCTAATAGGAATTTCAAGGAAATATTTATACCAAAATGTTCAGAAAAGATAGTAGTTTAATATCTAAAAAAATTAAAATTTCCAAAATTTTAAAGCTTTAACAGTCCTGAGACCCCTTATGTAGTAATTGTTTGAAATTTAAACAGGATAATGTTATTTGTCAAACATCTAAATCACTCTGAATTACTATAAGTCTTATTTTTTTTTTTTTATTTACCTAATAGTAATCTATATTTGAGCTCAATTAAGAACCTTTTGTGTGGTTTTGCGTACCGGTTTTATCCATTGAAAAAGCAGTTTTCTTCCAAGTATGGATAGAATTTACTGTAGTTAACGAAGAGGGTGATATGTCAGTAACAGAATTTCAAAACATTGACTCTTTAATAATAAAAATAAGAGGGTTTTAGATTATTAAAAATTTCAGCAGAGTGTTTTTATATTAATTTTCATAAGTGCCTTGATATCATACAAGTGGTCGTATAATTTTTCTATATCTTTTGCGTGTATTTCTCATTCCGTTAAATTTTATCTTTACTTACATTATTCAGATTCAATTTATTTCTTATAATAATTTCGTGTTGTATAATATGTTATACGATACTTGTAATCGGGCTGTATTATTCCGTATTCAAGGTTGGAGTAGCACAGTTGTAGTTATTCCAACAGAGCGAAAAATGTCCCGACCAGGAATCGAGCCTGGATATTTGGCGTGCCGTGCCAAAGCTTTACATCTTAAGCTTTTCAGACGATACCTGGCTGACATACTTCACTCTTATCTGTTGGACATGGCTGCGAACTGCAGCGCTAGTTTCATTATTCCGTTTAGATTGAAATTTGCGATATTAAAGTTGTCTTATAATTTTTTAACACATTGTATATGAAGTTAACAATTTGTAATTGCTTGTAAAAATATAAGGATTTCACATAAAATAGCAATAAATAATTCTTATAGAATAATTGTAAGAATTCTTTTTGAGGAGCTGATACAGTAGACTATAGTGTCGTAATAAAGCTGGGTGTCCAGATGCCTGGATACTACTAATTTTGTAAAGTTTTATTCGCCTTGTTTAATCGCAGAAAATAAGGTGAAGAATATTATTTTAAAATAGTGGTATCCAGAGCTTTTGGACCCCCACTATGGTTACTAATAGACTGTTATAAACTTGGAAGGTATCACATGTGCTTAATTTCCGAACAAGAATGTACTTATTTACGAAACTGACTGATTAATTGAATGTTAAACAAATATTGAAGCAGTAAGAACTAATTAATACATAATAACATATAAGTATACATTGCTAAAAGTCACCGGACAATTTCAACTGCATAGCTGCCAACTTTTACTTTTTTTTTCCTACCACTAAAATTTTACAGTAAATATTGTCTATTTTAATCGTCGAAATCTCATGATTAAACAAGGCGAAAATATCTATTAAATTTTAGTGGTAGCAAAAAAGCGTAAAATTTGGCATCTATGCAACTGTAGATGTTCTATCGAATATCTAGATAGGTACTTAATTAAATGTTCTTGACCGTTGGGATGTTAAAAAACAAGTTTGTATTAATATTTTTTATTGAAGATTTAGTTACGATGGCAATTAAGGGACTAACAACAAACTAAACCACACAATATTTGCGATTATGCTGTATAATGAAAAGCTTGAAATGCTCTATAACTGTAACAAATGATTTCACAATCCATATATAAAGTTTCTATGCATTTAAGTAAGTATAGCATATATATTCAGACGATATAAAAGTGTCTTTTAAAATCTAAAACTTTTAAGCATGATTATTTTGTTGCTGTTTATAACACGCAGGATTTCCAACCAAATGATGAAACACTTTCACAAAATTTAACAAAATGAAAAAAATATTATAATGCAATTAGAAATGAAAATATTTGATAAGATATGAGTATTCAGATGAAATAGTTTTTAACTAGCATGCTTGAATGATGGGGCACATTTTTCTTTCATAATTTGACAATCAACTATATTTAACAACATACATGAAAAGGCCTGTTGAATATTACTGAAACTCAAAAATATATACGAGTATAGACAATGTACTGAGCTACATTTCACTTACTTTCTAAAAATAACTGGGCGATAAGGGGTTTTCCACAAATTCTATTCAAGTCTATTTTCATCATAAATTACGGGATAACTAAACTGAATTAGGGTACATCCGGGTTAGATACCCCATTAGATTAGTTGTCCCAGTCACTGTATTTCAGCTACATGTGACGAAGTTAATGACGTTCTACTCTCATTCGTTATAAAAAAAAGCTTAGTAGACGAAGTTATAGCGATTTATTTCTTCAAATGAAAGTCGTATTTATCAAAAAAGGTAAGTTTGGCTTTTGTTGTATGTTTAGTAGCAGATGAAATATAATGCATTTATTTGATATTTTTCATGAAATATTTAGTGAATGTTCTTGAAACAGGTATCGAATAATGTGTTAGTTTATAGGTTGTAGCCATATTTCTTTCTACTTCCACAGCTGCTGGCTGTAGCATTTATTCCGATCAAGTGGGCGTTTAAACCTGAGGTCGGGGATAGATGGCTAAAATCATTGTTAAGCTTTTGTGATAAAAAATTGCGTATTTATGTTACAGTAAAATTTTGTATGAAGTTCTACATAAAATTGGGAGTAGATAGGTTAAATGTGCACTACAAAAACATTACTATTAAAAAAAAAGATGTAGGGGTGGAGTTTAAAGGGGGCAACTATCCCTGACTTACCAAACATAAATTTTACAAATGCGTTTAATACACAAATATATAAACGAAGTAAACTATATGACATATTTTGCATTTCATAAATTACAGAATTTTATATTAAATAAATTGCAGATTATGAACAATTTGACCCAAGAAAGTCAAATTAAGTGCCTAAAGTGGGTGCTACCGTTTGTAAAATGAAAGTTGGTGCATTTCAATGTGTGGACAATCCCATATGAAAAAATAAATTTCATACAATTATAAAGATTTTTATACGAATTAAACCGTACTTTTCTTTCATTTTTACATTAATTTGAACAGGCTATAGACATCACTCGAATTTTTTGAACGTTTAGTGCACAATGTTTATATGTATTATCTACACATGTTTAACAATCACATTTAACCCCTAGAAATATTTGCAAACTTTCCTGAATTTAAATGTTAATGATATTGCTAAGTATTATCGCTTCATATTAGTTAATGATCACAATTATTCAGATGAGAGTGCCAAATTGTTCTAGACAAATGTATACGGACATATTCAATGCATTTAAATGTATAAATACTTCTGTAGTAGTATCATAAGAAATATTTTTACACAAAATACAAATCCTGTAAATAAAAGTTTTCTTGATTATTTTTTTCAACATTTTTAGTTTTGTTTCCAAAAGAAACTCTGACTTCCATTTCTTTTGTAATAATAGATCTCAAAAATGTTTCTCCTTAAGTACTTGACAAGTTGAAAAAAAAAATCAAAAACGGAAGATCATAAAATATCAAGCAAAACTGTTCGTTAAAATATACAAGAAACATTACAATGCTTTAAGAATTGCAATCCCCTTTGTCGTGTCAGAAGTTCTGTAAAATATGTGAATGAAGCAATATTTTGTAAGAGGAGGGGGGAAATAAACAAACTTCTCAAAGCAATTATATTTTCTTTACAAGAATTCGAGTTAATGTTGAAACTGCAGTTTTGAATTATAAAACAACAAATGCGTGATCGTTTATAAAATATTTGTAACTTTTCTTTAAGATAATATTCGCATTTTTCATACTTTTTAAATGAATTAACTACTAAAAAGACATACACTATACAAAAATTTATTTTTAATTGTTTAATTTTGAACATTTATGATATAAAATCACGAAAGAAGAAGTATGGGGGCTGTAATTTTAGGGTTAATATTTGTAAGTCCTTTGATAGTATTTTTTAAATATTTTTAAAAGGTGAACGAATTTTGTTGTCGTTGTTTGAGATAAACAAAAGCTGTCTAATTTTTTTTCGAAAATTTAAGTTAAAATATTTATGTTACACTTTTAACTTATAAAACGTATTCTTTTACAAAGTAAATCCCTGTAATTATTTTGTAGAGGGTTTGCCATTTGGTGTTGTTGGGGTTGTTGTTAAATTTAAAAAAATAAATTACATTAATTACATATTTTTAAGTTATCATAACTCTTTTTGCATTTGTAATGATTCACTTTTAATAAATGAATTATATAATTTTTTTCACTATATTCATAATTTGCATTACTTAAAAAAGTAAATTTCGATTCCTAAAAAATATTTTGATTAATATTGAATGTTAAGAGTAAAGGCAGTTTGCTACTAATTTTCAATTAGGTAATAGTTATTACAATTTGAGGCAAACATGATAGCATAAATAGATAGCTTCATCTTTAGTAAGGCATATTTATGATATTTAACAAAATTATAAAGAAACATTTGTGGCAGTTAGGGCTGGGCGATATATCGATAAAACCGATAAAATCGATATAAAATGTAAATCGTGGTAACGATATCAAAAAACCCTACACAACGGTCTATAAAGAATATCATGAATTTTGGTGTAAATCGAGATTATCATATTTCTTTAAACCGAAATATTAAACAGCGCTTCTTCAACTTCGAGTATTCAAGATTCTCCCAGCCCTAACCGTGATACACTATGACGCAAAAGTTTAGACAATGAAGAAATTCTTACATACTTTGAAAAATATTTATTCAATTTTCAAATCACTGCTTGAAATTAATGTGCTGTACATATAAACAATATTTATAACAAAGAAAAGTGGAATTGTGCATATTGCAATAAATTAAATGGTAACAAAAATAAACTGCTGTCTCAAAAGTTTAGACACAAATTAAATAAAATCCAAATAAACAATTTTTAAAACCTGGTTGCGCATCCATGCTTATGTATTACGTCATATACACGAGATTGCATGGAAGAAACTAAATCTTGCATAGTTTGTGGATCGATATCGTACCATGCATTCTCAATAGATGTCTTAAGTTCCTTTTCAGAAGAGTATTGTCTAGCGTTGCTATAAACTTTGCGACACATGATGCTCCAAAGGTTTTCTATAGGGTTAAAATCTGGGCTACATGCTGGCCAGTCGAGAACTCTTATATTATGGGAATTAAACCAAGATTTTGAATGTTTTGCAGTGTGAATTGAAGCATTGTCTTGCTGAAATTCCCACTGAGGACCCCCTAGAAGCTCAGCAAATGGCAGTAGGTTTTCTTCTAATGTCTGTGTATAATGCTGTGAAGTTTGACGACCACTGGTGAAGGTCAGAGATACTTGTCCATTATAGCAAAAGGCTGCCCAAACCATCACCGAGCCCCCTCCTTGTCTGCGACTAAAGTTCCTTCCGCAAGTCATGCCAATACGATAAACAACCATCTGGACCATCCAGATTCCACTTTTTTTCATCGCTAAATATGACTGACTGCCATTTCTCTGCATATGACATATGCTTTCGAGCCCACATAAGTCTTTGTAACTTATGATGTGGTTTCAGAGCTGGTTTCTTCTGCATTTTGCTATAAACGATTGTTCCTTTTTCCAAAATTCGTCTACGAATCGTATCCTTTGATACAGAGAGTCCCGATGAGCTTTGAACTCCACGTACGCTCATTTGTTGAGTACTCGCTAGTCTTTGTATCAGGCGATCCTCTCGTACATTTGTCACACGTGGCTCCCAGACCGACATTTTGCTTTATATTCGGAACCACTCGATAAAACTCGATAAATAGATTTTTTTGACCTATTAATAATAGCAGAAATTTCAGAAACGCTCTTCCCTTCACCTTTCAACTGCCAAATCCTTAAAACCTCATTCACTTGAATTTCTTTAGCTCTCGGCATGTCGACTATGAAGCGCAATCGTTTGCAGAACTTAAGTACTCCAAATTTGTGACATCATCGATTCTAAATTTGCATATGCCAGCGAATATTCAAAGAAATTTAGAATAGTGTCTAAACTTTTGCGACAAGCACATTTGAATTTTTATGAAAAAAATTAGTATTATAGCAAATAAAAATACTGTCTTTTGTACATAGCATTTTAAATCAGTTTTTGAATATATTTACAGGTTTTTGTAATTCTGACGTCATAATTCTACATTTCAAAGCTGAATGACGTCATTGTCTAAACTTTTGCGTCATAGTGTATTAACCCTTTATCTACTGACGGTACTTTTAAGTACCACTCACTTTAAAATTTCATCCCATACTTAATATTACTAATATTCTAATGGTACTTTGCAAAAACACTCTTTTAACTCCACTTTTTCAGGATACATGGCAACAGTAGTTCTGGGTCTGTTACTTTAGCGAGGAAGGAGGCTATCTTTGAAACAGTCGATGTGTTTTGTGCCGACATTTTATACAGATTGTCACGCTCGTCTTTTTATTGCTGCAAACATAGTACAGGATATAAAATAAGTGTTGGATTTTTTTTTAGGGGTTCATTATAATCTTAGAATAGAATTTGACTAGCAACTTTAGGTGAACGGTGTATGTATTTTATTTAACAGTTAAATTACTCAGTGGTACTTATAAGTACCGTCAGTTCACTGGGTGTTGGAGAAAAACGTCTTGTTTACTTTTCATCTGTGTAGTTATCCATCGTTTTTATCTGCTTCTTCATATAACTAGCAGACCCGTCCGGCGTTCGTAAATAATAACCTTAAACAAAAATCAAGTTTGGGTGATTTTATATCTTTTGAAATTATTTTAAATGAATCTAATTTCGGAGGCCCCCACTGCCTTCCAAAGCATCTAGAGTGTTCCCAGCAAACTTCTTTCCGAACAAACCTGTAACCTGGGTCCCCGTTACCTAAGACAGCAGGTACCGGAAGTGATAGGGGAGACCGGGGGAATGCCGCCAACCCGGGTTATGCCGCCACCCCACTTAGTTTAAAAACTAAGGGCAGTTTGAGATAGTAAATGTGCCTGCACTATAGCGGCCAACAATATAAACAGTGCCTAAAGTGGGAGTGACTTTGCTGTACGTCGTTCGTCCGTTCTAGTGAAAAATGTAGTTTTCATCTAGTTGCTTATTATTTTGGAGCTTCATATGAGTAGAGATAAGCACCTTTTATTGTAACATTAGGTATTTAAGATAATATGACCCGTAATCTACATGCATTCGCCGACATTTTGATGCAATGTGTTGAACAAGTTCGGTTCTTCTTTCGGCTTTGCTTGAGGATTTCCGCCATATTGTCCTCTCGGGGTAATGCCGCCACCATGCAAATCGGGTGAGAAATGGCCTCATTTTAATGTTGTGGAGCCGATTCAGCAGAGTGACTTTTGCAATATGAAGTAAATTGTAATCTTAACCATTATTCTGCTCAGTTACATTACTTTCTAACTATTTTCAGTAGGTTGTGTGTTTCCTAGTATCCATTTGATGCATGTACTAGGTCATTAAAGAGTGGCGGCATTACCCCGGTACAGTGGCGGAATTACCCCAGTGTCCTGGGTAATCCCGCCACTGTGCAGATGTTTAAAAAATATTTTTTTATATATGCTTACTTTACAGTTATGATTACGGTTAAATTTATACAGATACTAAAGATCATGATTCAGCTTTAGAATTTTTACTATTAAAAAATAAACATTTTTTCGAGGTGAAAAAATTTAAATTCCCTTAAGGTGTCGCCATTTCCCCGGTCTCCCCTACGCACGTTCCGGAGACAATCGAAAATCAAGTTGAGTGAGCCAAACCTCGTAGTAATCAAGCGCAAAGAATCCAAAAAAGAATGCATCATTGATGTTAGAAAATGTTGATAACTGAAGTGTAAGGTAAAATTCCATAATGCAAAAAGTACCGGAATTGTAATCTAAGTTGGATGAACCAAATCCTGTTGAAATTGGGTCCTTAGAATCCGAGGAAAGAATGCGCCCCCAAACAGTGGAAAATGACTCCTCCCCTTGTAAATTTCACGAATTACTTTTAACATTAACACGATATTTAATAAACGGATGAAATCTCTTATCTAAAGTTGCCTTTAAAGTAACGCGATTTACAATTTGCGGCTGTTGTTTATAAACGTAAGTTGATGCTCAAAAAGGAGATTAATGCTTGAAAAAAGTAGTAGCTGAAGTATAAGGAAAGACGGGCCCTGGGGGCCAGTGTCTTAACTAGAATGTAGTTGAGCATAAGAAAAATTTTTAGTAGTTTTAAAGTAGCTAGAGGACGTTGAAACTATGTTAAAGAGAATTGTAATAGAATTGGATAGTTTTTAAAGAAGCTGAAACAAAGGCTCAAAGAATGAGATTAATATTCAAAATTCATGGTAGCTGAAGTCTGGGAAAGTTTTTGTCATTCATATAGTATCAGGAGGACTTCACAAGTTGTTTAAAGAAAAAGCTAGGTAATCGGACAGTTTTTAAGGGACCTATAAAAAAGGGCCCAAAGAGGGCTAACTGATAGTAAAGAGCAGGGCCCAAACATAAAAACTTGTAAAAAAGTCTAAGTTCTTAGCACTTTAGATCTTCAATTAGTCAAAATTAAGCATAGGGTATGAATTAACCATTAGGGTAAAATTTTAAAGAAATGCGCAAAAAATGGGGGGAAACGCTTAAAACAGGACCCTAGGGTCCAGTAAAAATAAGAGGGTGTTGGACCGAGGAGAAGAATGCAAGACTCAACTTTAAAATTTTGTATTGAGAATGCAAGGAAATTAGATGGTGAAAAATGCATGCCGCACAAAAAGAGCAAATGGTCCCAGACAGGGCCCTATGGAACCCTAGGGTGCCCCAGGATTTTAACTGGAATAAAGAAAAGGAAGAATATCTAAATGGAAAAAGGATTCCAAAAATGAAGATTGGATTAAGAGAAGGCAGTTTATTAACAATTTATGGTGCAAAAACTTTAAGGGGCTCTGTACCGGGCCCCAAGAGGCCAGGGACTTAAATGGTATGCAGTCGCGTATAAAGATATATTTTAATAGTTTTTAAAATAGAGCGAAACAGCACCGTAAACTGACTATTTGAATCAGAAAAAGGACGTTTAGGCTTATTAAATTTATAAAGAACTTTATCAATCAAAGAGGAATTATAACCACGATAAAGGGCAAGAGATTTAAGATATTCAATTTCATTATTCAGAGCAGAAGAGTCAGAACAAATGCGTAACGCCCTAAAAGTAGAGCATTTACAGTATTTTAATAAAAAGCCGAGGAAGTTCAACCATATTGACGTTGTTTTTAAAAAAAGAAACGTAAATTTTTGACAACTTATCACAGCAAATCGAGAGTTATGATTGAGTTGACACACGTTGTTTTAGGAAGTAGAGATTAAGGTACATTGTCCCCAAAAGCTAAAACTTAAAACACATCAACTGTTTTTTATAAAATAATGTATGGCCTAGTTACCTCGTGGGTCCAGTTGCCCCAACTAACCTTATATTGGTCAAACAAAGATAGCTTTAAAATTCAGATTAGACGAGCATCAGAGGTATATTGTGATAGAAGATATATTCATATAATCCCCTTATCAAGAGTTTTGGATACCCATTTTCTCCCTCTTTCTACTGCAGAAAAACATCATTAGAGTTCATAGCGAAAAAGAAACACTTAGTAGTCGACAGATGTAATATGCACAGAAACTGCATCTCTTCATCTTTCTTCGCCTTATGTGAGATATGTTTTAAACCAGACTCGCAAGCACTTATGTTCTATTCTGGTTCGCGTTATAAACTTATAAACATTATAATTGACTGTTACACTGAACACTATTTTATCAGACTTTACTTCCTTGTAACTTTCATAAATATCCAATTATGTATAATTGGTTGATTACCTCAAAGTGCCGAAAATACATCCATATGGTTATCAATTTTAATGATGTAACACGCGCGGAAAAACATATGTAATATTCACTTTTAAAACGTCCTCACACAAGTGAAGACGTACAAAATGTAATCTCTTTCTTAGTATCTCTAATTAAACTTCTCCTTTTTTCTTTTCTAACAATATGAGTAGTTTCAATGGTGTACAGACACAATAAACCGTCTGTTACATGATTCCTATTTTAAGCCTGATGCACTGAGACCTGAAGGAGTAAAGATATACGAATATATGATGATACGGGATACTCCATAATTCTTAGACGCCCTGACTAACCGCGAGCTGAAAAACGGATATCTATACATAGAAGGTAAGGCCTTTAATTATTCTTTTATTGTTGTGATGAGGCATCGCGCAGTTTGCGTTTATAGTATATGAATTAGTGAGGAGCGTGTGGATTCACCCCAAAAACTGTTAGACTCACAAATTTTTCTAACATATTGCAAATCAAAAAATATCTAAATCTTCGATTGCTTGTCATTGTTGGTCTTCCAGTCATTGTTTCAATTTCTCCATAGCCAAAATTATTTTTTCGCCTGCCTCTCCCTCTCACTTGGATTTTCATGAAGCATATTTTATTTCTAAAAATTCTGATAATCTTGTCAATGATCTCTCATCATCTCCTCTCTCCAGCGTGGAAATTACTTTTTTAATTCTTTTCCCTCTCTCTTGTTTCTTTTCTTTTTATTTTATTTTAAAAAAGGATCTTTTGGATGTTTCTTGTTTTATTCTTTTATATTTCTTTATTTATTATTATTATTATTATTTATATTTTTTAATTTGCTTCTTTTATTCTAACCTTGTTTATTTCTTTTCTTTCCATTTTTCCCTGTCAATTTCTCTTCTATCATTTTGGAACATTTTTGTCTTCTTCATGTGCTCCTTTCAGGTAGTGCTATCTGTCGCATTCTTTGCAAACTCTACTCTCTACCTTTCAGTTCATTTTTCACCTTGTCACCTTATGAACGCGTGTTTACTGTAGCTAATGACGAGCTGTTAATATTTTTAGCACGAAACGTGTCCTATGTATTGTTTTATTTTATAGTGATTTTTTACAAAGATTTATTATTTTAATAGTTTTTAAAATAGTCAGAGGATGCTAGAAATATTAAAGAAAATTGCAAGCAATTCCAATCATTTTTAAAGAAGCTCCACCAAGGTCCCCATTGAATGCGAATAATATTCAAAATCGGTGTAGCTGAAGTCTGATTTATTATTATTTTTTTTTATCGTTCATGTAGTTGCTGGAGAACCTAAGAAGTTATTAGGTAAAATAAACTAGGGAATCGGATCATTTTTTAGGCAGCTATAATAGGGGTCCAAAAGAGTCCAACTTATAGTTGAGAGCAGGGCCCTAATATGAAAACATGTTAAAATGTTTTAGTACTTAGCGTTTTAGATCTTCAAGTAATAAAAACTAAATTAATCGGAAGACGCTAGAACTATATTAAAGAAAATTGCAAGCAATTCGGATAATTTTTAAAGAAGCTGCACCAAGGGCCCCAAGAAAACGATTAATATTCAAAATTGGTGGTAGCTGAAGTCTGAGAAATTTTTTTGTCGTTCATGTAGTAGCTGGAAGGCCTAAGAAGTTGTTAGAAAAAAAAAGGTAGTGAATCGGATCATTTTTAATGGAGCTATAGCAGGAGGCCTAAAAGGGGCTCACTGATAGTTAAAAACAGAGCATTAACATAAAAACGTGTTAAAATGGTTTTAGTACTTAGCGCTTTAGATCTTCAATTAGTCAAAATTAAGCACAGGGTATGAATTATTCCTTAGAATAATTTTAAAGATATGCAAAATAATTGGGTAAATGTTTAAAAAAGTCCTTCCGGCCAGTGTCGGGAGGAAGAGGTAGCTTTCTTATTCCTTATTTTTTAAAAGCAAGCTTATATTATTCCAACACACAAAGCTCAATTTAGTGGAAACCGATTATAGGAGATTCAATACTAATTTTTATCAATGCTAAATCATTATGAATGAGAATGTCGCAAAATTAGTCACCTTCATCCAAGCTGACTTTATTTAAAGTAACTTATATTTGGTTGCCAAATTCGGCGATATCTTGAAGTTCCTGCAATTTTAAGACAACATGGTCGAGACCTTAGTAATTCCTGTGCACATGCTCACTCACATCGGAATCGGTTGATATACACAAGTATTGTCGCAGGCAAAAAATCAGATTTTTCAAAATGTCACCCACATTAGAAATTGAAACTGCTATATCTGAGCCATTTTTTAAGATAAAGACAAAACAAAAAATGGTTCTGAATCCTTATATCATGGTCAAATACTTAAGAAAGAAACCTTTTTCAATTTCTAATTTTTTTGCACCTATGTATAATATAATATATAATATATATAAATAATATATAATATATATAATAATATAATTTTTTATTTAATTTAATGGCCTCCATTTTGAAACAAGATGGCTGATGAAGCTGGCCAGCGAACTTGGTCGAGACATTACGATATACTATCCACATGAATTCTTACATCGAAATAGGTTAATAAATACGCGTGTTATCACGTGACAAATATCAGATCGTTTCAAAATGTCAGCCATGCTAGACATTCAAAGTGCTATAATTCAAACACTTTTTAAGATATATACGAAACAAAAACTGCTCCGGAATCTTTGTATCAAGATCAAACACATAAAATAAAATCTTTTTTATGTTTAAATTTTTTGGTAACTCATTTAAAATTTTAAATTTAAAAGTTTTTTTAAATGACAGCCCTTTTGAAACAAGATGGCAAATGAAGCTGGCCAATGAACTCGATCGAGACATTGGTATGTACTATGTACACACCAAGTTACATCCAAATCGGTTCATAAATACGCCTGTTATCGAATGACAAAAATCAGGTCGTTTCAAAATGCCAGCACCAATAGAAATTCAAAATGCTATAACTCAGCCATTTTTCTAGATATAGACGAAACAAAAACTGTTGCGGTATCTATGTATTAAGGTCAAACACATACAAAAAAAATCTTTTTCATTTTCCAAATTTTTGGTACTTCATTTTAAATTTTTAAACATTTTTAAATGGCCGGCATTTTGAAACAAGATGGCGGTTAGAGCTGGCGAACGAACTCGGTCGAAACATTGGTACGTATTATGTATACACCAAAGTACATCCAAATCGGATCATAAATTTGCCTGTTATTGCGTGACAAAAATCAGGTCGTTTCAAAATGTCAGCCACGCTAGAAATTCAAAGTGCTATAACTCAGCCATTTTTTAAGATATAGACGAAACAAAAACTGCTCCGGTATCTTTATATCAAGGTCAAACACATAAGAAAAAATATTTTTCAATTTTTAATTTTTTGGTACCACATTTCAAATTTTAAATTTTTTTCAAAAAAATTAAATGTCCGCCATTTTGAAACAAGATGGCGGATGAAGCTGGCCAACGAACTCGCTCCAGACATTTGTACTTATTATGTATAAAACAAGGTACATCCAAATAGATTCATAAATACGTCTGTTCTCGCATGACAAAAATTAGGTCGTTTCAAAAAGTCAGCCAAGCTAGAAATTCAAATTGCTATAACTCAGCCATTTTTTAAGATAGGGACGAAACAAAAAATGTTACGGAATCATTGTATCAAGGTCAAATATATAAGAAAAAATATTTTTCAATTTTCAATTTTTTGGTACCACATTTCAAATTTTAAATCAAAAAAAATTTAAATGGCCGCCATTTTGAAACAAGATGGCGGATGAAGCTGGCCAACGAACTCGGTCGAGGCATTGGTATGCACTATGTATACACGAAGTTACATCTAAATCGGTTCATAAATACGAGAGTTACAGTGTGACAAAGATCAGATATATATATATATGGACATATATATATATATATATATATATATCAACTTTTGAACGGAGGGTGGTTTCGGGGTCTGGTGGTCATGATAGATGAAAATATACCAAAATTTTTTGAAATCGCTTTCCTCCAAACGGCTGCAGTAGGTTGCTTTTTGTAATGAAAGCTACCTAAAAGGCCTTAGGGCCCAATAAAAATATAAGGGTGTTGATCCAGCAAGAAGAGTCCAACACTCAACTTTAAAATTATGTACTGAGAAGGTGAGAAAAATCAGGCGGTGAAAAATTCTTGGCCCACAAAGAGTTCAAGGGGCCCTGGACCGGGCCCTACGGTCCCCTAGTTGCCCCAGGATCTAAATTGAAATGTAAAAATGTGAGACTAAGTAAATGGAAAAAGAATCTCAAAAATGAATATCGGATTAAAAGGAAGCAATTTATTAAGCCTTTTATTTGCATAAAAACTTCAAGGCCCCTGCATCAGGCCCCAAGGGACCAGGGTCTTATAGTAGAGTAGGAAGGAGGAAATAACTCAATGAAGAAAGATCTCCCAAAAAAAGAACATTGGATTAAAAGAAGGCAAGTTATTAATAAATTAGTTCATAAAAACTTCAAGGACCCAGGGGGTAAAGGGTATTCTAGGGTAAAGGTCCTTTTTAAAAATGCAGATATTTTTACTTCTATGAAGTGCGTTTTTTCTCCTCGCGTTTTCTTTTTAAAATCGAAATTTTTGTGATATATGTGACTATACTGCCTCCCCCATCATTTGTTTGTGGGGAGTGGGGTAAAATATTTATTTAAAGTTACTAGAATTCAAAATAACAAACAGGACAAAAAAATAAGCAGTTAAAGTTTGTTTGCTGACAATCAAAAGTGAAACGCAAATTTTTCGGTGTGTGTGTGGGGAGGGGGACTAGTTTTTTTTTTTTTTTTCGTTAAGCGCACATTGGTCGAAACGCAGGACATCCTCATCCAAATTCCCTGGTAGAACAAGCATAAAAAATAGAGTCTTATAATTTAGGAAAAGATATATTTTTTAATTCAGAATTTTTCTAAATTAAATTCTTAGGATTGTTTTCAAAAAAGTATTATTTCACAATTAGTTGAAAGGGATAAAAACTCATTAAAATCCTTATCCGCTATTACATAAAATTATTTATTTATTGCTCTTCATGTATACAGCATACATGGGAGCCGGAAGAATGAAATCAAGGGTAAGGTAAATGTTGAAACACATTTGATTGTGGTCCGTCCGCAGCATAGGCAGATTTTATTTTTTCTTTCTTTTTTTTTCAATGAAGAATATAAAAATGAAATAAAATAAAATAAGAATTTTTTGTCGGAGACGCTGATGCATAAGATAATTTTAAACATAACTGCACAAAAACTATATAAAAATTTAACAGTTATAAAACTATAAACAATTCAAAAATTAACTTTAGTCAAATTATAATTTTTCCCCCTCTGTCAACAAATTTTTTGAGCTCTTTTACTTTCTCCTATCTTTACAAGAAGAAAGTATTGAATTCGTGAAAAAATTTGACGGATTTATACGTTTCAGAAAGTCCTGAACACGATTTGACTAGTTTTAGAAAATATCTGTCTGTTTGTATGTGACGCAAATTTTGTAGGCGCTCTATCTCAAGAACTAATGCACGGAATTAATAAAACTTTAGATTCAGTTATACCTTGATATAAATTGGAGTAAATTGCCCAACAGGTAGTGCTGCTATGCTGAATTTTTCATGATTTCCGGATAGTTCTGTTTCAAGAACTAATACACGGATTTTCATCAATTTCAGATTCAGTTAGTCGTTGACATAAGTTTTACTGATTAGGGTTTGGTGTTAATCGCCCAATAGTTGGCGCTATTATGCTGGATTTTTCACAATTTCAGCTATAGCTTTATCTCAAGAACTATCGCACGGATTTTCTTAAAACTTCATATTCAGTTAGACATTGACTAAACTTGTTGTTGATTAATTTTTGGGGTTAGTCGCCCTATAGGAGGTGCTGCTATGCTGCATTTTCTACGATTTCCGTAATAACTCTATCTGAAGAACTAATTCACGGATTTTCATCAAACTTCAGATTCAGTTAGACGTCGAGATAGCTTGTTGCTGATTAGGTTTCGGTATTAATCGCCCAAATAGGTGGCGTTGCGATGCTTCATTTTCCACGATTTTCACTATAGATGTATCTCAAAAACTTATGCACGGATTTTAACCAAACTTCATATTCAGTTAGATGTTGAAATAACTTATTGCTGATTAGGTTTTGGTGTTAATCGCCCAACAGGTGGCACAGGTATGCTGCATTTTCCACGATTTTTCGCGATAGCTGTATCTCAAGAACTAATGCACGGATTTTAATTAAACTTCATATTCTGTTACAGTTTCACATAAATAGATCCTTATTACGCGTGGGTGTATACTGCCCAACAGGTGTTGTTTTTATGCTTTTTAGATCGGGGATTTTGGTTGCAGACATCTAATAGGGTTGGTGCCGAAATTCAATGAATCGTTTGAAAGATGCGATGCTTATATCTCCTTTTCAAATGCACACAATTTAGTAAACCTGTTTATTTAGAATCATCATGATGGGCATAGATTGTCATTCAATTTTGGCACTTTGATATGAATGATTAACAGGGCATTAAACGAATTTTGAATGATTAACATGCATGAGATAGAAGAAAGTTTCGTGATTGGCACATCCGACTGTTTAATTATTTTACATATGCTTATTTATATATAGCTTTTTATTAATATATTTGACAATGATATAACTTTTCTAAAAAATGTTAATCTTTAATAAAATATATAATTTATATTGAAGTTAGGCATATATTAAATATATAGAAAATCTATATGTAAAAGAACGTCAAAGTCCCCTTAAAATGTCAATTAAAAACATGAATACATCAAATGATTCATAGTCTTATTACTAAAATAGGTGTAAAAACAAGTAAAAGATTTTAAGACATTAAAACCAATTTACAGATGTTAAATGTAAAGGAATTCGCCGGAATCCCGAACGCTTTCGACCAAACCTTGGTCATCATCAAGGGGTGAAATCTTAGTTAAGCATATATTATTAATGTAAGCCTAATGTATGATATTTAATATTAATCATTTTATTACTTTGTTCAGTTTCATACCTTACTTGATATTTTACTACTTTGTTCATATGTCACTTTATCGGAATATCATGATATAAAGATGCCGATTTATCATGGTATTTAATTCCAGACATTGTTCAACCCTAATGGCAGTGTTTGGCTACTCACTTATGAGGGTAACCCAGTTTCTGAAAATGTTCTCATATATTTAACACTCGTGCAATAAAGTGCCACCAATCTGTCATTTTCTTTACTTCTCCAAGTATGATTGTGCTTCCCTGAATCTGAACTTCGCGGTTATTTTGTGCGGTTATATGATAATTAGTTGACTGTGGTCAGCTGGCGAGTTTAAGTACGGGAATGAAAGTTGAAACAAGCAGATTAGCCAAGTCTCACCCTTATTAGTCAGATTTCCAAAGCGTTTTAGGCCTCGTGTCATTTGCCATTTCGTTGAGACTGTTGACGTGTATTACAAGAGAAAATTATTTACAGCAAAGTGCTTTTGTTAAGGTGTTTATTTAAGTACTTCAAAATAAAGTGATTTTTAGAGTCCACGTGATGTCTCACGGTAAATTATATATAATCCGAAATAAGATATCTTTAATGTAAGAAAATAATGTATCTGATACTTTCAAATGACTACTTTTGATTGGAATGAAATTTCATCTCTCGAAGAAAATATTTATCTTACACAAGCTTAACAAAATAATCAATATCAATCTCGTTGATGCACCTAAGAATTTTAATGTTTCATTAATTAAAAACTGTCCTTCTGACCTGTACCGTGTACAAAAGGTAGCTTCCATATTCCTTCATTTTAAAAATTTAGCTATTTCTATTGAAACACAGAAAGCTAAAATGCGTGGAACTCGATTATAGAAGATTCAATTCCAGTTTCTACCAATAGTGAATTTGAATGAGAATAACACTAAATTTGTCAGCTTCATCCAAGTTGGCTTCATATATGGCGATATAAATTTGAATTTCAAACTACAATATCTCAGCCATTTTTTTTTCAGGATAGGGGCGAAGCAAAAAATGCTCCGGAATTTTTGTATCGATATGGAACACGTAAAGGTAAAAACTTTTTGAATTTCTAATTTTTTTGTATGTATTTTTGAATTTGAATTTTTTTAAGAAGACGCTAATTTGAAACAATATGGCGTATGAAGCTGGCCAACGAACTCTTTCAAAACCTTTGTATCTCCTAAACACAGGCTCAGTCGCGATCAGCTCGGTTCATAAATACGAGTGTTATAGCATGACAGTCTGTTACCTTGTTTAGAAATGTCAGTTACCCTAGAATTTCAAACTGCTATATCTCAACCGTCTTTTAAGATTGAGGGGGAACAAAAGATACACAGGGACAAACACTTAAAGGGAAAAACGTTTATAATTTCTACTTATTTTGTACATCTTTTTGAATTTGAATTTCTTCTATTTTCTTTCCTCAGGCTGCCATTTTTAAACAAGGTGGCGGATGAAGTTGGCTAACGACATCGTTCTCGAGACATTGCTGAGTACTTTACACATGCTAAATTACGCCAAAATCGGTCCATAAATACTGGTGTTACAGTATGACAAAAATGAGATACACACATATACACTGGCGAAAACAATTAAAGGGACAAATGGTTTTTTTGCAATTAAAAAAAAAACTAACAAAGCAAATAAAACCAAACTTGGCCGAAATATCATTCAATATAAGACTAATGTATGAGAAAACAAAAATGGGCACAACCTGCACCCTAAATAAGGTAACTGGTCACGTGCCCAGTACGGCAGCTGACCGACACCCTGTCAGTCAGAGAAAAACATGTCTAATAGAGTGTATAATCGTCTGTGACAACTACACAACTCTCGCATCGGCGTTTCATACTGCTTACCAGGGTCCTTATCAATCTCTATGGCAACTGCACCCACCCTTGCACCAAGGGACCCTTGAACTCATCGATGGTCCTTGGAGCTGGTATTCGAGCTGGAATTGATTGTCCAAGGGCATCCCATATGTGTTCGATGAGATTAAGGTCAGGGGACATCGCGGGTCACTCCATTCGTTGAACATCCTACGATTCAAGGTATTCGTATTCGTCCACCAACTGATCCCTATGTGGACGGGAGTTATCGTCCATAAAAACGAAATTTGGTCCATATGCTCCGCGGAAAAGTCTCAAAGAGGGTGCAAGAATCTCGTCCCTGTACCGCTGACCTGTCAGAGTACCTCTATCAAACACATTATGGTCGGTACGCCCTTCTGCCTTGATTCCCTCCAGACCATCAGACCACCTCCGGCATAGGGAACATTTTCTACAATGTTAGAGAGCCGATATCGACTCTCGGGTTCTCTCGAGATGAGAACACGTCTCGAGTCGCTGTCCAGACTGAATCGCGACTCATCACTGTACAGAACCGCCCCAAACTATCATATGTCCAAGACTGGTGTTCTCGGTACCATGCTAGACGGGACTTTTTGTGGTTCACAGCCAAAGTGATGCAGACTACAGGGCACTTGTCATAGAGGCCATCTGCATTAAGTCTCTGGATGACTGTTTTCCGTGAAATGGATGCTCCTGTAGCATTATACAGGTGACGAGACAGTTGTTTCGCTGACGCGGACCTATCCCTTTTGGTTAATATTCTCAAATAGTGGTCTTCAGCCGGTGTTGTTGCCTTTTTTAGGCCTTGACCAGGTACGGGGATCACTGTTTCGATCTCTGTGAACTGTTTCCACAGAGTAGACACCACATTTCACGGAATACCGAGGTCCTTAGATCAGGTAGCCTGTGATTGGCCGGCATCGAGTCTTCCAACAATCTGCCATATTGTGGCATCATCTAGATGATGTCGACTAGCCATAGTAACGATGGGTAAACAAAGAAATTAAAAAAAACAAGGATTGGGTTATGTTACGATGCTTCAAAACGCCCTTCCGCTACAAGCTTCGGCGGTCAAATGAGGCACCTCCGCACAAACGCGATCACAGCGCCACTTTCTTATGACCACACATACCACTGCGTGGCAGGTGTGTCCGCGACGAGCTTAACTATCATCTGATACCTTATTTGCGTATAGGGATATCTTATTTTGTTTTTTTTGTTTTTTAAAACCGTTTGTCCCTTTAATTGTTTTCACCAGTGTATATATATCTATCTATACTAATAAAAGAATAAATCTTTCTGTGTGTCTGTGTGCGATGGCTAGCAAAATCTACGGCACATACGAGTTTCAAAATTTTTGTGAGAATAGACCAAAGTCTCACCTGATATACCTGACTCGCAGAATTTTAATATTCTAATTGTTAGCTGAGTAATTAATTAATATTCGGACATCACTCTCATCAAAAGTACGGCTTTTATTCCTCAGATTACTTTCGGTTGGTTGGTTCATAAAGCATCGGTCATCAAAAATATGTTTCTTTCTTTCCGCTTGCTTTCGGTTGGTTGGTTGTATAAAGCTTTCTCAGAAATAATTAAGTAAACCGGGATACATTTAAATAAACCAATATGAGTGCTTAATGTTTCAAGAGTGGCTGTTTTTTCAACTAAACATTAAATTTTAGCATGAAGGTGAAACACGTGCTTTGAAAACATATTTAATAATAATGAACTTTAAGAGAATGGACTAGTTTCAAATGACGTCACAACCTAGCAACCAACTTGACAACCTGTCAGGCTTTTTATTTGCCACACTGTTTTCTGTTTTTTCTCTACTTTGATTGGTTGAGCGATAATATCTGATAAAAAATCGGCGATTATGGTTGGTTTACAGAAAATTGGAGGTGCCTGTTTGATGCTGATCTATTTAGATAGCAAGAAATGTGTTTTTTAAACGTTAAATAAAAGATTAGAATACTCCTTGCTGGCTCTTTCACCACTAGAAATTAGAAATTGGCAACAATACGTCCTTGCATTCTAATGCTTTCTGCTGCTGTAGCGAGTAGCAACAGTTGTAATAGAATTTAAATTCTCTTTTTTTATATTGATAATGATTTTTTTTTTCAGAAGAGTTTTTTTTTTTTAAACATTATTAAACGCAATTTAAATTGCTCTTTTTTATGTTTTAGATGCAGAAAAATGTGCCGTATTTATCGCCCGCCTGCTATACAGTGCCGCAGGCAGTGGGAACCCATGTCGGATGTTCGTACAGAACTTTTTGCACACTTAATTTATGAGTAGTGGTTATTTCCGAATAGAAATTTTCCGCAAATTTCTTAAATTTTTATATCATTCCCCTACCTTCTCGACTAATATATCTACAAATAGGTTTAATAACGGAGTTTCGTTCTGATGTAGGTTTGTTAAGAACAGAGTGCGCCTCCTGGAGGCGTAAAGTGGAATTAACATATTTTACGGAATCAGTAAAAACTGGTAATGAAGTAATGAAGTCTGGCATTATCATGCATGAAAAAAAAAGAAATCACTAGTTGCTGCGACATAAAATACGACATGAGGTCCCGGTATCTCGTCTCTATAACTACTGACCGTCAAAGTGCCATTCCGAATGTTATGCTGGCCCGTACGCTGATTTCAGCCCATAGCATCAACCCACCTCGTCTGTAATGTGATCTTTCACGAACGAATGTGGGATTATTTTAAGTGCCTGTTTCTCGCCATGCCAAAACACAGCAGATGTCACATCCAGACTGAATCGGGACTCGTCTGCAAACAGAATCTGACTCCAACAACGTTTTCTCCAAACTCGATGTTCAGTTGCCCCCCTTCTTTGTGCCGCACAGTGGCTTCAGATCAACGGAATACAGACCACTAGCTTATGTGCATAGAGACCACCCTGATGAAGCAAATTTTACACTGTTTGGCTGGATACCCTTCGTACTGTGGCCAAGAACAACCGTGCTTACAGCAGAGTAGCATTGCCCGTTCCGTCTCGACGAGCTGTTAACAGGATATATTGGTCATTAGTTTATATGGTAACACATGGCCGACCTTGCCCTTGTCGATGTCTACCATTCCATGTGTTTTGGAATCGATTCCACAGCCTTGCATTGACACTTCTTGCAACCCCAACAGCGTTCGCTACACTTCGTTGTGTTTACCCATTTTCAACCGTCCTGATAATACGCCAAGCCATGGATTGCGTTAAATCACATTGCTGTGACATTTTCAAGTCACCTTTTCTGAAAACACATGCTGAGCAATTGAATTTTACAACTGAGACAGTGAAATAGACGTTTCTGCAAAATCCCGATTTCTGCACTTACCTCCTTTTTTTAGTTTTTGACGTCATAAACTTTAATTTGCATGTGAAGTTTTCTTAATCTGTTTTATACTACCCTTTAAATTATCGATGTTTCATCTTCTGTTACTTATCGGTGTAAATATTTGCGTAATTTTGTTAAAACCATGTGCTCCCCTAATTGTTTTGAGCAGTGTATTTATGGCGTTCTTATCATTTTGCTCCAGCGTCAATGAACAAATTCAATATTTCAAAATAAATTTAAATGTATATTTATACACTTTTTGTAAACGATTGCTTTAAAATTAATTGGAATATCATATGTTCATTTTTAACACAAACATTTTTATATTTGCTTAAAAAATGGGAACTGATTTCTTTGTTTTTTGTGTCATTCCTATCATTTTGCATCCCGTTGTATTTATAAACTAGTATATAATCCCCGTCAAAAATGACGGAAAATGAATGATAAATCTTCAAAACAATAGTTAAAAAATATTTTTCTGACTTTATAAAAAAAAAGTTGCCTCATGCATTTCGTTAATCAAAAAATATTATCCTTTGATTTTTTATGATTAGAACAAAGACATTATGTAAACTACAATTTAATCACCAGCGCTGAAACGCGCCATTTCCAGTTACACATTATATGACGAAAATGCTTGTTTATGTTCCCTCTACATTAAAAATTTGTTGTTTAGCGTGACTTTTTTTTCGTTTCAAACTAAGTTAAAATTCATAATTTTATCTGCAAGATAATTAAAATATATTGTACCGATAATAAATATTCATTTTATTTGCAATGTCTTCAAATCTGATAAAATGCATTGTAAAAAAAGGTATGATTACAACAAAAAGTTGACGCCAAAAGAATTAGTGAGAAAAATAAGCTCCTAATTTATTGGGAATTAAAACGGCCTACAGAGGCACTGCTCGCAGCCTTCGGTACAGAAAAAAAATTGTCCGTTTAATTTCCCTTTAAATAATGCTAAAGTGCCATTGAAATAATTCTTTATTGTAAATGCATTTCGAAGTTTTAGATATTCAAATTCGAATAATTTTTACTTTGTCATTATATGACAAAGTAAAAATTATATTATTGTTTTATGTCTTATAGACAGAAAACAAATGTCACAGGAAATCTGAAATTGTGCAAAAGAATAATCATTCTGAATAAATTAAAAATACATGTAATGCAATGTGCTTGCACGGACCTACCTCGAGCGAAAGTTATACCTTTTCTCCACCAGATGCGATAGTTATCCGTTATTTTTAATTTAGAACTTGTTGTTGTTTTTGTTTATTTAGAGCTTAAGTTTAGAACTTAATTGTTTAAGAAAGTTTTAAACAAAGTTAAAATATTTAAATCTTTTAATATACTTTTACAAATATTTTAAAACCATCATCGTCGTTAACCTGTATTTATTTTCTTAATGAAACGTTGAAAGAGTCATTCATTTGTTTGTAGATTTGCTTGAATTTGAAACTGAATGGCAACAATATCGTTTGTTTAGATCTGATTTCTATATTTATAATAGATTGATTTTAATTTAGAACTTAATACATTATAAATGGATATGATACACATGTTTTATGTGAAAATATGCTGAAACGGACATGATTTCAAAAAGGGAAAATATCATTCAGCTGTCATATGTTAGGATATGTTTTTCATTCAGCCTAACATAGCGTTTAGCTACGGTCGATTCGCAGACCAGAGTGGTTCGCATCGGCATGTTTACCAACAGTTTCCTGCACTCAGATTTTATTATAAATAGATTAGTGGAATATATTTTACTTTTAGGTAAATTTCGTATGAAATAATACTTATTACACTCTCCCCTATGTTGGAATTTCTGAAAAAGTTTTGCAGATCTACACCGATCATGATCCCTAGAATCCAAATCTACCCTCAGTAAAAAACTTTATATATATATATAAAGTGTTTTACTGAGGTTAGTTTTGAGTAGTTATATCTATGCATATATATATATATATCAGTTTCTTCTGGACATGATAACGTCCACAATTCAGCACAAATCTCTTCCAAACTGATACATAAAATCAAGGGACATAAAATCTCGGTCAAGTTCGTTAATGGGCAAAATTGGACCAAGGGGATGGAAATAGGGAGGGGTTTTGTGAAAACAGAAAAAAAACCCATAACTTCTTAATTTTTATACATATCAAATCAGTTTAAAGTTTTTATTACTTCTAAAAATAGGGCCAAAAATTTATGTATCACAAATTTTTTATAAAATTAAAAATGGGCTCAAGGAGCGCAAAAAATAGGGTTTTTGGAAGAAAAAAATTCATAACTCCGTCAATTCTCAAGATATCAAATCCAATTAATTTTATTATAAATCTCCTTAATATTATCTACAACTTTTATATTCACAAGTTTTTGATATGACCAATTGGTACCGCAAAAATAATGAAAAACGAAAACAAAAGTTGAAGTAAAAAAAAATCCATAACTCCGTCAATTCACAAGATATAAAATCTCCATGAATTTATCATACATCTTCTTAATATTGTCCACAACCTTTATATAGGCAAGTTTTTGATAGGACCAATTCTTACAGCAAAAACAAATTAAAAATACATAGCCGTTGAAGAAAAAAATAATCTTATTAAGGGTGTATTCAAATCCAAATTGCTTATTTTCTTACTCATTTTTAAATTCATTTTTGCTCTCAAACGCATCCAATTGGTAGATTCTCTTATTCAGAAACTATATAATGTACCGTAATGGTCGATTTTTTTTATAGAGGCAAGATATATTTCAAAAAATGATGTCAAAGAGGGAATTTTGAACAGAATTTCCCGAAGCGATTTGTGTTAGAAACTAAAAATATTGTCCTACTGAGAAAATAATTGTTTATAAATCAAGCTTTAATTAATTGAACGAAAAATAAAAACACAGGTCGCTTATAAATCTCTTCAAAAATCACGTCAGCAAGTTTCATATTTTTTATATTAAAAATGTATCTGAAAATGTGCCAGAAAATTTCGAATTGTTCAGCATGGGAAAGTATTTTTTTTTAATACCACCTTAACATGATTCTGATAAAACCAGCTATTATATAAAAATGAAATAAAACTCGTCAAAAGCGACCAGATAAAATTGTTAAAGTGTGTTTATCTCTAATCATGATTTAGTTATTGTTGGTGAAATTAGTATACTTAACTTCGAAATCTACCTCCGCCTGTAGGCCGGGCCGGCAGGGATTTTTTTTTAATACAATATTAATCTTAATGCATTTAACGGCAGACTATTTTAATGTATTTAAATTGTATATATAATTCATTTACAAATAAATAGTTATTAATACAAAAATGTTATGGAAACCTAAAAATAAGTAATTAGTAGTATAAAGCTTTTGAGTTCAATCAAAAGAAAATATGAAAAGAAAATTGTTTGCAGAAAAAAATTAAAAAGAATTTCTAATAGAGCACGTATTCACTGTCTTATATTTCAAATCTATAGTTTCAACATTTTAACATGAATTTTCGGAAGAGAAAATGTTGAGACTTTCAAAATTTTTGTTTCTCTCTACAGAATAATAAAGTATTACTACGTTCATATTTTTTCAATGCTTCTAAAATTTCCAAGGAGTTAGAAATCTTAAAATGGACATTCCCACCCACTTTTTTACCACCAATGTTTAAAATTATTTTCTTAAAAAGGGATTTTTGATAAAGGCATTACACTTTTAGTAGCCAATCAATTAAAAAAGTATAACTAAATTATTAATGGAATTTTTTTCAATGTATATAGCAAGTAAGATATTTAAAAAATAGCACGTATTCGTAGTTTAATATTTTAAAATTACAGTTTTCGGATTTTAACTTGAATTTTTTATGAAATATTTTGGCTGTAAGATTTTTTGTTTATCCTTAAAAAATTCATAAAATATTACTACATTCAAATCTTTACTTTTGATAAGAAAAATGGAGTGTAATTTTTAAAGTTTTCTGTTATTTCTTGTGTATGGTAAGAAAGAATTTTGTTTTGTATTTTATGATCTTAAGTTTTCTATTTTTTTTTCTTCACTGTCAAACACTTAAACAGAAAGACTTTAGAAAGCCAATATTATTAAATAAATGAAAAATGAAACCAACGAAACAAACTATCTATGGAAACAAACTAAAAAGTCTATAAAAATTTTTGAACAAAATGTTTATTTACAGATATTTGTATTTTATGTGAAAAATACTTTCTGATACCGATATAATGTAAAAATCTGTAATATCCCTTATGTTTATCCCAGTCAAATGTTCCATTTGATGTATCAGACCAGTTTAAAATTATTATCTGAATAGAATGACCCTGTTAGCTCATTTGCAGTGGTAATATTTAGCAATATTATTGACATTTTAATATAAATTGTTTGCAAAATTTATCAGACGCTAAATATTATTATTAGATATGTATACATACACTGAAAAAAAAATGAAATTTGGAGGAAATGAAAACAGCAATTTTAATTACCGTAAGAATACATTTATTTTATGGGGGAGGGGGCTTTGTATCTATGCATTAGTATCTTTTCGGTTTTGAATAGTTAAATACTCTTTTTACATTTAAAAGACAGATTTTTTCTGTAATATAAACAGTTTATTCACTGCCATTAACCTGACAGTTTTTTATTGACTAATTTGCTGAATTTTTACAGCATAATAATAAATAGCTAAACTGTGTAGATAAATACAGATGAATACTTTATAGATAAATTCACAAAAGTGAATAGATACTGTATTTTTGTGTATATTTTGAAGGCAAGCACGTTTTTCAATATGTTTAACCCATTAAAACACCACATGTCATCAGATTTGTTCCACCTGATCATACACATCTCACTAATTATGTATTTTCATAATGTCAGCCTCATATCACATCCTTAGCAATTAGATATTATAAAGTGACTTCTCTCCTTTAAGGGGGTCCGGAACACAAAAATCTTCAAATTTTGCAAAAATATTTTATTTTGTTAATTTTTTTCTGTTTTTTCCTGCTTAAAATGACATTTAAATCATGTTTCTCTCTGAATTACAACATAAAATATTATTTTTTTTTAGTTTTGATTTGGTTTCAAAATTTAGCTTTCAAGAATGGCTGTCATGGAAACGACTTCTTGTAAAAATGCTTTTTTCTTCATGATAGGTTTTTTCACCATTTCTCATATTTAAATTCTTATAACTCAAGAACCGTTAAAGATAACAGTTTCAAACTTGGAACATATCTTTTTCAATTGTTTTACTTTAATTTTGATTTAGCATATTTGAAAAAAATATTTACTTTTGAAAATATGATTTTTTTAATAAAAGTTGCACCACTTTTTTTTTATTTTTTCGTTAAATATTTTTAATTTTTTTATAAATTAATATTTTTAAAAATGCTGAATCAAAATTAAAACTTATATATTTCTGTTTATTTAAACAAAAAAAAATTGAAATTCTATAAATAATATTCCGAGTTATAACGATTTTAGTTTACCCCACTTTTTTAATAAATTTTAAATTAAAAAATTTTTCTAAAAAAGTATGAGAGGTTTTATTAAGTGATTTTGTTTACAAATGATAAGGATAACCATCACAAAAAAATTCAGAATTTTAACTCAATAAATAAAAATTATTTCAAATATGTCCCGGACCCCCTTAAGTCGCTATTAGGAGTAGAAATGGATATTTAATTTTAGAGGTAAAATATCATTTTATATTTGTTAATGCCTAAAGATATTAACTAAAAATATATGTAGAAAATAAATGTCTCAACTTTTTAATATATACGAACTTATACGTATGCTACAAAGGCGTTGACAGTACAAAAAAATATGCACATACTGCCGTACTTGTCACTTATACAGGATGTCCACTCTCAACGAGGCCCAATTGCTAATTCCTAAACCTGTTAGTCATAGACATGTAGTTCCAATTACAAAAATGTTTTAAATGAGGTAAAGAAGTATTTTAAAAACGGTTTGGGTCAATAAAAATATTTCTTAAAAAATTACGAAATTTAATTTTTTATATGACTCCCGATTCTGTAAGTTATATTTAGTAAAATTTTCTTATTACACTGACAAGTAAGACAAAGTCCCATTATTCTACGATTAAAACTGACCGAGTAATAGCTTTTTGAAGTTGGAATATATTTTTGTGCTGCGAAATAGGAATCATTTACAAATTTAGTAGAAATATAAATAATCGCAAGATTTATTTAAAAAATAGTTGAGAGTAAAATTAACATTGCATTATAAATTTGGAATCTATAATCAATCTGACATATTAATGCAAAATATGCGATTTGTACTAAACATATAAGAGAAAAAAAATAATAACAGAATTTTTGTTAAATAAAATGATATAAATCAACAGCACCAATTCTTCACAAAATGATACGTAGGGGAGACCGGGGGAATGGCGACACCTTAAGGGAATTTAAATTCCCCCCCCCCGGAAATCCCCCCAGCAAAGCCGAAAGAAGAACAGATCTTGACTGAACTTGTTCAACAAATTGCACCAAAATTTTGGCGAATGCATGTAGATTACGGGTAATATTATCTTAAGGCTGTTCTCATCTGCTCTGCTCAACAACCGCAAAACGTTTTGACACATTTACAAATTCATTTTTTAACAGAAAGATATAAAATTTCAAAGCCTGACCATGGGAGCGATTTGGAATCGAACTGTTTTTTCCATTTTTTAATCAATAAATTAGCTATTGAGTTATAAGCGATTTTGAATACGTGACACGGCATATTTCTCCCCTTATTGACTGGATTTTCTTCTTTCGTTCGGAAGTTCGGTTCAAAATGCCAACTTTGACAGTATTTCCTGAAAGATCTATTGCGTTTACAAGAAAATGGAAAAAACAGTTCGATGACATCGTTTTTGAATAACAACACCTTCTAGTTTCAGGCGTTTTCGAATAAAAACGAATTAAAACTTATGTCAGAAAGTTGATCCTTTGGATTTGAGAACAGTCTTAAGTACCTAATGTTACAATAAAAGGTGTTTACCTCTACTCATTTGAAGCTCCAAAATAAGAAGCAACTAGATTAAAACTAAATTCTTCACTAGAACAAGCGAACGACGTACAACAAAATCATTCTCACTCTAGGCACTATTTCTATTGTTGGCCGGTATTGTGCAGTCGCATCCGCTATCTCAAACTGCCGTTACAATTTTAAACTAGACGGGGTGGCGTGATAACCCCGAGTGGCGCAGTTCCCTCGGTCTCCCCTATTTTAAAATGCTATTAGATAACACTAGCCTATAAAATTGGGTTGCATCATGTTTTTTAGTTTTTAATTATTGATAATTGATTGTTCTGTATTTTGTAGCGCAGAATCCGAAAATGACATTTATTTTTAACCACCACGTCAGGCTTTTTCGAAAATCGTAAATTTAAAAGTTAAAATTGAAACTCCCTCCCCCCCTTCATCGAACCCCTGAGTTGTTTAGCTATAAGAATCGCAGATTATGCCAAAAATTTCAATAAATTATTGAATTAAATAAAATTGAATTAAATTTAAAAAAAGTTTTACATCTGTTTTATAGTATCAGATTTTCGCTACGTTTTATCTTTTAAATTTACGATGTGCGAAAAATTCTAATGTGATTATCCAAAAATGAAGGTCATTTTCAGATTCAATGCTAAAAAGTTTATAAAAATCAATTATCAAAAGTTAAAAAGCACAACATCTCCTTCTACAGTATCAGATTTTGCTATTTTTAAACTTTGAAATTTACGAATTGCAAAAAATTCTGACATGATGGTTAAAATTTAAGGTAATTTTCGGTTTCTGTGCAAAACGTACATAAAAATCAATTATAAAAGTTAAAAAACACAACCATCACAGGCTTGTGATATCTAATATAAAACTTTTTCCTAAATTTCTTAGCGGTAATCTATCCGACATTTTTGGTGTTATCCTGTAAAACAAGTACATATTGTAACGACCGAAAATCCTAAGAATATTAGATTGTAATCGGATTTACGTCATTATGTAAATTTTAACCTCGATCGGATATTTGAAAGTGAGTTAAATTTCGAGTACAAATTTTGAGCTGGAAAGACATAGATACGATTATTGCGAGTTTAATAAAAAATTATAAGAATAGCATAATTTTTGTTAAAGGAAATCGCGAAAAGAAACAGCCTCAAACACTTACAAAATAAAAGTTACGTTAAAATACTATTATTTAGCCAATCTGATAGTTAAATAATAAAAGTTAACTCAATCGTAATACTTGTACGATATCTTTCAAAGCGCTTTCATTCCAAGCGCAGATACACGTGAAATGAGTTCTTCTAATACTTTAATCACTTTGTATACGACCCCTCAAAGCATGGCCGAACTCATCCGTGTTTAAATGCAAAAAATGTTATAAGTCATGCATTTCAAAGTTTCATAACTCGGTCAATTTTAATGTTAGGTGAACGGAACATATTTTGTTTGTCATTTTAGTGTAACAGGATTTTTTTCTAAATATCAATTATAGGATCAGGGGACCGTATAAAAAATTAAATTTCGTAATTTTTTAAGAAATATTTTTATTGACACAAATCGCTTTTTAAAATACTTCTTTACCTCACTTAAAACATTTTTGTATTTGGAGCTATATGCCTATGACTAACGGTTTAAGAATCAGACATTGAACATCGTTGAGAGCGTACACCCTATATAAATTCTACCTATTATATCGCGAGTGACAAAAATAAACTTTCTCATAGAAAAACTGAAGCAATACTTAAATATTATTTTTTCTTTTTTACACCTAATTCCTACAATACCAAATAACATTTTGCATAAAGTAGAAAACAATTGCTTTATGCTATTCACCATTTTATATTCAGTTACTCCTAAAACATATTTGGATTGAATAGTTACTTTAATCTGAGGGAAGTGTCAATTTGTAGTTTTTATCATGTCTTTTCAGTTGATACCTTTTCATTGTAGAAGTACATGATTAAAAGAGCTGTCAAGAAGCTAAAATAATCCTAGTTGCAATCGTAGTGACACATTTTACCCAAAGGAATTATTTGCAATGCCTTTAATTTAATAAAAGCTTTAATAGGAATTCATAAAACTCATTAACGCATTTTTTTTAATATAATGAAGGACAAAGTATGAACTTTTAATTAGACAAACAGGAAAAAAATGTCTGTCTTTGTTACTTTCGGTCAAAGATTTGAAATCTTTAAAATTATTGAAATGCAGTTTCTACTATTATTTAAAATGTTAAAATATTAGGGAAGATTAAATATGTAAAGGAAATGAAATAATCAGTTTAAAAAATTAAATTATAATATTACTATTGTGTGAACAGCGTTTGAATGAATTGAGCAATGTTTAAAAGCATGTATAAAGCCGATATTACACATTGGTTATCAATGTTAATAAAGTGTGTGCATTATAAATAAAGGAAACTGTCCAATTAAATATCTAAAACGAAAATTGTTGTAAAAAAGTAAATAAAAAATTGGTTGAATATAAAGGGACTTTGGTGGCGCACTCAGTACACCACCCGCGTCATTAAAGGTTAAATAGAGTCTGTGTTGGGGCTATAACCTCCCTGCCCTTCGATTTTAAAAATAGCATTCTTCTTTCTCCTGATCCAAAAAAATAACCTTCTTCCCCTCACTCAAACATTGGCACCTTTGCCGCCATTTGTATTCTCAAAAAATCCCTACCAGCTCGGCCTACAGGTACATTTTGAAGTTAAGTACTATTTTCACCAACAAAAATTAAATCAAGATTAGAGATAAACCCAATTTAACAATTTTATTTGGCCGCTTTTGACGAGTTTTTAACTTCATTTTTCTGTATGATCTGGCTTTATCAGAATTATGTTAAGGCTGTTCTCTTATGTTAAGGCTGTCTAAGGCTGCACTGCTCAACAAGCCCGATACTTTCTGTTACTATGACGGGCACATTTTTAAACATAAAGGTATAAAATTGGCAGACTTATCACAAGGAGTTTTCTCCCTTCGTTCAGTTGTTTTTCTGCTTTTGTCGGGATATTTGGTTCAAAACGCCAATTTTGAGAATATTTTCTGAAACATCTATTGTCTTTACAAAAAAAAAAAAGGAAAACGTCTTTCAATTACATAGTTTCTGTGTAACAACACCTTCCACTTTCATGCGTTTCCGAAAAAAAATGAATTAAAACTTATGTCATAAAGTTGCCCCTTTGGATTTGAGAACAGCCTTAATACGGTAATTTTTTCTTCAACTCCTATTTTTTTTCTGTAAGAGTTGGTCCTGTCAATATCTTGACAATTTAAAAGTTCTAGATAATATTTAAAAGATTTATAATAAATTTAAGCGGATTTTATATCTTATGAATTGACGAAGTTGCGATTTTTTTTCTTTTTCACCCCCCCCCCCCTTTTTCTGTAAGAGTTGGTCCTATCAAAAACTTGTCAACATAAAATTTGTAGATAAGATTAAGAAGAATTATAATAAATTTAAAAGGATTTGATATCTTGGGAATTGACAAAGTTATGAATTTTTTCCTTCTTAAAACCCTATTTTTTCGCCTCTTGAGCCCATTTTTAATGTTATCAAAAGTCTATGATACATAAATTTTTGGCCCTTTTCGTAAAGTAATAACTTTAAACTTATTTGATATGCATTATAATTAAAAAGTTATGGATTTTTTCTGTTTTCACAAAAACCACTCCCCATTTCCCCATTTCCCCCTTCTTCCGATTTTGCCCATTAACGAACTTGACCGAGATTTTCTGCCCCTCGATTTTATGTATCAGTTTGGAAGAGATTTGTGTAGAATTATGAAAGTTATCGTGTTCATAAAAGTATATATAGAGAGATAGATATAAATAGATAGATAAAGTTTTGAACTGGGGGTGGTTTTGGGTTCTAGAGGTCATGATCGGTGTAGATCTACAAAACTTTTCAGAAAATCCAACATAGGGGAGAATGTAATATAAGGTAGTATTTCATATGAAATCTACCTAAAAGGGCTTACAAAGAAAAACTAATTTATTGTCCTGACCTGAAAAGATTAACCTTACTTTTAAATATTAAAAGTCCCTTTATAAATCAAAAGAGTGCCTTTAAGAATAAAAAAATGTCCTTTTCCCACAAGCAGAAACCTGCCCATTACCTGCTGGAGCTATGGGTTGTTTTTTAATATAAATCTACTTTTTTTTTCTTTCTATGTCTAATTACTTTGCTTGGAAACGTAGTATTGACAATTCCTTAATGTAGTGGTTTTCAAACTTTTATCCCTCGCATACACCTTCAAGATTTAGATGTATCTGGTGTACGCCCTAATTTTTTTTTTTACCTATAACAGGTATGAATAGAAAATGGAAACACTGAAAACAACGCACGAATAACAATAAGCATAACTTTTATTTTACATTTAACACGTTGAATGCCAAGTCTATTTTGTCTGTCTTTCCGTTTAGGCCACGAAATAAGACTCCCGTTACAGAATCTATAAGTGTCAGTCATCGATGACTGACGCGGCCTAAACGGAAATATCAGTGTCCGCCACCGGTGAGTGACCTGGCGTTCAACGTGTTAATGTAAACTTCACAGTAAGGTTTTTAATGTGACAGAACCGCTTATTTACCTCTCCATATTTCGTAATTGTTTTGCGTTAATTTGCTGAAGGTGAGTCGTAAGACATTTTCGACATCTACGTGTTTTATATACAGTGAGCAAAAAAAGTATTTGCACACCAGGTAAATTTGTTGTAGCATATGTATAAATAAATGAAAAGCAACTAAGAATTAAAAATACCAACACTTTTACAAAACAAATAAACATATTTAATATCTGACTTAATAATTATATTTAAAATATGAAAACATAAAAAAGTAGCATTTGTACTGCCAAAAAAATATTTGCACACTAACAATAAAAATAGAACTACAGGAATTATTTATAAGTTAAAAACAGTGTTAATATTTAGTATGCATGCCCTTTGCTTCAATTACAGCTTGTAATCGTCTGGGCATTGATTCTATTAATTTGTGACATGTTTCACTGCTGATTTGTAGCCATTCTTCCCTAAGAGCTTGCTTAAGTTCTGATTTGTTAGAAATTTTCTTTTTCCTTATTTTCACATCCAAAATATGCCATAAATTTTCAATCGGATTGAGGTCTGGTGATTGTGGTGGCGTTTTCAATTGATTTTTTACATTAAAAAGCAACCATAACCTCGTAATATATGCAGTGTGTTTCGGATCGTTATCCTGTTGGAAATAATATGAATTAGGAGTTCTTAATTTCAGAGCACTATTAGATAAATGACCTCGCAATATATTAATATATTGTTTAGCAATCATATTGCCTTCAATAAGGGTCATTTCGCCAACTCCATTAACCCTAGAACTACCGGAAATTTTACTCAAGTTTTATAAAAACATTCTACACCAGAATTTTTACTTAAAACTATTTAATTTGTTTATTTAACTTATTATTGTCTGATTTATACATTTAGTTTGTTTTGAAGAAATTTCTGGTTTGAATAGATATTTTGAATATACATGTCGGGTCCATTGGACCCTTCTGGTAGACAGAGGGTTAAAAGACATGCATTCCCAAATCATTACATGACCACCGCCATGTTTTACAGTTGGTTTCAAGTTTTTAATTTGAAGAGAAGTATCTGGCTTTCGCCATGCAGTTTTCTTACCACCTGAGCTAAAAATATTGAACTTGCTTTCATTGGAAAATATAACAATTTTCCAAAACTCTAGTGGTTTGCTGACATAAGCTTTTGCAAATTCAAGTCTTTTCACCCTATTTGTTTCACTAATAAATGGTTTTTTTTCGAGGGGCTCTTCCTCGGATATTTGCATCATGAAGAATATTTCTAATTGATTGTGGTGTAACTATTGTTCCCGACGTTGAAGCGACATCAACAGCCAATTCTCGAGCACTTAGAAAAGGGTTTTTTGAAGATTCTTTTATGATGGCTCTCCTTTGCCTGGTATTTAGCTTTCTTGGACGCCCAGTTCGCGGCTTATTTATTGTCGAACCAGTTTATTTTTTCTTCTTAATTACATAACCAACTCTAGAAAAGTTTAGATTTAACTTTTTACCTATTCCTCGGTAACTTAATCCAGAATTGTGAAGAAATATAATCTTCTCACGGGTAGCAACAGACAGTTCACACGTTTTCGGCGCCATTAGAACAAAAACTCCCCAGAATCCCTGCTCCAGTTAATATATTACGTGACATTAAAGTGCGGGGCTAATGTACTGCGGGACTGATATGCTAAACATTTGCATAATGTTCACATTTAATGCTTTTTTTAACAGTCAATGCTTCTTGTGCAAATACTTTTTAGGTATGAGAAAATATTAATTTATTTTTTAAAATGTGTAATATTACTGTTTAAGGAAAATAGGAAGGTATTTTTATTTTCTTCTTATTTAAATAAATGAATAATTAAGAGAATAGTATCAAATTTGCTTTCTATGGTTACTTATGCAAAAAATCGTCTGCGTGCAAATACTTTTTTTTTGCTCACTGTATATTCTTTTAAATACAGTCAATGATGAAAAACCCGTTTCACTCATTCTGCACCGCCATTCCGTATGTTGCTTGTCAGCATACTTTAATTGCGTATCATCTAAAGCAGTGGTTCACAAACTATTGGCCACGAACCACTCGTAGGTAGAGGAGAGGACAATGATTTGGTGTGTCGTAGGAAGGTCAGTCAGATCTTCAAAAGTATATGATGAATTGTATCTGCTACAGAAATATATCGAACGCAATAAGTTACAACATTCAGGAAAATTATATAGGCAAATAACTTCGTGAGATAACAATATTTTATTAAATTTTGTGTTGTTGTTATCTAGAACAACTTGAGGCTAAACAATACCATGCCACTTTGACTATTAAACTATTATTTATAATACGTTCATTAATAAACATTTCTTTTTTTCATTCTAAAATAAAGTTTTGTTTTATGATTATTCCTCTTTCTCATTAGTATTTGCTATTACTGTGCTCGTGTGTAGGCTCTGTACAGATATCATCTTTTCAGTAAGATATAAAAATGACTCTTATATAAGTATATATTAGATAGGTCGCGGAAACTTTTCAATATTTAATCCTTTCGCGACGAGCTTCCTTTACAGAATTTTTAATCCTATATCCTCGTCCATTGTTATTTAATCGTGTAAAATAGAAATTTTGGCCTAATAAAATCTCAGAAAACTTTGATTGAATAAGATAATATATTCAATTAGAACATATTGTTAGGCATAAAAAAAACAGTAACCAACCCCTACTACCTCTGCAACAAATTATTTTAGAAGACAGTTACTGGTACCAAACGACTAGAAATAAAGTCGGCTTTTAAATGATGTGTGTAAAATTTGCTTAGGGGGCCATCTGCTTATAAAAGCAAACCCAAACTTTCTTTTTTTTCAATAGCAATACTCGATTGTTGAAATGCTACAGAATGACTAAGTTGTTGGTTGGTTGGTTGTGTTTATGACGGCCAATTATCATCACGAGGGATATAGGCCCTAAGAGGGAGGAGTGCCCTTCGTGGGGGTCTTTCTAAGGGAACTTAACCCGTATTTAACGCTTGGAAATCCAAGGTTCGAAGAAAACCACGAAAACTCCGAACGATTAGGCCGACGGGCGCGATTGGGTTCGAACCCAGCACTTCCCGTCTACCAGCTTCGAGAGCAGAACCTCTCGGCCACTGGTGGGGCGAATGACTAAGTGACTTCCATTAATTTATTATTTCTTGCCAATATGACCCTTTCACTTACTTAATATGTTTCGACTATTGCCAGCCCAAATGTTTCAATAAAATGAGTAAAATATATTTTTTTCAAATTGCTTTTCTACATATCATGAACGCTGCCTCAAACTATCATTTTGACGTTTTTTAAGCATAATTTGAAAACTACTTGGAAGAAAAATTTAAAATTTTGAATTCGCGTAAAACAGGACATAATAAGTATAAATCTGTCCAAAAAATGTAAGTTCATAATTTAAATTCATAGTAAATTCATAGTTTTTTTTCGAATATTAATTTCATAATTCATATTGTAAAAGTACAAATTCAATGTATTTATGTTTGGGTTTTCGTCTTATAACCACAGACAAAACTACCACATTAAAATTCTAATTTCAGGAGATATTAATAAAAACATGAAAATGTAATTTGATTTTAGAAGCTCTAAATTTTCAATGTTTATAATTCAAAAACGTATCATCCAAATGACTTCAAATTTCATATCTAGGCATAGTTTGAACCGAAGATTTAAAATATATTGTCAAAATTGTGTGTTCCCATTGAAAAAACAATGTTTGGTCTGTTAAGATTTATAGATGGCCCCATAAGCAAATTGTATATACAGTATTTAAAAGTAGTTTTATTTCAAATCGTTTGGTACCAGTAACCTTCTTCTACTATAATTTGTTGCAGAGTTAGTAGGGGTTGTTTGCTTTTTTTTTTTCCACGATTGTACAGTAAACAGTTTTGAGCACTTTGTGCTCAAACCACTTTAACCACTTCGCTCGTCGCGAAGTGGTTAAAGTGGGTCGCATAACAATAAAGTTTGGAAACCACTCCTAGTGTAATGAAACCCATCGTAGACTTACAAAGTTTCTGCATGAATATGGGCGTGTTCTCTTTCTAAATCCATTCTGTGTGGGTAAATGGAACTTCTTTCCTATAATCTAATCTTCAAATATTAATTGATATTGGTGAAAAGTGGCTTTTAAGGGGTCCGGGACACATTTTCAAAAACATTTTATTTATTGAGTTAAAATTTTGAATTTTTTTGTGATGGTTAACCATATCATTTGTAAACAAAATCAAATGGTAAAACTTCTCATAGCTTTAAAAAAAAAAAAAAAAAAAAAAAATATTTAAAATTTATGAAAAAAGAGGTATAACTTAAAATCGTTATAACTCGAAATATTATTTGTAGAATTTAAATTGTTTTTCATTTAAATAAACAGAAATATATATTTTTTAATTTAGAACCAGCATTTTAAAAAATGTTATTTTTTTTTCAATTTAAAAATATTTAACGAAAAAATTACAAAAAAAGTGGTGCAACTTTTTTAAAAAAATCATATTTTCAAAAGTAAATATTTTTTTCAAATATGCTGGCTCAAAAGTAAAGTAAAATAATTGAAAAAGATATGTTCCGAGTTTCAACCCTGTATCTTAACGGTTCTTGAGTTATAAGAATTTAAATATTAGAAATGGTGAAAAAACCTATCATGAAGTAAAACGCAATTTCACAAGAACTCGTTTCCTTGACAACCATAGCTTAAAAGGCAGATTTTGAAAACAAACCAAAACGAAAAAATTAATATTTCCTGTTCTAATTAAGATAGAAATGTGATTTAAACATCATTTTAAGCAGAAAACGGAAGAGAAATTTTTAATCCAATAAAAAAAATTGAAGATTTTTGTGTCCCGGACCCCCTTAAACAAGACATTTATGCGAATGTGGTGTAGATTCCACGCGTAGATGATATTATACTTATTTAAGAAGTTCAGTTCGGTAGTGTATTGAGCAATGAAGTGGACTTTTCTTAACGTCACTTGAATCAGTGAAATTCGAAAACCACTTAACCCTTAAATACTTAGTGATGCATATCTGCACCAATTGCATCTTAACTTTTTATTTAACTCTTAGCAACCACTATATTTACATAGAAATATTAATCCTGTAAAAATTACAAAAAAAGGCTATTCATAAAGTTAAAAATCTATCTTAAAATTTCTGGTGTCTAATCCTTAATATAAGAATAAAAAACACAATTCTAAAGAATAATTCATGCATGTAAGTTTTTTATTTTTACAAAATAAAAATTTACATAAAATAACGTATTTATATTCATACTTATTAAAATATTTACTAATTTGCAATATTATTTTTATGACAGTATTTTTTACTTGTATTGCAGATGTGCAACATAAGAAAAGGTTGACGTATTATACGAGAAATGTATCTGTGATTTTTTTTCATTATTTTTCCTGTGTAATAAACCTTTCTGAAAATCATGTATATTTTTTTCGAAACAAAATAAAAAATCACGCATTTATGGTTTAAATTCAACAGATAAGATTTTGGCGATTCAATAAAAACTGATATATACAGAAGTGCTAGATTTTTTAAGAACTTTTCAAGGCTCACTGTATTTCTTAAATCTTTAAGTGTGTACGTCAATCATTAGTTATTAATTTCATAAGAATTAAAATTTTAAAAAGCTTTTTGATTTATATATATATATTTAAGTCAATGGTATTTCGTGCGTAAAGTTTATACAGATAATATCTTAATCATGTTTTTATTAAGTATTTGACAAAATAAACGTAAGTCATTTAATTCCTCATCTTAGCACTTAAATACTCGGGCAAATTCACACAGCAGAACTTCCCGTGTGGTGTATTTTCTACACCATACATTTCTAAATTTCAAGGAAAATAAATTTATGTGTTAGAGGGGAGTAGCGTAAGGACGCTCAGCGGGCAATACCGCTCACTCAAATATCTCTAAACAGAACAGAACTGAATTGAAAACGCGCAGTCGGTGCCATCACCTAGCATCATTGTAAATTCACAGTAAAGATATAGTGACCGTCAGAAGGAAAGTGTTTTTGTGTCCACACGTTATTAATTAGCAGTTGTTACATTATAAAATTTTACAAATTCTAATTTGAAGGTAAGTGTTCACTCGTATTAAAAGAATATTAATTTACTCATTATGTCTATAAAATAATATACATTTAGCTGTACGTTCATGCTTTTATTTATTTTCGTAGTTCGTTGTTACACCAACTATAATGCATTAAAATCCAACATGGTGATGAAGGGAATGGCGTTCAGGTAGAATTCCAGAAGTTCTACAGGATGAAAACGACGAACAAATTAGGACTAATAAATAAATGCTTAGGGTAATGGTGCTCACGTGAACCTTCGAATAAGTCAAACTTTCAACGAAACGCAAGGTTTCGAAAAGGAAGTTTTATAACACCAGCTAAGAAGAAGACTGATGATTCGCAGCTATCTGATGATGATAACCCAGATGATTTGCTTCTAATCGGACAGGATATGGAAATAGAAATATTCTGTTTTTGTGGAGAATTCGGGAGAGATAACGATACGTGGTTTCGCTAAATAATGTATGGAAAGTGGTCGCATAAAGCCTGCAGTGGTGTGAACAGCCTACACAACTATATATGTGACTTTTGTCGTGCTTAAATGTTGTATCCAATTTTTGAGCGCAATTACCCTACCATATCGGGCATTACCGCTCAATCCATGGTTAATTAAGTAAAACGATAAAAAAATTCCTAAAACTTTTATGCAAATTAGTTGATTGCAAACTGTTCCTTATGCTTTAGAGTTATACTTCGTTAATAAAATATTGATTTTTTGTGTAGATTTCACTAGCTATTCATATTTTCCTTTAAGTGAGCGTCATTACCTACTTTTCCCTAATAAGATTAATTTTAAATCAAATAGAAACAGCATGTAGTACAATATTTTAAAAAACCTTTACATATGGACATATGTAAGAATAAATCTATAAAAAGCATATTTAAATTTGTAACATCCAATGGTGTACAAAATACACCAGGATACGTAAAGGGTATATAAAAGTTAAGGATTGGAAATCATAGCATAAATGCCTAATATTAAGGGTTCTAAATATAATTATTTCCAAATAGTAACATTCTCCTTCTTAAATCGCAGACACCTGCCTTTAAATGTGCGAATATATCTATTCGGAAATACGACTATTCTATTCAAAAATACTGGTATTCAAAATCTGTAATCCTTGGTGGCAATTCATTAAGGCACATAGTCATATTCAACATCGTATTCCATTACATTTTTCTTCTTATTCTGTCGCCAATGGAATATGTCTTGGTATTGTCATTGAGTAAATTGTGTTTGCAAAAGAAACGACAAATTTGAGTGACAACGGATAAATAAAATATGTAATTTTTGTCCAGACATGAGAGTTCAGGACTCGTTTGCAACAAAAAAAATGCATTTTGAAATCATTCGTCTTATGTGACTTTTTCAATGACCGATTCAATTAACTCAGCTGCAGTAATTTTACGGCACCTGGCAAGAGATCTTTCTAGAATCTCTATCTTTCTCAATCTGTCAAGACTATCAATCTATCAAGAAAATCTTTCTCAATCTCTAACATTTGAAATAAAGTTTGATTTTGAACTCACGAAGTTCACTTATTAGTGATATTAAATATTTTAATTATTTTAGTAGTGCGTTCAGTAGAGAATTGAGTTTGAAGGAGAAATTGATTTATAAATTTAAGTTGGGGTTCTACTTCTTTTACCTAAAATTCATGTATTTTTACGATTTTTTTTTCAGTACACGGAAGACCACGACAGGCCACGAGCATCAACATTTCCGTCTAGACTGAGTATGTGGAATATTTTGCAACCTTCTCTCGCGGGCCTCTCTTAGCCAGGCGGGCGCCGCGAAGGATCACGTGACGTTTGAGAGAATTGATATTAAAAAACATTCTTTTTTTTCTTGTTCCTTTTTTAGTTAGTTTTGTGAATGTGAATCTTGAACGCAGCAGAAAAATATGCTGCGTATAGGTTTTTTATCGTGGTCTTCTATTAGAAGAAATAGTTTCTGAAGTATTAATTGTTTAAAAAGCATTTCTCTTGTTTTTACTTCAGTTTGAATGTGAATCTCGAAAGCAGCATGCTGGCTGTGTATTTCTTGATCTTCCGAAAAGGGAGAAATAAATATTCTTGAACATATAAAAGAAATTATCTAAAATTCCCAGTGTGGAATATTTACATGTTTTTAAAGAAATAGTATCCAAATGTTTTCATAGTACATACTGTAAATATTTAATAGTGTAAATATACAAAGTTTTTAATTATCCTGTGCTTGACTTGGATTTATACTGAAAACACCAACGCTATTTTCTGTTGTGAAATATGATGACTTTAATATGATTTAAATGGAATCTTGACTTCTTATAATAATGCTCTCCCTATAACAATTTCGTGAACTGTGATTTAATTGTGGAATAACTTGAAATTCTTCAAGTTTTTGGTGCCTCAACAACCGGGAAAAAAGGTAAGAAATACCTTTATTATTCTGCATGACTGTTGATTTTTTGAAAATATACATTTTTCATGATCATTTATTTTGAACATTGAATTTAAATTTAAACATGGATAAGCCTGATAAGTTAAAAAGTAAAAGAGCTACTGTTCGTGCAGCCATTACGAAATTAATCACAAAATGTGATACATTATTATCTGTTGATATTGATAAAACTGATTGCGACTCATTAATGGAATCATTAGAGCTCGTAAATGAAAAGGAAGCTCAACTAAAGGAATTAGATTCCGAAATGGATGAGCTAATTCAGGAAAAAACTGAATATGAAAAAGAACTAAAATCGGTAGAAGAATATTCTGAAAAAATATCCAGTTTGAAATTTAAAATTAAGATGAGGCTTAAAAAATGTAAAATCGAAACTGAACCAAAAGTTGTACTAGAATCAAGTAACGGTTCAAAAATCGGAAGTAAACCAGTTTCGGCAGTGAAGCTTCCTAAACTTAATATAGAAAAATTTTCTGGTGATGCAAGCCAGTTCTTAGAATTTTTTAATTTATTTACTAGTGCGATAGATTCAAACGAATCGTTATCAAAAATTGAAAAATTCCAATATCTCAAATCCTTGTTGTCTGGTCCTGCATATAATATTGTATCTGGTTTTGAACTGACAGATCAAAATTATTCTACTTGTTTAAAATTGTTAGAAGAGAGGTATGGTAAGCGGGAAAATATCATAAACTGTTACATGAATAAAATTCTAAATCTTGAACCAGTGAAATCCTCTAACAATGTTACTTCTTTAAGGAAGCTGTACGATAATATTGAAACTAGTATGAGAAATCTTGATGCGTTAGGAGTAACATCAGGCTCTTACGGCCATTTATTACTACCAATTTTATTAAGGTTATTACCAGAAAATTTGATACTAGATTTCCATCGAAAACGTGACCCCGATAAGGACTGTGAAGTCACCGATTTAATAAATTTTATTAAAACGGAATTAAGATGTCGTGAAGCTACTAATTTAGTAAACAATTCCCAAACCAAGACTTATGAAAATTCTAAAACTAAATATGAAAATCCTTCAAGTAAATATCAAAATTTTCCGCAAAAGAAAAATATACCTTCAGCTGCTGCTTTAAATACATCTACAAAACAGTTTTGCATATTTTGTAAGTCTTCTGATCATGTAGGACTAAATTGTTCGAAATTCACTGATGAACAGAAACGATATAAATTAAAGAAAGAAGGTCGCTGTTACAAATGCTTTTACAAGTCCCATTTATCAATTAATTGTAGAACAAAAATTAACCCTTGTTCCAAATGTGGTAACACTACCCATAGTACTTTGTTTTGTTTTAAAGAAACAGCAAAAGAAAATCCTGAAAAAGAAATGAAAGGTGCAATTGTATCTATGATGTCGGAACAAAAATATAAACAAAATAAAGCAACATTATTGCAGACTTGTACAGTTTCTGTGTCTGCTGGTAAGGAATGCTTGTTGGCTCGCGTTTTATGTGATAGTGGTTCAGAAAAATGTTTTGTGAAGAGATCTCTAGTACAAAAATTAAAATTGAAGCCATTGCGAAGAGAAAATTTATTAGTTTATCCTTTTGGGCGGAGACGCCCTTATGAATCTTGTTATGAAGTAGTTGCTCTAGAATTATCCAGTGTTGTGCAACCTATTAACTCGATAAATATCGAAGCTCTTGTGGTTGATAATATAACTGGGGCTTCTGTGAAAACACTAGAACCAGAACTTCTAGACATAATGAGAACAAGAGGCTTTAAGCCTGCTGATACAGGTCTTGAACAGGAAATAAATATTTTGCTAGGGTCTGACTTTTTGTGGAAAATATTAAAGGGAATCGAGGGAAAATTGACAAAAGAATTATACGTTGCAGAAACTATTTTCGGTCATACGGTGCAAGGGCAAATAGAGTCTAATAAAAAAGAAGTAGCTTGTTTGCGTGTTTCAGTTGAAAATATAAATACCCAACTGAAAGCATTTTCGGATCTTGAATCAATTGGCATTGCTGAAAGCAATGAAAAGAACATTACCGATCATGAGGTAATAAAAGAATTTAAAGGAAATCTAAAATTCGTAAATGGGCGTTATGAAGCAAAATTATTGTGGAAAAATTCTCGTGAATTGCTTAGAAATAATCTTGAAGTAGCAAAGAAGCGGTTTTCTAGTTTAGAAAATAAATTCTTGAAAAACGATTCTTTATTTAAAGAATATAACTCCATTTTGCTTGAGCAGTTTAATGAGGGTGTAATAGAACTGTGCACCGAGAAACATTCTAATAATTCCTATTACATGCCACACAGACCTGTTATCTGTGACGACAAAACTACAACAAAAATGCGCATAGTCTATGATGCTTCTTCCAAATATGGTGATTCTCTATCATTAAACGAATGTTTGTATCATGTCCCTAACTTGAATTCTAGTGTTATAGATGATGAAAACATTCCTGTTTCGAGTTTCGAACCCCCAAATACTTCCTTGAAAATTTTAGGATTGATCTGTAACAATACAGAAGATAAATTTGGACTAGAATTACGACCCTTGTTAGAAAAATTAAATAATGATTCTTCTACTAAACACAATGTTTTGAAAATTGCAACTATGTCCCTTGATTCAGCCGGATATATTGCCCCTTTTGTTATTCGCATCAAATGCCTCTTACAATATTTATTGTTAATGAGAATATCATGGGATGAAATTTTTTCTGGTGAACTAGAAAATAATTGGCAAAATTGGCTTTCAGAAATCCCTGATCTCGCTCTTTTGAAAATTCCCTGGCAGTATTTTAGCAACCTGATCATGGAAAAGGAGCATCTCCAATTGCATATTTTTCCTGGTGCTAACCCTAATGTGTATGTTCCTGAATTTCTTTCCTTGCCCGAAGATCAGTGCCCTAGCGTTAAAATTGTTGCTACACAATTACCTGATGTTTCTAAAGAGAAGTCTCGAAAATCAGCAACCATTTCTTGTGTTGTTCAAACAAATAAAGCTGATGAAATTCCTATTTTTAATCTTGAAAAATATAGCTCCCTAAAGAAATTGTATCGAGTAACTGCATGGCTATTTAGATTTATTTCTAATATAAAATTAAAGGCAGAAAAAAGAGATTTTTCAGAATTATCAGCTGAGAAAATGTTACATGCTGAAAATTTTTGGTTAAAGCTGGTGCAGGAAAAAAGTTTCCCTGAAGTTACAAAATACTTGAAATGTAACAAAAGTATCCCTAGTGAATCGAATCTTCTACAGTTAAATCCTATGTTGTCAGATGATGTTTTGCTGTTGCTACGAGGACCGTTACAAAAGTCTGATTCCTCATGTTATGAAAAACATCCTCTTGTGATTCCTGCAAAACATAAATTGACTGAAATAATCGTGAAAGATGCACATGAAAAAGTTTTTCATTCAGGAGTGTCCAGTACATTAGTACAAACTAGTGAAAAGTTTTGGATTTTAAGATCCAGACAGTGTATAAAATCAGTCCTAAACAAATATGCAATCTCCAAGAACTTTAGTGTTCGCCCTGGTCAACTAGTTATAGCAACTCTAAAGCATATCTTGTGTTTACCTACCATAAAAGTGAACGATTTGATTTTAGTGAAACGCTTCCGTTTACGTGAGACTCTTCTGAATCATTTCTGGAAGCGCTTGAAAAATGAGTATCTTCTCAACTTACAATCTGCTCACTACACGGACCAGAATAAAACTTCTGACTTTGAAATATATGATGTGATTTTTATGCATATGAACATGTATCAAGAACTTTCTGGAAGTTAGGTATTTGTGGACAGAGATTTAAAAAAAAAAAATGAGGTCTTATGAACTGAAGGCAAATAATTCCATCATTAAAAGACCTATTGATTCTTGTGTATAATTTAGAGGTGAAAAAACTCTGAACTTTTTTATTAATAGAACTGAAAAAAAAAAAAAACTTTCATTTCATTAAGAGACTAAAAAACTCTCATTGACATTTGACTTTTAGAAAAAATCTTGAATTGTTTCTGTTATTGACTTTAAACAACATTTTATTTTTTTTCACTTAAAAAAAAAAAAAAAAAGAAAGTTTCTTGTTTGATAATATGTCTAATTTTTAGTTTAATTTTTTTTGTGATGAATATTCTAGAATTTGTATAGATTTAAATTGTTCTTTCTATTTTTAGTAGCGGAAACTTGTTCTCAAATCTTTTAAATTGTTTAATTATTTTATTGAAGTCCAGTATGTAAGTATATATTTTGATTTTGTATTGTATTTATGTATAGTGTAACTGATAATTTTTTAGAATAATTTTTATTTCTACTTTAATTATTTGAATCCCCATTTTGATGAACCCTTGTTCATCGGGGGGGAGTTTGTGGAATATTTTGCAACCTTCTCTCGCGGGCCTCTCTTAGCCAGGCGGGCGCCGCGAAGGATCACGTGACGTTTGAGAGAATTGATATTAAAAAACATTCTTTTTTTTCTTGTTCCTTTTTTAGTTAGTTTTGTGAATGTGAATCTTGAACGCAGCAGAAAAATATGCTGCGTATAGGTTTTTTATCGTGGTCTTCTATTAGAAGAAATAGTTTCTGAAGTATTAATTGTTTAAAAAGCATTTCTCTTGTTTTTACTTCAGTTTGAATGTGAATCTCGAAAGCAGCATGCTGGCTGTGTATTTCTTGATCTTCCGAAAAGGGAGAAATAAATATTCTTGAACATATAAAAGAAATTATCTAAAATTCCCAGTGTGGAATATTTACATGTTTTTAAAGAAATAGTATCCAAATGTTTTCATTGTACATACTGTAAATATTTAATAGTGTAAATATACAAAGTTTTTAATTATCCTGTGCTTGACTTGGATTTATACTGAAAACACCAACGCTATTTTCTGTTGTGAAATATGATGACTTTAATATGATTTAAATGGAATCTTGACTTCTTATAATAATGCTCTCCCTATAACAATTTCGTGAACTGTGATTTAATTGTGGAATAACTTGAAATTCTTCAGAGTACCCCGAAAGACGCAAATCCGTTACATGTGTTAGAAGCTGCTGCTCCACTTGCGAAAATTTACATGATTTCTCCCGAAAAGCACGCTTTTTGGATGGTGCTTTTTTCAGTTTTCTTCCATATTCTGCCACACTTGAATCACCAACGCCGAACTTCCGATGTGAAGCACGGTTACCCTTTTCCTTTGCATACTGAACTAGTTTCAACTTAAATGTCGCAGTATAACTACATCGATTCTCCATCTTGTACTCGCATGCTGTCAAAAGGTGCTCTCAAGTATTTCATTAATTGAGTGACGTCACCAGAGCATCATGATACGTCATCAGAGACGTATCATGATACGTCACTCACTCCTACTCCCGTTAGAACTCCTATAGTAGGAGTCTTAATTCCCGTCACTCCCTCCCACACTCACTCTCTACACGAAATCTAAAAATAGATTTTCACCTTCTTTCCTGGCCTGACGTAATATTTGTTTTGACTTTCTTTTTCGAAATTCATTTTGTCATTCATTCACTTGCATGTCAAATTTATGATGCGCGTTATATACGAGATAACAAAAAATCGCCATTTTTTCTTGAAAAGTATGAGGTGCGTGTTATACACGAGTAAATACGGTATTTAACGCGTTCAAGCCGGCACGGTGGGTCGCACTCGACTGTCTCAGAGCTGGCAAGTCTCCGGCCTTTTGGATACCAGTATTTTAATAGAGAAAATGTTGTTTTATTTAATTAGAACAATTGGGCGATTTAAAGGAACAACATTTCCTCTAAAATAATAGTGGTGGGCAAAAAGCCGGAGACTTGACAACTCTGTGACAGTCGAGTGTGACCCACCGCGCCGGCGTGAACGTGTTAAATTTGTGTGTGTAAAAATAATTAATATCCTGCAGGTACTGTAGATATACCTGCAGGTGCACGCACTGAACTTCTAATCGGACAACCGTTTTTCACCAATCTCAAGCATCTGATACAGATTGGGGGTGATAAAATATGAAAAAAACATTAAATTCTCTAGAGTATCAACATTTAGTTTAAAAAGTTGATTTTTGACAAATGGCGGTCATTTAAACAAAAAAAGTCATTTTTTTGCCGCTTTTTTTTAACATTTTGTGTGCCCAAAAAGATAATTAATCAATGAAAATTATATTTTTCAGTGGTATAAACTCCATAAAAACGATTAGATTTCTGTTAAATAAAAACTGAAGGAAATCGGTTGAATAGTTTTCGAGAAAAATGGTTTCCTAGTTTGAAGAACATGGTTTTGAAAAAAAAAACAAGTTTAAAGCTTTACAATAGCATTACGTACAACGAGCGGCGTTACATTCAACGGGTAAAAAAAGATCGTGAAATCTCTTTATTACAACAATCTACAAACTTGAGGGATGCAAAAAATGCAAAAAAAAATTGTTCATAGAAGTAGAACCTTCCCTGAACTTAATGAAACCAAAGATTGATTTATTGAAGTAGATCTTTAGAAGTTTAGTGAAGTTTGAAGTTTTTGCCTCACCAATATTTTACACTTATTAATCTATTTCATCTACTTGTCAAAATTTCTTACTAACTAAAGTTTTGTGATTTCTTAGCATAACTTCCGAATAGTAATATTTAGCTTATTTAATGACAGAAGCTTACCAACAAATAAGAAGAATATTACTATTTTGAAACAATGGCGGACGTATGAAAAATGTTTACCCAGCTTTTTTTGCACCTACCATGTAAGATAAGTAGAAAGTAAAAGTAACAATAATTTAATTAGCTCTTATTTGTAATAATATATTCAGTTTTTATAATTACTGTACAAAACCTAATTACTAGACATGGTGTTATCCCATAGACTTTTACCTCATTTCACTGTTCTCTTTCACATTAGCGAGTTTTCTTGCCAGGCAAAAAACAACCAATAATTCAACAATAAATGGAAAATACATAATCAGGCACTAATAATAGTAGTAGATGATGAAGAAAAGAGTTGTAAGTTTAAGCGCAAAGAATCTCAAGAATAATTCACGGAAAAAATAGGTTGAGTTTTAATAAACGTTTGTTAATTTTTAAACTTTGTATTTGTAAACCGTTTAAGCTGTAAATACGCAACAAAACGATGAGATTGTGGCAAAGCCATTTCATATACCTCAAAGGTGCACTCTTATCAAATTTTGAGAAATACTATCTTACTAAAATCGTGTCTAATAAGCTTGAAATAATTGATTTTACAAGCCAAAAGAGGTTTTTTTACGTTCTACTAGTTCAATCTTCATCTTAAAAAGTATATAAATACATTATAAAGTATTTTACCAAATGTAATGCATGTATAAACCAAGAAATCCATATTTTCAATCAATTCGAAACAATAAAGTAAATGGTGATAAGTTCCGATAAGAAAAATACCGCACTGAGCTGTGTAACATTTAAGCCATTAAAAATTAATATTTTCTTCGGAAAACTATGAAATTAAACGTATATTTGGTACAGACTACGTTAAATAGCATTATTTTCTATATATTTATCACACACAACCAAACAAAATCCGAATAAGGATTTTTTTTAAAACATAATGCATATCAAGTAGTTGAACAGTTACTTAATTTATTGCAAAAACAAAAGAAAAAAATATATTCATTATGTAATTATGCAGCATGTATATAAAAAAGGTAAAATTACCATTCGAAAACTAAAAACTCAGATAAAGAAATGTTTTTTCTCTAAACGAATAGCAGTGAAAAAGGAAAATTCATTTTCTCTCTTAAAAAGCGAATCACTTTTCCCAGCAAAACTAATTTTATATTACATTAAACTATTTGCAATTTGGAAATCTGCCAAATCTGCAAAAGAACTTTTTCATTGCATAAAAAAGTATTCCATCTCCAAACAGATGAAGCAAAATAAGAATCCTTAGAAATGCAACAAAATTTCAAAATAAGAAATTACTAAATGTAAATTTAAAAACAATATAGAAATACATAAAACATCGTCTTGACTTTAAAAGAAATCTGTTAATAGTACAAAATAAAAAGTGAAAGTCGTTATGAAAGTAATTGTAATTAAATTTTAGCTAAAATAACTATAATTAAAATGTAGTTAAAATAACTGTAATTAAATTGTAGTTAAAATAAATGTAATTAAATTGTAGTTAAATAAATAATTAAAGTAACTGTAATTGAATTGTAATTAAGTAAATAATTAAAGTAATTGAAACTAAATTGTAATTAAATAAAGAAAATAATTGTAATTAAAAATTTTCACTGTGATTTAAAGCTAATCAACTTACTATAGTTCAAAGCTGGACAACTCACTGTGATTCAAACTGACAAAAATAAACATCTTGATTTTCCTTCTTCATTCAGCCGACTGAGAGTTGAACCAATGCAGAGAGTATTATGAAATGCCTATAAAAGTCGATGCACTCTTGTTTACTTTCAATCGAAGATGATTAATCGATTAGTTCTTGATGCATAGATGGTATGCAAAAAATTTGGAATTTGCGTGCAAATTCCAGAGCATTGAGTGAGTCGAAGCAAACAGAGGGCGGGGAAGGAAAAGGAAAAGGTCCCAATGTCATATAATAATTATTATTTTTTTATATAAAAATTAATCTCAACAATAATAACTTAGAAAAATAAAATAAATGCATCTAAAAAACAGCAACTGTTGGATTTGACGTGTACTTTCAGCAAGCATGGTTGCAGAAGTACAGCGAATCAAATTCCGAGGATCGAAAAGAGACAGAAGAAAGCTGAAAAAAACTAGATAACATTAAAACAAGGGATTTTTAAAGAAAGTAGATGTATTCCGGTGCCAGTTGCTTAGGCAGGAACGATGTCATAAAAATAAAATGAAAAATAAGAGAATAGAGATTAAAATGTTGGAAAAAAAGGAGACAAAATTAGAATTTGGAAAAACCGCAACGATGCGTTTAACGTGCCGCCTTCGCTTAGAAGGAGTGGCAAAACCGTTATCTCGGCTAAAGATGACAAGCGGTCGTTTTTTACCTACTGAATTGTTAGTATTGTATGATTTTATAGAACGCAACGCTTCGTTGGGTATATTAATACGATCTCTATGGAAATTTTGTGCAATTTTTTTAATAACTTGCGAGATTGGCCGAATTTTGAAATCTTTATGAATGACATCGTTCCGGACGAACGTTGTTGCATCGGCAATCTCCCTTAAAATGGTATTTTGAGAGAATTAAAGTTTTTGTAGTTAAGTTTCGCATACAGATCCCCAAACAATTGACCCGTAAGTCATGGTTGATCTGATAAAGGATTATATAGCAGTAATTTATTAGGAACTGACACACAGCTGTGTCTAGTTAATAAAGATTTGAAGGATGACTTGGCAGCTGTAATGTTATACAGTGTGTGACAAATCTGCCGTGTCCAGTTTAATTTTGAATCTAGGTAAATTCCTAGGTATTTATAGTCGTTGACCCAGGGTATTTCTTCATTATTAATAGTAAGTCCTGACTACTTCATTGTGTCTAGTTGGCTTCAATAAATTACACGTAATGAGTATATTACACTGAATGACAGTTTCTTGGGAACAGTTAGATTTTGAAGCATAACGGAAAGTGGATACTGCCATCTGAAATTAAACCTACCAATGGGCAATATAAAAGCCATGAATCTACAATAAAATTAAATGGTACGGATTACTCAGAGTAACCAAAAAAGTTAAAGTAGTCATAGAAGGTGAGATTTTGCTTATATGGGAAGAGATACAAATACTCTACATGGCCAAACGGTCAACGGACACTTTCGATTTTAGAGGTATTGTGAAATATCTAGCAAAATACTTGGCCAATTCTTTTGTAACTTCAAAAATAAAAGGAACATGTTTTACCTTAAATGTTTGGTCAGCGAAGGTTTGATCACAAAAGCAATTGGGGGATTAATAACAAATTGCATAAACAGATATTTCGATCACACTGTAAGATAAAATGCTCAAAATTCCCTGTAGCTGTAGAACATCACCCTATGGATATTGCATTAAAGTTGTGTTAATTTGTGTAAGAATACCTCAAATATTCATAGAGCTATCAAGGTTGAAAAGGTCTTTAAAAAAGTTCAAGAAATTTCCGCATGTCTTTCGCTTAACTCCTTCGGGACCGGCGTCTCTTGCACAAATTTTATTCTGTTGGCAGCACTTAAAAAAAGTTTACCTTCAATTACATATTTTCGAAAATGCTCTAATTAAATAATGCAAATATTACTTTTTTTTATTACTGGTGCCAAAAATAAATTTTGTATGCATATATTAAAGGTGCATATATGCACCCATGGTCCCGAAAGGGGTTAATGCAAGCGGAATTTTCAACCAAATTTAACATGACCTTCAGCAAATATGACAAAGCACAGCAAAAACAACATGTTACAGTTAGAATACAAATATATTAAACATTTATTGAAATATGAGCTAATTTTTATAAACAAATGCGATTACAATACTAAAGTTTTTTTTGCATAATGTAGTAGAAAGGTGAGTATATTATAGTGAAAATTTCGAAAGACATCGACGATATAATGAGCTGAATTTCAGTTGATTTCTAACAGTAGCTTGATGATCAGAAATTTTACACGAATTGTCATTTTTCATTTTTTTTCATTTTTTATTGATGTTTTTGTTCTCTTTGGAAGAATTATCTGAACGACCGTTCATACAAAAAAGAAGAATTATTAAAATCGAAAGGTCCATTCCAAAGCTACGCATGGATATACGTTAAATAATTACGCCTTCGTTGGAAGTCAATAAAAAATGACAATTTGTGGAAAATCCCTTTTCATTCAGCTACTTTTAGAAAACAACATAAATTCATCTCACTATATAGCCAATATCTTATTGAATTTTGACGATATTCGACTTACCTATGTATTTGAGTTGCATTATATAGTTCATTAATTAATTTTAAAACGTTTTTGTCATTGTTGACGCATGCGCAGTTAAAAGGTATTTCATGCAAATATTCATATTTCATCAAATATTTAATACATTAATATTCTAATTGTAGTATTTTGTTTCTAATGTAGTTTTTCAAGTTTCCTAAAAGTAGCGTTAAATTTGGATGAAAACTTTACATGTTGTAAAGGAAGAACATGGGGGAAATTCTTGATTTTTAGGGTTTCGTTCATCTGACGAAACCCTATTCGTCTCACTCCTCTGTCTGTCTGTCCGTCTGTCACAGAACCCGTTCTCAGAAACTATATATGTCGGAGACTTGAAATTTTGCATACTTATAGCTGAACACCTCACATCAGAAGACAAATCATAAAAATTTGAAAAGGGTTGTAATTAATGGACGTTATTAATAAAAAAAACAATTACAAGATCGGAAAGGCATTCATAATTTAACAAAAGCATGGATTTTTTTTATCAAATTACAAAAACGACCTCTTCCACCGATTAAAAACAGGTGTCATTTTAACGGCAGATAAGGACTGGTGATTTCTTTAAGACGCGATTACTTTTTTCTACTCATCCCAGAGATTCGAAATTAGTACCACAAGACGGGGGAAAAAATCAGCTTTCAGAAATTCTAAAAATTATCTCAATCGTACCATAAAAATTCTAAAATTCGTTAATAATTGAGAAAAAAATCTTTTGTTTTCCTTCATTTGTGAAGGCGACAGATGTCTGATGACATGACGGCGATAACGAGAGAATATAAAACAGGTTTGTCTTGCGATCAGAAACGGACTCAGAATTTTTACACAGGACCAATTTTTATTTTAAATATCCATTTTTGAGCTACGATTTTTACACCATCCAACGTAAAATTTCATTCTCTTTCGGAATATGCCTTTATTTTTTTATTTCGACAATTGCAAGCGAAGATAATTAATTTTTTGTTAATTAATTCCAGAATTGCATTTTTTGCACGGCACGTGACACGGAAAGAAAAATAGATAAATTTTTACACTAGGGTTTGATAATCGCAGTACAACATTTTAAACTATGGATTTTACAAATTTGGTTCTTTCGCATCCGGATGTTATTTCGTACGCTGATTCATAAAATCTAAATTTAAAAAAAAATCGGACCACAATTTTCCAATTTATTGAAAAATGTACTTTTAAACTTATAAAAGAGATGCTTTTTCGCACAGACAATTGACGCGAATTTGTTAAAATTAGGAAAACTAAAGAACCGATCGCTTTTTAACTTTGACATAGTTTATAACTCATAATAAGAATTTTATAATGTTTTGAAAGAGATATTAAGCGAAACCCTCTATGCGATCTGCGATCACAATTACCCACTTGTTTTAAAGACTCCATTATATCTTCATGAATATACGTGCTATTCTTACACAAATAAACACAAACGTTGTACAAGATCCCAATAGCCATGAGCTATAGCTACATCTCATTTCGAGTATTTAATGCAAATATTATTTGGGAGATTCTCAAAAGGTGGGATCATTAAACGTTAACTATATGTAATTTTTAAAATTTTCAAATTTAAGGCCATTTTTTTTTAATAGTATAGTATTTTGCCTATAAATATAATATATAAGTATTTTTAATAGTATGTCTACAAAATTATACACAAACATTAAAAGACAGCATCTATTCTGGAAAATTAATGATTAAAGCATTTAATTAGCAGTTGTGTACGTTACAAATTTTGGACATTTTTTCGCACGTACGTTACAGATTTTGGACGTTGCTCTTAGTATTTAAAAAATTCTTAAGACTAAGAATGTAGTAAATGTGTCTGTATACATATATATATGTATAATTAACTTTTTGTTATACAGTAATAGTAATAATATAATAAAATGTTTTGTTACGTACGTTACTTTCGGACATAACAAAATACAGAAAAATGCTTTATAGAAAAGTCCTATCTTCAAAAAAGCAATAAATCAGTCTGCCATCTCTTAACGAAATTATCAAAAAATCATCCGTTTCCTTTATGCATTCGTTGTTTACCATTAGAAACACCTGGAAAAAAAGTTAAAACTCTTTTTCTTGGTGGTACATTGGAGCAGTTAACGTTATGAATGTCCGAAATTGGCCTCTTTAGCATAAAATAATAAAATTTTAAGATATTTATACAAAGCTTTTACAATAAATTATGTCTTTTCTGTCTCTGAATAGAATTAAAAACTCAGTGTAAAAAAACAATAAAGTCAATGATAATTAAATTTATGTTTGAAAGGCTTAAAGTTATGACGTGTGTCCAGTGCCCACCTTTTGAGAATCGCCCATTTATTTACGCAATACGTTGTTGCTCCCTTAATTACCTTCGTGATTAATCCTTGTTTGAAATCTACGATGTCAAACATGTTCGTTACATACTAGAAGTTCCAGAACAGCTCGTCAAGTATGTCTACAGATATTAGACAAAATGTCTAAAATCGAAAAAAACAGTTACTTTTGGTCATATAGTGTATCTCGACAAAGAATGTGGCCTCATTGAACTGCAATAAAGCGTTGCATTAATCAGGTATGCTATTTAAAAAGCTAAAATACATATAGTATATAAAGCCATTCAACTTGCAAATAAATGTATATTTCGTCTGCATTTTTCAATTATAGTTTATTTTATGCATTATGTCTTAGGGCGTTTCAAAAATATCAGATGCGATGCTAGTTTTCAAATATATGCATTATAACCCGTTTCAGACAAAATGAATAACCGAAAGGAAAGAAATTCAATTCATATCATCCAATTGATATGCTTCCACCAATCACATATCTCCTGTGTGAACGATAGTTGGCACAAATGTGCATGAAAATGTATAGTTGGTTTAAAGTCGTGGTATTTGAAGGATTTCTCTGCAACCATTTATTGACAATTATAGCTGTTTAACATTGTTATTTTACTTTTAAGTGTAACCGTCACCATTTGCCATAAAACAGAGAAAATGATCTTCAACAAAGTTGAAACAAAAGCTGTTCAGAACTGGGCTATTAAAATTATAAGGAGATATTACAGGGCTTCCCGGGTTACAGAATATGGATAAAAAACACTTTTTTAATTGATAACTATAATAGATTTTTTTTACATTTAATATATTTTTTAGAAAGCAAAAATCATATTTATTTGGAAAATAGCAATTATACGTTTAACTAAAGTTTTAAAATTTATTAAAAACGGTACTTTCGTACTTTCTAGAGTTAGCCAAGAGTTAGCCGAAGAAATCGCCAAACATCACTCTTTACAATCAACCTTTTTGATTCTGATCAATTCAGTGCAAGTGTATATTTATAAATTTGTGTTTTACATATGATATTTTATTTATTTATTTATTTATTGGTGAATATTTTAATTTCGTTATGGAATACAAGTTAGAAACAAATGCTGAGGCTGAGCTATATATATCAATTTAAATGCAAACGTATTTATTTTTCGCAATCGTCTGCACGCGATAGAGATAGATTTTAGAAAAATTCATGCTTTAAAATGATTTTTTAAGCAATAAAAATTGAGTAAATGGTGATAAATGTTTTTAACAAATTGCACTACGGTTTTTAAAGAAATTTCATTTGAAAGTAAATTTTTTCCTGTTCGACGATGTAAAAATTTTAAATGTTCGATATTTAGAGGCATAACAAATTGCAGCAAAAGTTAAATTTAATCCTCTGGTGTTGCCACCATCAAAATGACGTTAATTTAATCGTCTAGTGTTGCCACAGTCAAAATGACGTCAGTGTTAAGCACAAACACGTTGGTCCTTTATCTATACTAATTAAAAAAAAAGTTTTACTCGGTGTGTGTGTTTATGTGTGTGTCTGTCTCTCTGCGCTGGCTAGCAAAATTTACGGCACGTACAAGGCTGAAAATTTCAGACAGGATAGTCCAAGGCCTCTTCTGATGCACTTGAGACTCAGAATTTTAAATTTCTAATAATTAGCTGAGTTAGTAATTAAAAATTACAAAGAACTCTCATTAAAAACTCGTCTCCGTTCTTCGGGGGGGGGAAATTGCTCGCACTTGCGCAGACGCACTCTTTACGCATCGGGAGGAAATAAAGATCAGTAAGAAGGAATTTTGGGGGTATTCTGTCATTATTAACTTCCATATTTCCATCGATCAAACCGCTCATTAAAGTTAAAAACGTAAGACTATTCTAAAAGATCGTATTCTTACGTCTGAAATGCCTCAAGCAATTAAAAAAAATATCGCAGTTAACCCTTTTTTTTTAATTTTCAAAAATGGTCGTTTTTCTTCCTTATGGCAACGCTCCTCCAGGGCGCAATTTTCGAGGTACCGACAAACCAAAAATATGCTCTTAAAGCTGAAATCTTTTTCTAATCGATGGTGCAATCAATTTTTAAAAATATGATTTTTAACTCTTTCAAATATACCGGCGAACGCAGCACTTCGCGCCTCACGGAGACAATATTTTTTTCTACGCTAAAAGTAACTAAATGTCCGCATTAGATTTTAATAAAACTTTTTTGATCATCTCAATAGACCAGATTTACATCACCTACAAAAGTTTTGAAACTTTCGGACGGGTAGACATATTTTTTACAAAATAAAATGGGTGAAATTTTCGAAGAAATCAGTAAAAACCAGAGTATTTCGTCGCAGTTTCATTCGCTTTCGGTACGCAGACTCTCTAAAAATCAAATTACGCAGAAAATAAAATACCTCATAGCATATACTTTCAACTCAATATTTTTTCGCGATTTTTTTTTTATTTAAAAAGAGAGTTAAAGATATAAAATCGTACAAATTTGTGTTTCATTTAAAGTTAGTTTCACGGACCCTGGCAACGCCGAGCGGATCGGCTAGTAATAGAGATAAAGCTGAATTTGTTCTAATAGAATTATACTGCCAAATACGGCCTGTTTATTTTGAACAAACTATTTAAATACCGCTAAATACGATCATCCACGTTATAAGTAAAGAATAAATATTTTCAGATAATTTCTTGATGAATTTGAGTCTATAGCTACACTTTTGCCATATTTGTCAGAATCTAAATTGTAGAAATCGTTCTTGGTAGAACAAAAACGTTTGCAAAATTTCACCTTTACTTCGTGGTTATCCACAAATCTCGAAATCATTCAGTTATCAGAAAACATTCTTAGAAGGATCTATGGTGAATTTTAAAAAATAAGTTTTCTGTGTTTACAGTAAAGTTTCTTAAATAAAAGTGATCCTTTGCTGACCGTAAAATTCAGAAAGATTGCTTCAAGGAATCTCGACGGCTAATTGTTTTCTGGGGTTTCGGATTGCTTCTCTTTTAAATGGTTTCTGAATATATGTTGAAGGATTAGAAAAGCGTGGCTAACTATAAGTTTCTATGGAATGTTTGTTTCTGCCATTAGGAAAAGTTTTATATATTTTTACTGCGTACAGTAAAATCTTGGAGGAACGGGTGCGTACAATTATTCTATAAAAGATTGTTTTTATATAAAATTTTTATAACAGTTATGAAGTAATCCTTGCATTAGCTGTTTCAAGATATTGACGCGAATAGATAAATTATACAAGACTTTTACATACAAGTTCAAAATTACAAATATTTTATTGGATAAGCGTTCCTACTTCTGTCATTCGTTCCAGGAACATTTTTCGTAATTCCGAAGAAAGAAATTTTAACATTTTCAATTCTGTATTTTACTAGTTTTTGTTGAAAACAATAATGACATTTTAAACGTAAGAAAACTTAATCCGCAAATACAGGGTGTCCACTAAATGACTGGCCCATTTTGCACGTAAATTATTAAAACAAGCGGGTAAGTGTGATCACGGATCGCACAGAGGGTTTCGTTTAATATTCCTTTCAAAACACTTTATTCTTTTGCGAAATCTGTTAGTTCCACATTTCGCAACCAGGGGGCGCACTCTATTCTACACAAACCTCTTTCCGAACGAAACTCCGTTTTGCAACCTATCCGTAGGTATATTAGTCGAGGGGATCGGGTCTATAGCACTCGAGATAGGTAGGCTCCCCTGGGGGTAAAAAGTGGAACTGAAATATTTAAGGCTATGTGCATAATATGAAAGAGTGGTCAAAGTGGTGTCGGCAAAAGTTAGAAAAGTACCCACCGTGTGCAATGGGGAGAGGTTAGAAAAATTGCTTAAAATGCACAAGTTAGAGCCCGGTGGGTAAATAATATAAGACTTATTGAAAATTATATGATTTTTCGTGTGATCACAAATGTTCTGCTATACGTATGCAAAATGTCAAGTTTTCAACTTAAATAGAGTTAGAAAACAGTTAGAGTTAGAACTCAGTTAGAAAAAAATGCTTAAAATATACAAGTTAGAGCCCAGAGGGTTAAATATAAGACTTTTTCAAATTTTATGATTTGTCATTTGATGTGAGGTGTTCAGCTATAAGTATGCAAAATTTTAAGTCTTAAACTTATTTAGGGGCTCAGTTAGAAGAAAAAGATTAAAATACACAAGTTAGAGACCAGAGGACTAAATATAAGACTTTTTCAAAATTTTATGATTTTTCGTTTGATGTGAGGTGTTCAGCTATAAGTATGCAAAATTTCAAGTCTTAAACTTAATTAGGAGCTCAGTTAGAACAAAACGATTAAAATACACAAGTTAGACCCCAGAGGGTTAAATACAAGACTTTTTCAAAATTTTAGGATTTGTCGTTTAATGTGAGGTGTTCAGCTATAAGTATGCAAAATTTTCAAGTCTCCAACATATATAGTTTCTGAGAACGGGCTCTGTGACGGACAGACAGAAAGACAGACAGAGGAGCGAGACGAATAGGGTTTCGTCAGATGGACGCTATAAGTATGCAAAATTCAATTAAAATTTTGCATACCTATAGCGTTAGACTGGCGAAGAATTCAATTAAAATTTTGTTTGCAAAATTTGATCGGAATGGAAGCGTGATCGACTATCGTGCAGGAAACATAGGGTCGCTGCATGCATCAATCACTGACAATAGTGTCCAGGCAGTCCAACAGCCGATCCAAACGCGGCCTCGGTCGTCTGTCAGGAAAATTGCAAGGTAGTGTCGTCTACGAAAATCCTCGTCGCATAAAATAATGAAAAAGCGTTTAAACCTGTTTCCATACAAGATTCAGGCTCGTCAATCTCTAAATGTTTGCACCGTCAATCAAGGAAAGATCTTTGCCAACGATTTGCATCAAAAGATTGATGGTCGCGAGATTGGTATAGGATCCATTTGATTTTCCAACGACGCCCTTTTTTACCTCAACGGCTTTGTGAATAAACAAAATTGGTGATTTTGGGGGGAAGGAAACCCCCATATTTATCTACAATCATCATTGCATTCGCAAAAAGGCACGGTATAGGCCGCCATATCCTCCAAAGGAATCATTGGGCCATTTTTCCTGTACCATACAATAACTGTAGCACGATATCTTGATATTCTGCATGACTTTGTGGCCATACACAATGCCTTGAAGGATTTACTTGGTTCATCGTGATTTATGCAAGATGGTGCCAGACCCTATCGAATGGTCGAAATACGAGGGTTGGAACTTTAATAGTGGCGACACTGCTGTAAAAACGCTACGCAATAAAACAAAAGAATGTCGCGTATACCACACGTGAGCTACATACCTACCTTACCTCTCAGTAAAAAGACTCGTCTTTCCTGCGTCACGCGCATGCGGACGCGAAGAACTGATCCTTGTATTAGCTTGCGGTCTAAAGTAAGTGTTGTCATAATGTTTTCAAAACAAGAACAACGAAGTTGGATAAAAATTGAATGTGCCAGAGGTCGTACAGCACTACAATGTCATCTAGGGCTTCAAGAGGCTTGCAGCGAATCTGCATTGCCTTACAGAACTGTAGCAAGATAGGTAAAAGTCTTCAATGAAGGATGCCAAAATGTGGCAGACATGCATCGGCCACGTCTTCCTAGTGTCAGCGAAGCAGAAGTGCGTGCTGTTGCTGCACTTATGGACAGTGATCGGCGCCAAACGATACGTGAGCTGGCCCGAGAGACAGGATTTGCGCAGGATTCGCTTCCAAACTTTTCCAGAGATTCTTGCGGCAATAGACCGGTCCATTCAAACTATCAACAGAACAGGCGCTGCTACAGGTATTCTGCGACTTCCACATCGCTGGAAACGGGTTATACACAATGCTGGTGACTATATTGAAGGACTGTAAAACGTGGTGACATGATTCAATTTTGTATTCCATGTAAATAAATAGTTGCCACTATTAAAGTTCCAACCCTCGTATTTGAATTCCTGCAGGAACATTTTGATGATCGTGTCATTGCTCTACAGTTCATGAACCATACAGGAACAGGTATGCCCCCCCCCCCCCCCATTTGCCTGAGTTAAATCCTTGTGATTTCTTTCTGTAGGGATACTTGAAAGTGGAGGTGTACCAGCAAAAGCCACAAACTCTTGCCGACACTGAACATCTGTAATGCATGTCAGTCCATTTCAACGCACAGGCATTGTCACGCGTATGAGCAAATCTTGTTTTGAGACTACACCATGTTATTGCTGCAAAGAGCGGCTATATTGAAAATATTGTTATTTAGTTTTTCAGCCCTCCAGTGCCACCTAGTTGCAAAATTTGAAACTATTTGAACACAATGTTTTTTTTTCTAATAACAATGCAACAAATGACGCGTGTTTTCTAAAACCATTTTTTTTTTATTATTTACGTTCAAAATGGGTCAGTCATTTAGTGGACATCCGTATAATCAACATTTATTTAATTTTAAATTATCCTTTAAAAAATTCTTTAAGTTTTTTTTTCTTTGTATATGTCACATACTGTAAATAATTTGGTTTTCAATTGGCATGGAACAAACACATCTGGTAGGATTCAGGATTTCGCAAACAGGAAAAGCTTACAAAAATACTTTTAAGTAATTTTGAGTAAAAATTTTTGACATTTTTAATTCAATGTTTAATTTGTTTTATTTGTGTTTAATGTCGAAAAATTCTGTTTGTAAAACAAGATAACACTAAACATACGGGGAATTTTACTCAAGTTTTATAAAAATATTTCACACCAGAATTTTCATTTAAACTATTTAACATTTATATTATTTAACTTATTTCTGCGTGATTTATATTTAATTTATTTTCTGAAAAAAATTATGGTTGGAATCAAAATATTTTCATTTGGTACCAGTCAAATTTCAGGTTGTTGGTATATTCATTGTTAAATACCTTACAACTTCAGTTAATTTTTTTATCAGCTTTAATCTTTATTTTACCGGCATCGCTTGACTTCAAAGCTCGTTATTAACCTCATTAAAATAAAGCAGTTCTGCAATCTCAATGAATAAAATAATCAGAATAAAACCTAATTCTTCTAACTGTGCGTGAAACTTATTAAGAAACTGCTTCGAAAAATACATGCTTTTCAAAGAGTTAATTAGTTTATTAACAAGAGAACCCTATTTATTCATTACACTCTTGGAAGTAAATTTAATATGTCAGAAGGAATTAGTATAAAGGAAATACATCCAAGATATCAAAATATGCGGCAGCTCATAACACACTATACGTAATCCTACATCTAGAATATATTTCAGATTCTGTGAAAATATTATTTTTATTTATATGTAGTATTTTATTTCTTAATGTTTATTTTTCTAAAATATGTCAACTTTGTAAATGTCGTTGAAAGGGTGACAGTTCAAAAGTTAATAGTAAAAGTAAATTACATAATTTTTACGAAAAACAAAAACTGTACGCATAACTAAAGACTTCATTTCTTTTTCTTTTTAAAATTAAAATAGTATTTCTCCTTTCGAACTTGTTTATCTTATCCTATTGGAACTAGCAGTCCGTTATTATATTTTTGAATATGTGAGTGTTTTTGTTACATTTTGAAGGAAAACCTTTTTGTATTCAAAACGTTTCGTACACGACAGTAGAGCGTCAGTTTAAAAATCATCGCTGAAATTAAACAAAAAGTAAAAAAATAAATAAATAAAACATAGATTATGGTAATTTCCAGCGCTATCATAAGGGATGCAAAAATTCATTTTTTCATACGATGAAATGATCTCGATAAAAAATTTAGGCTACACAATTTTCAACAATAAGTTCACGTAAACGGCGATTGTATTCAAAATCTTTTCTGCAGCACAGTATATCATCTAAGCATTTTATGTAAAACTCATGGTGTACTAACATTTAACTCGGCTGAAAAATACATAACAAACATGAAAATGCTCTTCCGGCAATAACTATACACGGACGGTGTGACAGAACCTTTTCACTTAAAATGAGGACATGAAGACGATTTAACAGTAACAACAGTTTATTAAAACACTTACAAAAGGAGGAAGAGTGGAGCAGTAAAACAACCATCTTAATTTTTAAACGTTTCAGACTCCTTCCAAGATTTAATCTGTACTTCCTGCACCTAATTTCAAAAATGAGTCTAAAAGAATTATCTTTAGCGAAAAGCCCAATCCTCACGAAATTCGAATAACTAGACTCTGTGAGCTACAATTAGTAAGTTTGTAAACCAACGATTCACCAAACGCTCACATTCTGTTAGCAAGTTATCCTTCCTACGCTTCTACAACACCATGTGGCATAGATAGCAAGATAGAACTTGATAACTCTCTCTATAATAGCTATGAGAAACTCATTCCAAATCCGCTTAATTCGTGTAACTCTTAAATACATGTAGCACTACGACCTAATAAACATATCATTGCAAAATAAACGTGACAACCATATTCCGGAGATACATACTTTAGTTGGAGAAACTTAAAGAAAGAGAATAGAATCCCAATTTGCGCCCAATGTAAGTGTCTCAGCATACAACGATCGAGTGCAAAATCACAAAAAATCCCTCGTCCATTATAGTACACTTATAAATGTGTAGCTAGATTGCTTCAACCTCAACGTAGTATAATCTTTTTGCGAATCCCTGTACATGAATTTAATATGTTATATATCACATAGTAAACACACCACACCCACATAGTATTGTATAAAATTTACTTCAGCTAGAAAAACGCATAAGATAGTTGAAAAAACACTTTTATCAATTCTCGTTTATGAATGCAAATTCCAATTCCCTTTTTCAGCTCTATATATGAAACATTGAATTTAAACAGGGCTCATAATATACTAAAATTTATTTAAGCTTAAAAACGCCTTAGACAACAACACTTCTGATAAGTATCGATCATAGACGACAGTATATATTTCAACAGGTTATAGGACAACGATCGAGCATAATAAAAATATATAAATTTTATAAAGTGCGTTACAAACATGTACTGCCTGCTGATAGTAATTCAATGGAGTTCTTTTGTGTGTCTCTGTAAATGGGCAATTAATGATGCGCGAGATATTTCCTATGGAAATCCTCATTTAGTACATATCAAATATGCATACAAATTTCGTAGTATTTGAAGCGGTGTGACATAATTAAAAAGTACTTGAAACAATTATCATCCATTGGCCATGTTGTATTCGAATTATTTTGAGTATCCCTGTAATGATCTATAAATACTATACACTTCATTTTCAATAGGAACATGCGAATAACATATGTCAATTTCCTGTTAATATTTACTTACGAAAGTTACAGAGAGGTAATACGGACAAATGGACGAGCAAACAGAAGTCATAAATACTTCTCAAGAATGTTGGAAAGTGTAAAAAAAAATAACTTGAAAAATGAAACGTGAAATGAAAATGAAGAGGCAATTTCCAAAGCAGAAGCTATGACATCAAGTCCCAACGATAATGAAGCTACGGATAAGCAATGATTGCATTAATTTCTTAGTTACTTTTATAAAGTATCATTTCTAAACCGGAAGAACAGCAATGAATTGGAATTCATATCGCTAAGTGCTATATTGCCTGCTATAAAAGTTTTATGCTTAAACTTTTTGCCTATGTGTGCACAAACATATGCATCTATTTTTTTTTAAACATATTCTATCTCTTAATTAAATTTCTGAAAGTTAGTTTTCAATTATTTAAATTTTCTGATTTTTATCTTGAAAGAAAGTAATATCGCTTATCCGCAAGAAAAGTGACACATCTCGCAAAATTCCTTTTGTATTTTATTTCACTAATAAATAGTTCTATCATAGATGTGTCTTGCCTCACAAGTGGTTTTATAAGTGTACTTATACGGAAGATCACTTTATTACGCTTCATGTTCATTTGTGACCCATACAAGAGGGGTGAATTACGTGGGGAGGTAAATTTACACAACCCTCCAAACCTCATCCAACGTCTTCATTTTTAAGGGTTTAATACTTTTGTGCACGTCTTTATTCCTGCATGCACAGATAAGTGCTATAATTTCATGCTACAGTGAAACCCTGCAAATTTTCTTTTGCCTCTCCTGTGAAATTTACTGTTGTCGAGATGTGTCACTTTTCTTGAGGGTGAGCGATATGTTATATCACCTATATTTGGATTTTCCATTGCGTGTGTGGGGATTCTAATGCTTAACTTTGATGAGATTGTAAACCAGGAGAAATAGTCCTTAAATGAGTTGCAATGTAAAAAAAAAAAAAGATTTTTTTTAAATTTCTGAGAGAATTACAGACTATTCCGAAAAACGTTCCTTCATCTTCAGAAACCCATAAACCAATAAGTTTCTAAGATTTTTTTTTCTTTTGCTGCCCGTAATTTTCGAAAACGTTTCCGAGTAGGTTTTATAGTGGATTAATCAGTTTTCTGAACCCAGCTTCAACGCGAAATATCGGTTTTCAAGATGCTATTAATTCTCAAAAGAACCTTTTAATTTTCAACAAACATTTTCAACAGACAAACATGTTAAATTAACAGCTAAACTAAACTTTCTTACTCTTGCTTGTATAAATTCTGTTAAGGTGTATTTACATTATGATCGTCCTAGGGGTTGGCGTCTCGGCGCCAAATCATAATACTCAACTAAACAGCGTTACTGGATTGGTTGCTTACACACCACTGATTGGTTGGGTATTATTATTTAACGCCACAGTGTTATAATACATTTTATAAAAATGCTCATGAAATGTTGGCTATATTACCTATGATTTTTATCATTATACAGCGTTAGCCTAAATCATTCATCGGTTTCAAAACATTGCATATTGATAGGTGTATGACCGACAAAGACAGGTGATACATGACAGGATACATACACTCACCAAGTACAAAAACCCGCATCGTGGCTCGCGTGTAGAAACGCATCACTGCTGCTGTGACGTACATTGACAGAAACATGCTATTGAACATATGGACGGAACTGGATTACCTTTGGGATGTGTGCCGTGTGACTAAAGACGTAAGCATTCAACATTTGTAGTTCGTACTAGAGACTTGGTGAGTGTATGTTTTTTTCATGTACCACCCACCCGTCTTTGTACGTCGTATACTTATAAATAAATAGGCTTTTGAAACACAATGAATCATTTAGGCTAACACTGTATATGAGACGGTTGTCAGTTAACCAAATTCTTTTTTGATTTTAGTTAAATTTTGATTTTGGCAACATCACTGCAGAAAAGTCTTTAAGATTCTTTTTTGAAATCTCTCCATTTATTTTTTGCCCGGTCCATGGTGATTCCAAGGCAGCCCCTGAATAGTAATCAGGTCCTGACTCTGCGCATTTCCAAGGAAAAACGAAATATTCTCTTACTTTTTTGTTGCTGTTGTTGTTACAGTCTCGCATTTCACCAATTTCATAATTCGAACTCGTACTCCCTATAGCTAATACAGAAAGAAATGAGATAATATTAAGGAAAACAGTGACATTGAAATATATTTGCCATCCGTTATCTTTCTTTTTTTAGAGTGCGTGTATGTTAATAACATGAAATACGTGAATAACGTGAATAACATGAATAACGTGAATAAATGAAAATTTGACAAATATTCTATAACTCTTTTCCTCTCCTTATTTGTAAAGCTATTGGTAAAACTTTCTGGAAGTTTTTTAAACAGACTATTTTTAAGACACCGAAATTAAATGCAGTTTTCTGAAATAATTCGATGGCAACAATGAGTGCTTTTACTAATTGATTAATTATTGGAATTTCGATAGTTTTACTATCACAACCAAATGTCTTCTTACAACTGCTAAAATTCTGTAATCGTTTTGGAATGTATCTACAAATCATGTGGTGTCTTCCACTGAACTATTTCAAAAAAAGACAATATTGAACAATTAATTATCGCTAAGTCATAAACACTGAACATTCACTCAATTAACAAACTGTTTAAATTCCGTGATGTATTGCGTCAATCCATTCCAAATCACCCAGGTGGTTGCGTTCGACATTTTTAATTTTCCTAATCTTTTAAACAAGTTTTCTGCATAGTTTTCTGAGCTCAAAAACATGATTAGATTTTTTTTTTGGTGGTATAGTTTTTTCGGGGTGGCCATTTTAACGAGCTACACAGCCATTTTTGGGTGGAAAACATGTTTTACGGGAAATGCTGTAACTGCTTTATTTTTCTACCGATTAAGATAAATCAAATACCTAAATGTTCAGAATGCAATTGTCGACATTTTATGTAATTAAAAAATTAACAATAAACTTAAATATCTAAGGATTCATCTTGATAGGTGCAAAAATAAAGCAGTTGCAGCATTTTCTGTAAAACAAGTTTTCCACCCAAAAATGACTGGGGGTCTCGTTTTATTGGGTGGCTCGTTAAAATGGTCACCCCCAAAAATCTATACGATCAAAAAAAATTAATCATGTTTTTAAACTCAGAAAATTATGGAGCAAACTTGTTTAAAAGATTAGGAAAATTAAAAATGTCGAGCGCAACCACCTGCGTGATTTGGAATGGATTGGCCCTATAGGCTTTAAATTTAGTGTTTTTTAAATGTTCTTTTAGAAGAATTTACTGGCTACCATTCAATATAAATTTGGCTTATTAAGAAGTAACAGAAGTTAAGTTATACCAATAAATTTTTAGAATTAATAACCAACAGCATTATTTTTTTTTCCAATATCTGAGTTTTATAGCTTTATTTAAACAATTATGGTTTTAAAACACCAATCTGATCTAAACAGAAAATTATCATGATTATTGAAATAATGATTTATCTAGCATATTGAAACAAATTCAAAGTACTAGTGAAAAAAAAAGGATACGATATGAACTATATCCGCTAAAAGAATTACATTTTATATTCCTAGTTTTCTGAAGCGCAATTCCTATCAAGATTTAAACTGACTTCATTAAGAAGGGAAAATTTTTCTTTTTGATCCTCTTTTAAAATACATTCATGAACCCTCTTGAGAATCTCTGTTAATAACAAAGGCAAACAGAATAAAAAACCTGCTAAACAATGGGATTTTATCAATGTTTCTTTTGCCCATCTTTTTTTCTAGGATGCAATGAATTGATTCTATTTTTTTTAACCCTTAAATGCGCGATTTTTCATTTTGTTTCGAAAAAATTATATATAGAGAGCTGCCAAGTCTCCGGCTTTTTGTATACCAGTATTTTAATACAGAAAATGTTGTTTTATTTAATTAGAACAATTGGGCGATTTAAAAGAACAGCATTTTCTCTAAAGTAACAGTGGTGTGCAAAAAGCCGGAGACTTGATAACTCTGTATATTGTTCTCTGAAAGGGTTATTACACAGGAAATATAATGAAAAAAAAATCAGAGATACATTTTTCATATAATACGTCAATCTTATCATCTATTGCACATCTGTAATACACGTAAAAACTACTGTCATGTGGCTGTTTTACGCTAAAATATGGCAAATTAGCAAATATTTTAAGAAGTAATGTCTCCAAATAACTTATTTTATATAATTATTTATTTTATAAAACTTAACCTTTAACCCTTTAATTCCCATGATAGAATACGTTCTAGAAAATACGTAGTTCAGAGAATCTGATTTTACACCATAAAATTTCAATGGTTAATTTCGCTTTATTTAAATACGGAATGTCTGTTATTAATTAAAACAGATATTGCTATTTAAATTTACTGGTGTGAATTAAGAATATAGGAATTTAAAAAAATCTATTAAATTCAAAAGACTGTTGTTTGCATATATGCAAAGCTGCGCACTAAAGGTTTAAGGGTATTGAAAGACATAATTTCTTAATAAAGGTATTACGTTCATGTGTGTTATCCTATTTCTTATGTTTACACACTAAGCAGTATGATTAATCACACAGAACTGTTGTAATTAATACTATAATGTCCTTTTCCTTTTCTTTCCCAGGCTATTGACAACAAATACCAGAAGTGAAAAATTCCATACTTTAATAGTACTGAAGTCAAATTGTACTGAAGTTAAATGGCAAATTAAAACATTATTTTATGTAACCTCATTAATACAGGGTGTTTCATAAAAGATGGGGAAAACTTTAAGAGGTGATAGTACGCATCCAAACAAACAACTTTCAACAAAGAATGCATGGTCGGAATTAAAACGCAAAGGGGCTAGAGGACGTCGATGGTGATGCTGTTATTCAAGGCAAAGACACACAAAGAACGATTAAGTGATAAAACCAAGGTGAGAAACTACAATGAAAACAATCGTTGAGCCCCTGGGCCATTTCCATTTGCAGTTTCGTAGATAAAATGCAGATCAGCATTTTTCCTATTAGTGAAGGGCAACATCTTCTGATTCGTTTCTACCGCGATTTCCAGTTGCACACTCGGATAAGCGGCTTTTATGTATTAATCGAGGCAAGAGTTTGTATTCGCGTTTGTTGTGGTTGGATGATAGGAGGTGACAGAATAATATCTTAAAGTTATTTTTTTAATATTGAAATTTCAATTAATAATCCTAAAATAATTCTTTTTGTGATCAATCAGTATAGTGTCATGACATTGTGCTGTGGCCACAAAAGACCACTTTGACATAACAGTCATTAATTAAAATAATTCTATATTTATTTCTCATATATTTGATAATTAAGAACAAAAAATAAAAGCAAAAGCATTATCTGTACTGACCTGAAACAAAAGAACAGTAGTAGACGAAATTAGAGAAATGAAATGGACAGACAATAATCTTCAACGAAAATATCTTTATTTTTGATGAAACTCTCTTGGGAAAAAAAGGAGGATTTTTATAAAGGACAACTCTTGTTTTTAGCTGTACCTTTTTTTATGATGAAGAATACACAAATCGATTTTTTAATGAGCACTTAATTGAGAAAGAATGTAATATATATTCTCCTGGGGAGTGTGGAGGCACGAGTAAAAAGCAAGGCATTTAGATGATTTTTTAGCATCGAATTCAACAACTTCTAACACAAGCACCAGTTGAATAAAAAAATAGTTACTCATGATATGCAGTCATTCGATAAGATTCTACCCACTTTTATTTTCTGAAGAATCATCGATGCATCACGGTTAGAGGAACCGTTGTTTAATCGGAACTCAAACAGAAGAAAAATAATTAGCCGATCACACAATTCTTAAAAAATATTTTTTCACTTTTAACATTTTTGCTGTATGCACAAGATCCGTTTATTTTTACAGAAGGCCGAGGACAACCACTTATTTCTGCGCTTGTTGTCAGAACTCTCATGCTGGCGTGCACATGAATTTTCACAGAACAGCAAAGGGGGAAACATTTTGCATTGAAATTCGAACTCAACTGACTGCGCAAAAACGTACTGCGATGTAAAAGGGAGAAAAGGGTTGCCATAATAAATGAAAGATGCCAATTTGGCGGAACAAACATACAAGAGCCTTGCATTGGCATAAATTGCGATGCTAAAACATATAAAAACTGCTTTAAATTAGAGGAAATTTTATAGATTTCACTAAGATAAGATGCCAAACAGTAGTAAAGTGTTACAAATTTTGAAATTACGTATTAAACTGATTTAAATTTTATTGGCCAAGGGGCGGAGCTACAAAAGAAAATGATATCAGAAATAGAAAGCCATGGAATGATCCAGAAAAATCTTTTACCGGAAGTACAGATTTCAAAACGATGGTTATGATTTTAAAATGAAACGAAATGCTACGTAACAAAGAAAGGCTTACAGGGGAAGTTTGAAAAAAAAGGAATTAAAATAATTTTCGAATGCCAAAATTAAAATTAAATGAATACAAGATTAATAAAAAATATTTTCTAAATCAAATGAAATAAAAATATGGCAGTGGTTGTAAGTAACCACAACAGCGTTCTTCTTCTTTCCCATATTACATTTGCATGCTATTAGTGTCGTTTTTCTCCTGATAACTCGCAATAGGAATGGAGCATTAACATTTGTATAGGCAAAGTTTCCAAATGCCCCGGCACCTTTGCGTGTTATTTCCGACCATGCATTCTTTGATGAAAGTTATTTGTTTGGGTGTGTACTATCACTTCTTAAAGTTTTGCCCATCTTATATGAAACACCTTGTATATAGTCAAAGATATGTTTAACTAACTATTAAATTCACGCAAGAAAGTTTAGTATATGTAATCATATAAAAAAATAAAACACACTTATACACATTCTCTCATTTATTTAATTTTACGCCTACAAACACGCACGCTAAAGAGTGGAAAATCTCTTTCTTGCAGTGTTATGCACAATTTTTTAAAACTGTTTTGAACTCGCGTTTTTTTTTTTTTTTTTTTTTTTTTTTTTTCCATTTTGTTTTTTCTTTAAGGGTGAAACATGGAGCGTAAAATAATTTTAATGAGTAGAAAATAAAAAATAAATAAGGATTTAAATAAATATAGCAATTTAACTAACTTTACAAACTAAATGTTTATGTAAATAAATATTGCTTTCTAATGAAGTTTTTGTTTTATTTTATCGGTTTTATGTTTTATGTATTTTATCATAATTTGTATTCCCTTTAAAACGTGACTAATATATGCCAGGCAAAACAAATGTTGAAAAAAATCACGAATTTCTTTAATCTCTTCCGACCATATGTTAGAATAATTTATTTTAAATACCCATTTATTGTTTTCTACGTACAGTCGTGGAAAAAAAAAGTAAACACCCCCTACTAACTCCTCAACAAATTATCGTAGAAGAATGTTACTGGTACCGAACGATTGGATATAAAGTCTACTTTTACATGATGTATATAAAATTTGTTTAGGGGGCCATCTACCTATTAAAACGAACCATAACTTTGTTTTTTTCAATAGCAGTACACAATTCTGACAGCATAAATGAACTCTACACCCATCTATTAGTCTAGAAACAAATTTTTATGCAATTCGTACCATAAGTTTACAAGAAATTAATTATTTTAAAACAAGTGTATTTTAAGGACTGTATCCAAATTGAAGTTCGGTACTCGATTGTTAACCGAGAGAGCTCCTTTCTTGATCAAGGGACCTTAAGGAGTCAATTAAGCCTGTTAGATTACAGGACAGCATAAGAAATTTCAAAATGTTTAGTCACTTCTATCATAGACGGCCCTTTAAATCATCATTTTGCCGTTTTTTAAGCATAATTTGAAAACTACTTGGAAGAAAAATGTGAAATTTTGGATTTCCATAAAGCTGGACTTAATAAATCTGAATCTATCAAAAAAATTGTAGGTTGCAATTCATAATTTTTTTTAATATTAATTTCATAATTCATATCAGAAAACTATAAAAATTGCAAATTCAACGTATTTGTGTTTGGGTATATTAGTATTATTTCTACACAAAAATTAGAACATTAGTATCATAATTTCAGAAGTTATAAATAAAAATATGAAAATGTAATTTAACATTAGAAGCACTAAATTTTGAATGTTTTATAATTCAAAAACTTATTATTCAAATGACTTGAAATTTGGTGACTAGGCATAGTTTGAACCAAAGATTTGAAATATCTCGTTAAAATTGGGTATTGCCATTGAAAAAAATGATGTTTGGATTCGTTTTAATATGTAGATGGCCCCATAAGCAAATTTTATATACGTCGTTTAAAAGTAGACTTTATTTCCAATCGTTCGGTACCAGTAACTTTCGTCTACGATAATTTGTTGAGGAGTTAGTAAAGGGTGTTTACTTTTTTTTCCCACGACTGTACATATAATGGCATCATAAATCACAGAATAAAATATTTATCTAAGATTGCTATTTTAAGAAACTAGTACTTTTAAAATCTGATATTTGAACATAAACTTATAAGTCCCTAAAATATCACTTTAATTATCAATCAGCTATATTTACAGAATAAGGAGTTTAATACCTTAAATAAATTGATAATTAAAACTTAATATTATTTTAATATTTTTATTTTTAGTTAACCTCCATTTTTAAATTATAATGTGAATTTAAGCGTTTAATAATTAATTTTATTTTATAATTTAGAATAATTTACAAAATTCAATTATTTTCCGTAGTGTGTCGAAGTTAAATAATTAGGAAAATTACTTACTTTTTGGCCACGATGTCTTGAAAACATTTTGCAAAGCCAGAAATTAACAGTCTTTTTATAATGAGGATATATATATATTAGTTTAACATTACTTTATATATTAGTTATATATTAGTTAGATGTTTACTTCTGTCTTTTTAAAGTATAAGCTTTCAACTGTGTAAGTGTCAATATCTTACAAAACTCAAACAGTTTGGGGACATTTAATGGGTAATTAATTAATTAAATGTAAATTAAATTTCACACATGTATAGAGGTTAACATGTGTGATCTCCAACACCGAATAGTATAAGTAGCCATACTTTTTAATAGTACAAAAGGGAAAAAACATTTTTTTATAGTTAAACATATTGTAGATAAACATGTTCAATGTTTACGTTATAGATTAACGAAAAAATTACGGTACTGGATACAAAATTTTCGCCATTCTATTCTTTTAAATAAAGAAGAAAATATTTATTAAGGTGAAAGTACCTGTGTTTACGCAAGGAAAAAAAACAGCTTATGGTAAATAAGATTGAAATAACAGAAAAACATGCCTTGTAAACCAATGTTCGTACAAGGAAAGAAAAATCTGAAAACGGTATGAAAGACGTTATTATTCCATTCAGAAATATCATTTTCATTACCAAAATGTTTAAGTTTAGATAATTGTTCTTTATTATTTTTAATTTTCTGTACATGTAAAATCAATAAAAAAATTACTTTAATAAATGAAAAATATTTGAAAATTGTCAAAATTTTTCAAAATGCTTTAATACATCTTTTGCATACAGAAAAGATGTCTTTTCTTTCTTTCTGCTTGTAAATAAAGATTTCCTTGGTATCAGCATATTTTATAATTACCGTAATTTCGCGCTGATCCGCTGCACCTCAGATAACTTGATTTCTTACCAGAATTAATTTTACATAAAATGAGACTTTCTTCTGCTTAGCACTTATTTGACTTCTTTTTTTTCAATACAGTTTCCGGTATGAAAAATACTTAACTAAGCCGCGGCGGATACGCGCAAAATTACGGTATATTTATTAGACAGAAAATTACTGGAAAATTCCTCCTACTTGCTTTATGTTAATCTATGTTACTTTATATTTGTTTAAATTATAATTAATTCACTTTCTATAAGACAGAACTATCAAGTGGCCGAAGACTTTAAAAAATCTGTACACGCACAGGATAAGAAAATCAAATCAAAATATGATATAAAGAAAATTAATCGTTTCATTCAAATGTGCTATTTTTATCCTCATGGTATTTCCTTTTTGATTACTTGTCAATATTAGTTTTATTTTAAAATCGAATCTGCAGTGGTGTCCGAAATTCAAAAGCAAATGAAAAAATATGAGAATATTCAGAGAAATAAGCATCATATAATTACAAAACTCGCATACATGACGGGTACTCGAACTAGACCAGAGAAAAAACTTGTATGCCATTTTTTTTAACAATCAAACGTGTTCGGAAAAAAAGATCCTTCTTTACTTACCTCCGTGTTTTGAATTTCAAAAATAAAACCGTAGTATCCAAATTTCGAAAAATTAGCACCCGATATCATTTTCATAACGTCATGCTATGGGAAACAATAGGAAATAAAAAGGAATTGATAGGGAATAGCTTTTATGGAAATTATCAAGAGACGAAAGTCACCCGCGGCTTCAATATCAGTTGATCTATCATTTGCTGGCTGTAAAATATGTATAAAATTCAAATAATAGTATTCCAAAGGTCATCTGCTGGACGTCCGTGGGCTATAACTGCTCAAAACATTCTTCTGAGTCTGCAAGCACGATGCAACAGCTCATTTTATGCATATCACCTTGCCTTATCTTAGAATTTCCATAGGAAATCTGTACCTCTACAGGCTGTTTATAAATGACTATTTTCAGGTTTGCTATATGGAAGGCAAACCGTTATTTACATTCTAACACCTCCTCTCAGAAGGGACCAATTGAACTGTAATCAAGATCTCTATTGGGCTCCACAATAATGCTTACACAATTACGCTCTTTACGAATAAGTAACCTTTTTTTTTTACAGACTAATTCTTGGCGTTTACTGATTTACAAAACCTTTGAAATTTGGTATCACGCCAGCTACATCGGCAAAATGCGGGCGTACAAAAGCAGTGTTTTAAAGGTTTTGTCTGTGATAAGTTTTACCGACTGCACTCATATCACATTTTCCTTAGTGAGAAAAATGATTTTAGTACAGTATAGAGGTGATATTTTTGCTCAATATGTTCATCTTCTTGCATCTACGATTCCCGATTCTATATTTATAGAAGACAATGCGTGAATTCACAGGGCTCACATTATCGTCCAATACTTTGAATCAGAAAAACTGTGTCGTATGGAATGAATATAAAGATCAACAAACTTAAATTCCATTGGACATTTATTGTATGTGCTTGAGAGGTGTTTATATTCTGTTACTGATACTCCCGGAAGCTTTACGAACTAAGACCATGGTTTTTCCGTTAATCTGGACAAATACCCCAAACTGCCATATATTATCTTAATCTGGGCGCAAATCAACGCTGTTAGGCATGTGTTTCCAAAAGAGGTCATAATATTCCCTATTGATCATTTTTCCTCCAACACTGAATATTTTTGCTATCCACAATACTGCATTGCCTACATTCTTTAATCATTTACACACCATTGGTTTTCCTTACACCCACATTAGTGTATTTTATTATAGACATGATCGATGAAAGTTCAAGCGTTTCAAAAACATATTCCTTATTTGATTCACTTTTTATAGATTAATTTTCTTTTGAACATGAATTTAAATTTCTATTGCAGCAGCAATAATTTTTTAAGAATAAGTTTATTTGATTTTTTTTCTATGCACAAAAGTACAATAGATAAATCAAATATAAAAAGCGAGCCCATGAAAAATATTTCTCGTTTATGCTTTTTGTCAAAAAGTCTTCTTTTTAAATTGGGGTATTTTGTTGGTTCTAAACTAAATTTCTTGCTTTTATGTACTAACAGTAAGAAGAATTTCCACATTCCTCTTTTTCATATGTAGATAGCCCTTTACATTCATTTGCATTGAAATGAATATTTTTGAATGCTCTTTGGAATTGAAAAATATTATTCAAATTTCATGAATTTTAATCTCATAATACTGTTTATTATTGCGAATATTTATTTGTACCTTTAAAAAGTGGTGGTAATTAGCTGTTTTTCAGAGTTTAATTCAATTTCAGATTATTAATCAATCACTTTTTTTTCGTCATCATCTTTTAAGGAATGTTTTAGAAAGACTTATAACAATTTAAGAATTGGACTGCGACAGAAAAAAAAAATATTTTATGACCATATCGTCAACTACAACATATTTTTCCAGTAAAATAATAAAATATTACATTAAATATAATAAAATAGATTCTAAAATATTCTTATGTTTTAATAGGCGTCGAAAATATAGATGTTAACCCTCTCGTTGCGCAACTGAGAGTTTCTCGGGCAACGTAAAAGTAGCAAAATTTGCGCAACCCGAGATTTCATCGGGATGCATTTTTTCCGTCTAATTAAACCCCCTTGATCATTCCCACCAGTAACTTTTTATTGTAAATTTTGCCTTATCTAATCGGAGCATTTTCCCGATTAAATCAAGCGAAAATCTTTGTTTTGAAAAACCGGTGACAAAAGAATAAAAATTCTTAAAAGACGCTCGTCGCGAAGGAATTAAATACGCAATTGTTGAAGCTATTTTGATAAAACAATTACGCAGCGAGAGGGTTAATGGGCTTTACCCACGAATTGCAACAGCCACGCCTTTACGGGTATATACCAAGGCTGCGAAGGCAGAGTCGGGGAGTCGGAGTCGGAGTTAGGCCCTTTTTGGAGCGAAAGAGTGGAAGTCGGATCTGTAAAAATTCCCGGAGTCGGAGTCGTCCATTTTACAAGCAGGGCTGCGTTGTCGGAGTCGGAGCCAGGCCCATTTTTGAGCGAAAGAGTGAGAGTCAGGCCCATTTTTGAGCGAAAGTGTCGGAGTAGTCCAATTTTCCCACTGACTCCGCAGCCCACAGATTAAATATCTCATACAGATATGACTCTTCCATAAGCTCAATGGTAACCGATTCGCAACTTCAGAGCCTCTAGTGACAACAGTCGTAAACGTTTCGCGAGGGTCGCAACAGGTAGTTGTTACTTGTCTTATTTGTATATTATCTATCTTTATTGATGCGTCGCTAGCCGGTTTGTATTTGTTTACGTTTTAAAACGCAAGCCATGTTTTATATTATCAAGCAGATACTAGGAATTAAGGAAATAACCTCAGAAAATATGCACTTACACGTTTCTTCTTAAAGATTTAGCCCCTTTTTTATAATCATTTAAAAAGAGAAATTTTCAGATATTTGAATGGTTTCAAACAATCAAACTTTCCCACAGGTAAACGTGACAGTGACAGTTTATGTTTATAAAATTCCGCACTCGCGCATTTTGTTCCCGCCTGTGCTCAGTAGTGGCGCTAGAATCGCGCCGGTACGGGTTTTTGCTCCTCTGTCATATCTGTGTAAAATAACAGGCGGCTAGATATAGCTGTTAGCATTGCTCTGATTGGCTCTTCAGATCAAGTTTTTCTGACAGGAAAGATGTGATGTTTGCATATCTAACGGTAAGCTTCAAAAGTCACGTGACGCGACGATGTTTGTATATCTAACGGTAAATCAAGTCGTTAAATTTAAAAGTGTTGTAAACGAATTTTTTGTTTATTGTAATTGAGAAAGTTTTGTGAAATTTCTTCATCCAAAATTCTAGTGCATTGGCGCAACAATAAAATTTATCTTTTGAGGGTTACAAAGCTTTTATTTTAAAAGAAGTCACCTCGTTTATGTGCTGGCATTAAACAAAATCTTTTACCAAACAGTTTGATGTTGACTCTAATAATAATTGAATTTGAAAAGGAACAGAATAGCTCTTAATTTAATCAGAAGATGTGCAAATATAAGGGCTATAACATAATGATCATTTTCTCAGTTATTACTGTGAGACAAGTCCTATATTAACAACTCGATACATGTATCAAGTGATTGTTGTTGTAGCGTGCGTATTATAACTAATTATTATCAAACTTGGCAGTCTAAAATGTTTCTGACTTTCACCCACGATGATACTGTTATTATTTATGTGAATTTTAATAATACTGGAAGCTCATATAAGTTTGTGAAAAATTTTTTGCACATTTCATGTGTTTGTAATTTTAATAAAATATATTTGTTTTTATTTTTGCTTTGCTTTATTTAGTTGTTGCTTTTTTGTAATATTAATCTATTTTAAGTTTTAATCTGGAATGATTGCAGTCTTTCTAACTATAAAGTATTTTTATTTATTATAAGGTAAGGTGGGTGTAGTATCGGAGAAATTTGTAAAACATAATAAAAGTATTGTTTCTAATTTTCACATAAACAAAGAAAATAGAAACAATACTTAACAATAGAAAAATACCTAATAATAATAATAATATATATAAAATTTGTGTTGTTTTGTAACGTGGTTATATATATATATAGGGTAGATGTGCCAGTAATGGACACCCCTTGATGTTTTTGGTTCATAAAAAAATAACTAATAAATATTTAGCTTTAATTATTTTTTTTACAATTCCCCCTTGTATGTTTTATAAAACTATGTTATTGTTGACACTTTTAATCAAACCAATCAGGAAGCAGAAAATAATGTTTCAAAGTTTTGCTGTTTTTCTGTGAAAATCTTAATGAAGAGGTTAAGAGCTGGCTTTGTTTAATTAATTTATATATTATTTCTTTTCTTGCAAAATTTGAATGTTTTTGTTTGAGTAGCAATAGAAAACTTTGAATTTTATATACTAATGGTTATTTACAAAATTTCATTTCTTTTTAAGGTTTTAAGAGGGGTGTCCATTACTGGGATGGTTAATTAGTCATTTTCCAGTAATGGACACCCCATGTAGACATTGTTAAAAATGCAATTTTAGTAATGTTTATAGTGCATAAAATACTTTGGCTTAACTGCAAACCTAAATAATCAAATTTAATTTTTAAATTATACTTACCAAAATGTAATAACACCAAAACTTTTATAAATAGCTGCTTTTAAGTTATTTTATGTGATTAATAAAATTTCGATATTTTATTTTATTATTTTTTTTATGTAGTACATATATATACCTCACATATTTTATAATCTGGCAATCAAACCAGTCGGGAAGCAGAAAATACTGTTTAAGAGCACAGTCAAAGAGGGGCTCATAGGGCTTAATCTCTCTCCGTTTAAATAAAAACAATGTTACAGAAGCTATTAAAAATCCATTTTCTGTCTTAAATGTTTCCTTATTAAAAAAAAAAAAAAAGTAATACTACTATTAATGAAAGTTATAGGTAATATTCATGAAACTAGTAAATCTGCAGATCAGGTGCCTCAAACATCAGTTCTACAGTTTTATTTTGAAATTATTTTATTTAGTATTTAAAATATTCAACTCACAATATCATTTCTTTCATATTTGTAATATTAATTATTATAAATGATATATCAAGTAGTCTCTGGAAGATTAATTGTTAAAAATAGTGAGAGAAAACAAAACTGAATACTAATATTCAAAAACTTTTTTTAAAATTACCTTTTAAATCCCCCCACTGTTTCAATAATTTGATAGCTGTAATTGTCTGACATTTAGTATTTTAAACTATCCATCTAAAATAATTAAAACATCGATCTTCTGATAATTAGAATAATTGATGCAAACAGTAAATGATTATCACAAATATTTTATTAATTACTGGTATCCTAATTGTTAAATTTATTTAAAAATAACTATTTTGTTTCATTAGTATGTATTCATTAAATTCTGGTTCTAAATACAGTCATAAAAACAATTATATTTATTACTTTTTATGGGGTGTCCATTACTGGAACAGAGGGTGTCCACTACTGGGCCAGAGGGTGTCCATTACTGGGCTTTTGGGTGTTTTGATATATTTCTGTTATTTAAAGTTAAATTTCTATTCATATGGGAAAATGAGGCTATAAGAATGGTTAAATATTGTTGATAGATTAATATAATTTTGAAAAAACTGGAATATAATAATTATAACTATTATTAAAAAAATAATTTTTAAAGAAATTCCTTAAGGGTGTCCATTACTGGCACATCTACCCTATATCTACTTTTTGTTTTTGATTCACCAATAGTCGGTTCTCTCTCTCCCCTCCCCCCTGACAAGAATTGAGCTTTTTTTAATGCATATGTACAATACGGATTACACACACTTGCAAATTAGCAGTACTCTACTATATTTCTATTTAAATAATAAAAACTTTGAGAAAAAGGAAGTTTATTCCAATTTAACGTTATATAGTAAAAGTCTAATGAGATAAGAGAATCTTTACTCTCTTTTACATACAGAAATTTATTATGCTTCCTATGCTTATTTTATGGACGAGTAAATTTGATTACTGAAAGGAAATTGCTATAACAATGTGAATGATAGCTATCAATTTTAAATTAAATGTTTTTTATACTTGAAAAAGAAATTACTGTTTGCAAGCCTATATTGCACTTTATTGTTCACAAACTTTATGAATTTTCTTTCTGATACATCTTTTAATTCATTTTATTACACATTATTTATTACTACAGTTTATACATTACAATGAATTTAGCAGGTGCTCTTATCCAAGGTGTAGCAAAAAGTTCAAGACTGGCGTCACAGATTTTCTTTTTTTTTTCCAGATTTTTTTATCATAGAACCTTTATTTTGCTTTAATTATGTTTAGCTCTTTATTACTTAACGCAAAAACTTAAGAGTATTATTAATAAAAACGAATAAAATGAATAAAGACATTACAGGTAAGTGATTGTTTGATTAATTAATGCTTCAATTATAAAATATTTTACCTGGCAGAATACTTTCTACCCCTGAAGTAGGGGAAGACAGGGTACAATGAAACATTACTTGTAAAATCAGTCAAATTTGTCACAGAGCATTGAAGTTTATGTATATGTTATACAACTATGTGTTCCAATTACTAATGTGATTTGGATACATTCACACTTCTACAACAGTAGTAATAGAAGATTATTGCTTTTACACCATTGAAAGTAACTTTCTTTCCAAAAAGTAATTTTGTTTCTTGTTCCTTGTTGTTATATGTAATAATTATTTTTTCTATACATTGTAATCTTTGGGTTGTTGTCTTCATACCTCCAAAATAAAATAAAATAAATATTAGAAGTTTGAAAATAAATTTTTACTTAGTAACCTCAGTGTGGGGTACAATGGAACACTTGCAGATGGGGTACAATGAAACATGTTTTATTTAGGGATGCACCGAATAGTTATTTTGGCTGAATACCGAATATTCAGCTTGTTGAATACTTTTATATTTCAAAATTTAAAGGCATTAAAATGTTACATTTTAAAACAATTTTACATAATATTTAAAACAGAAACTTTTATTCTAATAAACAAGAGCTTTTTCAAGTAAACTTTATGCTGAAAAAAAATCTGCTTTGAGTTATTTAAGAAGAGGATACTTATAAAAAATTTTTAATTAGTCAAATTTTAAATTTCATAGCTTATTCTGAGAATTAAAACAAATGAATAAAATTTTCTTAAATTCTAAAACAAACATTTTAAAATCAATGAGAAATTGTGAAAAAATTGTATAGGATCATATATTATTTGTTTGTCAGGAAGAGACAAAAGTAAATAAATACAATCGATTCAAATTTTATATGGTGGCAACTTAGCAAGAATAACTGTTCTACTGCCTTTGATTAAGCAAGGAAATTTTTTTAATTCATCCTAGATCGGTCTCTGGAGTGGGCTATCATTTTCAGAGATTCTAAATGTTCTTAAAATCTTAGCAAGAAACAAATTTTTTACAGGAAAATGTTCAGGAACTTGCATTTGTACATAATTAATTCCTATGAAAATCCTCATGATTGGTTAATTTTCTTAAATAATACTTAATAAACAGCAAATAAATAATGTAAAAACATTCTCTTTTATTTAAATATGATTCTGTTTTTAATTATTCTGAATATCTTTATAAGTTGACTTTTAAATGTAGAAGTTGTAAAGATTTTCAAAATTATGTTTTCAAAGTTTTTTTTTTAATTTTCGGTTCGGCCGAATATTTCGATATTCGGCATGCCAAATAGTTTGCTATTTGGCCAGGCCGAATATTCGGCATACCGATTAGTTTGATATTCGGACAAACCGAATATTCGGTAACATGGCCGAATACCGAATATTCGGTGCATCCCTAGTTTTATTACAGTAATAAAAGTAGTAAATAGAATATATTAGAAGTAAGAGTAGGAAAACAGAAAAAAAAGAGTTTTGTTCTAATCAGGCCAGTGAAAGTGCTATTGTCAAGCAATTAAAAAATAGAAAAAGGGAAAAAGCTGTGAAGGGATTGTTTTCAAAACAAACTCTGCCTGCTACAGACTCTGATGAAGATTACGATGATCCAGATTTTTTTTCCCAGCTCCAGCTGATCATCAAGGTGCTAAGAATGAGATATCCACACACAACAGGTATGGCACAAGCAGTACCCATATTAATGGAAATTTAAGGATATATATACCGTTGGAGAAATCATACATTTAAATGAAGTCAAATGTTAAGTACTTGATATAAAGACTCCAACCTAGTTTTAAATTTGTGCATTCTTCAGAAACTTACATTTTTTAAGAAATCTCATTGTGTTAAAACTACCACCCCAATTCCTTCAGGAGCAACTGAAAGAAAAGTGGAAATGCTAATTTTTGAAACTGACTTGAGCCAATTTAATATAAAATGAAAGGTATTTCTTAAATTAATAGAATTTTCTTATTTTTCATCTTGGACTATAATATTTTTATCAAGTTCCTTTTTTGTATTTTATTAATCAAGTTTTGTTTTTGTATTTATCTCATTGTTCATAAAATAAACTATACTGAGTGAAAATTGCTTCCATCTTTTGGAGCGTTTCATTGTACCCCTGCATATGGGGTACAATGAAACACTGTAAGACATTTATTTTTGTTATTTTTCAAGCATAAAGATATTGTTTAGAACCTAATAAAAATTTATTTAGATGGGGAAAATACAAGATTAAAAGTATGCATTAATTATATTATTGTGCATGCAAAATTGTAGATAGGGGGAAAAAATAGTAAATTTTGTTTCATTGTACCCCGTCTTCCCCTATCTGTTGCAGACACTTGGAGAATTTTCTGCTACTAGGCTCTTATCCAAAAATCTATAATCAAACTTTTTCAGTTTTCCAGTAAAGGTGGAAGAGCTTTGAGAAAATGTCAAATTTGGTATTTTGAACCAAATTTCTGAATGAGAGGGGAAAAACTACAATTACTTACAACACAAAATGTAATTTATCTAAAAAGAACTGTTGACTGATGAATTTTATTCAATAATCATGCCTACAGCATCATGCTTTTAGGTTTAAAAATAAGTCAAAGTTTTTTTTTGAGAAACTGCTTTAAATTTATTATACAGGCATCCCCCGACTTATGTAAGTAATGCGTTCCGTAAACTTTTTCGTAAGTCAAATTTTATGTAAGTTGAATTTGTAAATTCCTTAGGTAAAATTTCGTCAGAAACTGCAATAATTATTATATATATATATAATATATACATTATTTACACAGTATTTTATAAATAAAGTAGCATGCAACAGTATTTACTTGGATATAAACTATAAAAGTATGAAAAAATATAAAAACAAATTAAAAGAACACTTTTCAAATAAAAAGTATTGTGGAATATGCGATTTATCAATTTAACATGGATGAATTAATTTATATCAATTTTGAATCTACATCAAACGAACAGCTCTGAAGCTGGAGGAAAAAATACACTCATTCCTCTTCTCCAAGCTTTCATTATGGTTTGAATTCAGCTAACAAAATTGTAATGGTTAAACAGTTTTTTTTTTTTGTTTTTTTTTGAGGGGGGCTCATTTTAATCAGGTTTGTTTTGTTAAAGATTTGATTGTAAATCCCAATAAAAATATAATTATATCTAACACAGTAGAAGATCTTTATAACGCAAATCTAAAAATGCAAGGTTGTACGTTATATAGAGTTTTGCGTTATATGGATCACATTTCACACATCATTAAATTTACCCTTATAAATATGTCTAAAACATATGAAAGTACTGTGGAGTATGTTTATACTGCATTCCTTGTTATCTGAAGTTGTGCAGATTATAAATTTTTGCATAATATTGATCATTCCACACATTGTTAAATATACTTTATAAACATGGTCCAGATATATCAGGACCCAAATCATTCATTATATTACTCATTTTCAAAAATGTTTAGTGTAATAATAGCAATATTTTTCATTAAAAAGTTCTAATTTAAGGAGATAAAGTTGAATTAATGTATCAAATGTAATTTTCTAGAAAGTAGCAATTATTTACAATGTGGGAATTCAGGTGCTTTTAAACCCTTTGCACTCCGTATAAATTTGAGTATGGGCTACCAGCAACTCCGCGTCATTACACAAATGTTTTATTAGGTCGTCACCATTTTTTTAAAAGAAGTGTCCTTCAAGTACACAATTTTAAAAATGCTCTGATTAAATGAGGCAAATTTTATTTTCCTTTGTTACTGGTGCCAAAAACAAATTTTGCAAGGAAAGATGATGTTGCTGCAGTGGCAACAACAGAGTTTTTCACTTACCTTACCATGTCGCTGCAGCGGCGACAACGGAGTGCAAAGGGTTAATTGAAAAATTCATTGTTTACATCAGAGAAGTTGTGCATTATATAGAGAATTGCATTATAAAGATCTTCTACTGTATATAAAGCTATATTATTGTTGTGGTGTTTATCTGCATATTTTATTTATAAAACAGTTATCAAAAGTATGCAAATGCATATCAAGCACCTTAGTATGCTCATAAATGTAATTTTCGAGATTTCTTACGTAAGTGCGAATTTATGTAAGTCGAGGGATGCCTGTATAAGCACTATTATTTACATCTGTTGAATACTAAATTTTTCGTACAAAATAAAGTAATGTATTTTAGGGCTGCATTTACCTGTAGTGCTGCATCAATTGATAAAGTATATAAACATGCTAGCTGCTACTTTATGCTATGTGATTCCCACTGTACTGTTATATGAATATTGTCCATAAGAAAATCTTTTTTTAAAATATTGCATAATTTTCACTATTTGTACACGTAATAATTCAAAATTTCCCTTCATTTTAGGATTCTGTACTTAAAAAGTAAAAATAGAACAATAAGATTACTCGTGTGTCTGTCACAGCCATTTTACTCATAAACTATGGAACGGGGGAAGTAATAAAAGCTATTGACCCACATATTTACAGATTATTAAACATTCACAAATATATTTAGGAAAATTGTAGAGGGGCTAATTAAGCTACTTGAAGAAAAAAAAAAATCTTTCCTTTGTATATCGTGTGAAAGATTTCGTAATGTTGAACTCAAAAATACATTTCTTTTAATTTTAGGTATTATAGTTGCAGAGATATCGTCGAAAATGTAGTGCAAAGATATGCCCCCCCCCCAGTTCTATTTCCAAAACTACTCAAACTAAAATTATGAAAAAATTAGAGATAGTACAAGTTAACTTAAACCTTTCAGGAAAATTATAACGATTACCCTGTCACATAGTTTTTGAGAAAAGCGCATTTTTCCTATTTTATAATTAATATAGTATCTTCTGAAAATATTTGCGTATTAACAATTTACATTCCTCTTATTAAAAAGAAGTAATTAGACTTGCCCCATTCCTCCCCACTACCTTCTTTTATGTTAAACTTCTTGTATAAAAAAAATGCTGCTTTTAGGCTTAGTTTAAATTATGGATTACTATGGAAAATGTTAAAACATGTGGGTGCGGAAATTACAATTAAAAGTAGCCTATAGATAAGAGTGTGTGTCCATGTGGCCTAAGTCAATCTATGGTTCTTTATCTCAGAACCTTGTCAATATATTTGTTTATTTTATTTACATATATAAAAACAAAGTATAAAAATTACAAACTGCATCAAAAAATGATGGGGTTAAACATACAATAAAAATATAGGAAAAAGAGTGCAGCATGGCTACCAATATCAAAATTTAGAAAAGTACCCTCAGGGGGCAAAGTGGGGGGAGGGACACCAAAGGTGCATAACATCAGTAATTGGTCACAGGCCTTTCCAATGATATGTCACATGAGAGATCTTGGCTAAATTTAGAAAAGTGCCTCCTTGTGGGGGGAGGGGTACAGGAATAGCATAACATGATTAAGTGGCCACAGGTCTTTCTAGCTATATGTCAAATGACTGGACGGGTGTTGGCAAAATTTAGAAAAATGCTTCCCAGGGCAAAGGAAGGGAGGGGCACAGTAGGTGCTTAATGTGAATAAGCAGTCACAGGGCTTTCCAATGATATATCATATGAGGGGTGTCGGCAAAAGTTAGGAAAATGTTCCGCCAGGTGGCTAACTATCATGCCTCCTGGAATACAATTCCCCCTTTTTGAAATTTCATATATTATAAATAATATTTATTGGAGAGTTCCATAAAAAAAATCCAATAAAAAATTATAAAAACGCTACGGTTTCAAAAAAGTTTGAAAAGTACCCCTCCCCCTGTGGGAGCCAAATTGGGGAAGGGGAAAGAAAGGTTTGTAATATGAAAGAGTGGTCCGATGGCTTTTCAATGATATATAACATGATCAAAAAATTTTTTGAAAATTGCTCCCCCACCCCTCCCTGTGGTCTTTCTCCCCAGAATTCATGCAGTCCCCACATTTAAATTTTTATATTTAATAAATAACATTTATCGGATGGCTCGTCAAAAAACCACATCTAAAATGATATTTATTGTAGAAATCGCTACATTTTTATAAATTTGTTCGCTCCCCCCAAAATTCAACTCTGGAGGGAGAGTTCATAATATGAAAGAGTTCCCAAAGAGATCGATTATATGTCACAGAAGGGGTTCGGTAAAAGTTTGAAAATTGCACACCCCATGGGTCCAGTCGTATGCCCCCAAATTCACCCACCTCCCTCTTTGCTCTATAGTTGGAACCCTGGGGGGTACTTTTCTAACTTTTGCCAACATTCCTCACGTGATATATCATTGGAAGTCTCTGTGCCACTATTTCATATTATACACCTCCTGTGCCCCCTCCCCCTCCACTTTGGCCACATAAGCTGGCACTTTTCTAAGTTTAGCCGACACCCCCATGTGATGTATCATTGAAAAACCCTGTGACTAGTGATGGGCGATTCTCGAAAATTCGACAATCGAGAAAAATCGTCATCGTAAAAAATAACAATCGATACAGCCATCGATTAATTCCTAGAATGTACAATCGAGATGTTTTACAATCGATTATAACGAGAGAAGCTAAAAACAATTGTTGGAAAATTTAGCTATTATTCTGGCCGAAACTTTCATAGTAGTGATAGGGTTTGCTCGATAATTCTGCTATCGCAATTATTTTCTCCTGATTTAGGCTTAAGGGGTTACTTCAGTCAAGTGAAAAGACCTGCTCGCTAATGCTAATCTTATGGAAGAAATTTATAAAGATATCTCATTTGAATTTCAGTATTTTAAAATGATTTTCTTTTCATTGGAATATATTCCCCTTTCTTCTTTATGAAACTGCCATGTCCAAATCGCGTAACTATGGCGCATTTGATGAATCAAATAACCTTTCTACTTTTTAGATAACTCCAAAAAGTTTGATACAGTTTAAAGTTCCCCTAAATGTCAAATACTGTGGAATTTCTCCATTGATCGAAAACAAAAGTTTATTTCGAAAAACGTAAGGATAGTAAGATAAAGATACCTGCCAAGAAATAACCTGCCTAACACGGAAACTGTTTTCCAGTACCTAGCGATTCCAACATGACTCTTTAAGTCTGTATCGAAATCCAAAGTAGCTACATTATGACACATTTAAAAACTCATTTTTTATTTTAGGCGCATTAGCTAGAATCGATTAGCATTTCCCTGTTTTCGATAAAGGAAAAAGGTTTGATATAAATTAAAGTTCCTTAAATGTCTAAAGTGTATCAAATGCTGTGGAATTTCTCCGTTTATCGAAAACAAGACATCTTTATCGAAAAACGTAAGGATAACCAGACATATATAACTACTGAGAGGGAACCTGCCTAACACGGAAATTGTTTTCCAGTGCCTAGCGATTCCAACATGATTCTTCAAGTCTGTATCGAAATCCAAAGTAGCTAGTTTCTATGACACATTTACTAGCTCATTTTTTATTTTAGGCGCATTAGCTAGAATCGATTAGCATTTTCTTCTTTTCGATAAAGGCAGAAGGTTTGATACAAGTTAAAGTTCCTTAAATGTCTAAAATGTGTCTAATGCTGTTGAATTTGTCGATTTATCGAAAACAAAGGAGTGTTATCGTAAAATAGAAAAGTAAACAGACAAATATATCTGCTAATAGGGAATTCTATAACTAAAATAAAACTTCAATGGACTTCATTTTTGGTATTTTGGATAATTTTAATTTTCCAATCCTTACCAACGTGGTATTAGATGATTGGTCTGGAAAAGGTAGAAGAAACGCCCCCCCCCCCCCCCTTCCCCCCAAAAAGGGACATTAGGCCCCAAATTGACAGTAGGGCAGACCAAGGATGAAAGTTAACTTCATGTAAGAGAGGACTAGGGGAAGTTAAGAATGATAAAAAAACTAAACCATTGAATAAGAAAAAAATTGAAGAAAAAGAAAAATGGTAAAAGAACAAGTGAAGCGTGTGATTAGAGCCAGACAAATGAAGAGGGGCCCCGATGGGCCACAGCTGGTCCAGAATGAGTGCCCAAGTAGTCAGAATGGGTCAAGAACTTGGAGAATAGTATCTACAATGAAGAAAAACAATGAAACAAAACATTATGAAAAACAGATGAAAAATACCAATAGCCTGAGGCTAAAAGTAAAATGTTTCACTGGGCGGCATCCCCTGATGGTAGTAAAAATAAAATTCATACGAGAAGATAGGAGAGAGTGAAAAGACTTTATTTTGTGAATTTTATAATTTTTGGACAAACAGTATACTAAAGTTTTGAAGAAACAAAACTTTAAAGCGCCCTCTTGAGGCGAAGAAGGGAGTTAAAATTAAGAAACATATGTCCATATTTTTTATTCGATTTTAGACATAATTTGATGTTAGTCTTATAATTTTCCTATGAGTGCAAGATACCGTACCAGAGTACGAAAAATACCGTCGCTAAGTATATTCCTTTAGAGTATTTTAAGCCCAGGGGCCTAAAATTAACGGTGGATTGACAAAAGAAAGGTAGATTTAGAAAGGTTATGAGATTACCCTTATTTTAATATATTACATGAGTGGGGGAAAATAATTTTGAAAAATCCTCTTTCCTGAGGCGACACTTAAAATCTTGAAAACACATAATTTGCAGTGCAGTTTTGTTTTAACAGTAGCAGTCTAATATTAAGAGATATGGGACAGCTATGAGGGCTAAAATAAGAGAAACATTGAAAATCAAGACAAACTGGTGCCGCCAAATTCACTAGAAAACTTCTATATCAACAACTGAAACCCGAACTGATAACTTAAACCACTATGCCTCCTAACCCATATCGGTTAATAACAAAAGCGAATGGAAAAGAACATGTACTCCTTTGGGAAATCATGACTTACACCAGAAGCGCGGTAAGTTTGACTCTTCTGAAAGCTTCCTTTCTCTCGTCCTCTCTCTGGCATTTCGAGATATATTTTCTGCTGCTGCGAACTGCTCGTTTATCTCGAGGAGATGGCAAACCCGAGGGCAAGCCTCTTGCTTACTTCGAGATATCTCATTGATTGTAACTCATTGCTTCCCATTGCCATTCTCGTTTCTCGCTCTCGGTCTCTGTTCAACATTTCATATGACATTGTCGAGATTGAGAAATCAGTTTTCGTCCTTCCTCGAAATGTTACTCTCGATGATTGTCATTTCACGCTCGGCCAAGAAGGGCCGAAATGAGATATCGAGGGGCAAGCTGGACAGCGCTGACAGGCATGACAATGAGCTGTGAAATGAAGCTTTAATTTTCAATGTTTTTCTTATTTTAGCCCTACCAAGCTGTCACATACCCGGAACCCTCCGATAAATATTATTTATTGAATATAAAAATTTCAAAGAGGAAGGTGGGTCGGGTGAATTCAGAGGACGTGAGAGTGGGCGGAGAGCAATTAAAAAAATTTACCGAACTCTTCCTGTGACATATTATCGAAAAGTCCTTTGACAACTCTTTCATATTATGAACCTTTCTTCCCCTGAAGGTGAAATTCGGGGGGTGGGGAGGGGGCGAACAAATTTTTAAAACCGTAGCCGATTTCTATAATAAATTTAAATATAATTTTAGATGTGGTTTTTTTGTGCAGTCTTCCGGTAAATATTATTTATTGAACATAAAAATTTTAAAGTGGGGGCTGCGTAAATTCCGGGGCGAAAGAGTGGACCCAAGGGGGGAGGGGGATCAATTTTCAAACTTTTTTTCGACCCGTGATGTGATATGTTATCGGAAAGCTCTCGAATGACTCTTTCCTATTATGAGACTTTCTTCCTCCCCTTCCCAATTTGGCCCCCACCGCGGGGGGTAGTTTTTTCCGTTTTTATCATTTTAGATCGGATTTTTTTATGGAGCCCTCCGATAAATATTATTTATAATATATGAAATTTCAGGACACTTTTCTAAATTTAGTCAAGACCCCTCATGTGACATATCTTTGGAAAGGTTTGTGACTACTTATTGATGTTATGCACTTCTGGTGGCCGTCCCCCCACTTCCCCCCCCGGGGGACACTTTTCCAAATATAGCCAAGACCCCTCATGTGAGATATCGTTGGAAAGGTCAGTGACTACTTATTGATGTTATGCACCTCCGGTGACAGTCCCCCACTTTGCCCCCCCGGGGGGCATTTTTCCAAATTTAGCAAAGACCCTTCATGTGAGATATCGTTGGAAAGGTCTGTGACTACTCATTGATGTTATGCACCTATGGTGTCCATCCCCCACTTTGCCCCCCCGGGGGCACTTTTCCCAAATTTAGCCAAGACCCCTCATGTGAGATATCGTTGGAAAGGTCTGTAATTACTTATTGATGTTATGCTCCTCCGGTGTCCGTCCCCGCCACTTTGCCCCCCCGGGAGACACTTTTCCAAAAATATAGCCAAGACCCCACAAGTGAGATATCGTTGGAAAGGTTTGTGACTACTTATTGATGTTATGCTCCTCCGGTGTCCGTCCCCCCCCCTTTGCCCCCCCGGGAGACACTTTTTTCAAATTTAGCCAAGACCCCACATGTGAGATATTATTGGTAAGGTCTGTGACTACTTATTGATGTTCTGCACTTCCGGTGACCGCCCCCACTTTTCCCCCACGGGGGACACTTTTCTAAATTTAGCCGAGACCCCTCATGTGACATTGTTGGATAGGCCCATGACCACTTACTCATGTTATCCATCTCCTGCACCCCTCCCCTCTCTTTGCCCCCACGGGAAGGGCATTTTTATAAATTCAGATCCAGACCACTCATGTGGCATATGGTTCGAAAGGCCTAAAGACCTGTGACGACTTATTCATATTATGCAGCTACTGTGCCCCTCCGCTCACTTTGACCCCTCCCCCAAGACATCTGGTCCGAGGTTCGTTCGTTTCGAGATTATATTTTTTTACAAAATTTTGTAGTGCGTGCACACCACGCCTGCTATACGGTGTCGTATATAGCGGGTAACCTGTTCGTGATTTCATATTACAAGATTACGTATAACTTAGGGGCCCCGATTAAAGGAGGAGCCCACTAGCGGGCGAAGTCACATACTCTTTATTAACGCCGACTCATTCCAGTTCACCCGCAGACGATTCTTGATAAATGTATGACGTATATAATATAAGATGTATAAAAGCAATTGGCAAACTGGAGTCATCGAGAAAAAATTTACACAATCGAAAAGTATCGAGATGCCCATACAATCGAGAAAAACATCTCGTTATCGCCCATCACTACCTGTGACCACTTATTCATATTATGCACATCCCTTGTCCCCCCTCCAGGAGGGTACGTTTAATGTATTCAAGTACGGGGTCTGCTAATAGTGAAAAAATTATGGAATTCATCTCAAATGGCATAGAAAAATCAATAAAAAATATTGATCCCATTTACCATCATTTTAGTTCGTTTTTGCCATCACTGGTGCTTTGAATTCTTATTTCTTGGGCCATTTTGCTGCTAATTGCCAGAAAATTCTATTTTTTTATGCTTCAACCCCCTTTTATATCTGCCTATAACCTTTTTATATCTGCTTGTGCGTTTTCAACTTTTTGCAACCAGAGGACGCTGTCACATGACTTTTCCACTATTGCGGCTCAATTATAGCCTCCCTTCGGTTTGTTGTTTTTTATTCCATCTCCTTTTAGTTGCCATGTATTTACTAAAAAAGCATGTAAAAACAATGATTTTAATAATCGATTGGAGAACATTTTGTTTGTAGATTCTCGGAAGTAATTGATGACTGTATCGATTGTGTTTTTTACAGCGATTTTTTTAGATTGGTAAATTTTCGAATCTACTGAAACTAAAATTATGAAATAATTAGTGGTTGTAGAAATTTATTTAAACTAGCAGGAAAACTGTAGCAATTACCTCAGCTCACATAGTTTGAGAAAATCTCATTTTTCCATTACACACAAATTTCACTTTGTGGGTGTTCAGCAAGGAAGTTGAGGGGCACTTGAGGTACTTATCATCATGGAAGTATAAAAGGATTGTTGATAATGAGTTCCAAAAAAAATTGCTAGTAATTAGCCAAGATATTAACCTTTAAGGGGTTAAGGCTAATGTCAGACGAACGTCTATTTGCACGCTTTTTGTCTCAACATGTAACAGAAACACCTGTTAGCGAAGGCATTTCTGTTACATGTTAAGACAAAAAGTGTGCAAATAGACATTCGTTTCACATTAGCTTTAAGACAAAAATGGTTTGGGCATACATAAAGACACGAATCACATACTCTATGCGACATCAGCTTTTAAAACCTAGATAACATTTTTAAATGATATATTCGTGTAATGCAATGCCCAGTAGTAATATACAAGAAATAAACATCAAATTGTTAAAAACAAACTAATTTAGGTACTTTTTGGTTAGCCGGGCACCAGTGTTATGTATACATATCTATATGCAAACACATACATATACAAATATATATGTGTGTGTGTGTGTGTATATATATATATATGTACATATATAACACTGGTGCCCGGCTAACCGAAAAGTACCATAATTTAATTAGAATTAATCACGTAATTACTTTGGGATTCGTGACCAGTTTGCATTGAGTGGCACTTTCAATATGCCACTTGGGTCTTTAAAGGTTAATTAACAACCTATCTGGAAAAAAGGCAGAACAGACAAAGGCGGCATTGCAACTTTCTTTCAAAGTGCACTTAGCACAGTGCCAAGTTTAAACTTTGAACAAGGTCAATTAATATATTTACAGAACCCTCCGTGCACAAGTAATACTCACACTTGACAGATTATTAAAAAAAGTTTTACTTACATAGGCAATACTTTCTTAGAAGTACAATCTAATGCACGGCTGAAATGGCAGTGTGCACAAGACTGTCCCACAGAGTTATTGCCTTTATTGATGCTTCACACTATTTCTACCAGTGTCAAGTGACACCTTTTTAAAGTTTGGATTCATGATTATTTTGCTTGTAGTTTTTTACTATAATAAGCATAAAAAAGTCTTCAATGTATTAAAAATGATTTGTAATTGTTTCAATCTAAAAATTACAAGTGGAAAACTGTAAATTGAAATCTTTTATAAGGCGTCATTTGACACTGGTAGGAATAGTGTTAAGCACACACTGTCTTTGCTCCTTGCTGTCTCTCATCATCTTCAATTATTATGTGTTGAAATAGATTTTTCTGTCACGCCTTCCTCCTGTGACAACTCTCTATAGTAATGAAAGCTTCTTGTCTGTGAGGTACACATCCTCCACTTTTTGAGCTGAATATTTCCAGTTTTTCTTTTTTTTAGATACAATTACAGAAGAGCAAGAAATAAAAATTATCAAAGTGCAAATTTACAGAACAAAATCAAAACAATAAATAATATGTAGTATTTAGGTGCCTACTACTGAAATTAATAAAGAAAATCTTCTAAGTGCCCCTTTCCACACCACCTTACATCAAGACCAGAAAACTATTCGATGATGTTTATTAAGGCTCGGTCTTGAATGTTTGAGGTAGGGCACACAGGCGCGTTTTTTTTTATGTGGTATCGCCAGTAGCCATAATCCACAAAAAAAAAAAAAAAAAAAAAATCTGGAACGTAGGAAAAAAAAGTGTTAATCCAATAACATAAGGGCAATATTACGGCTCTTATGGAACACAATTCCTCATGAATCAATACACAGTAGATTCAGTGCCATAATTGGGGAGGGACCCGGTTGCCAGAATGAAAGGCGAAGAAAGCGCCAAATGAAGATTGTTGTTTGATACAAAACTGTATATACCATAATTTCCGGCTTATAATCCATGGCAGCACATAATCCGCATATGGAATTGTTCTTTTCACCGGAAAAAAGTTAGCAGAAAATCTGCACCGTCCACCAAGAGTACCAAGTGCACATAAGCAGCCAGATTAAGCTATTGCATGGTGCTGCCATCTATTTGAAAAATATCAAACCAAACTAAGAACATGCTAAAATTGTCCGTTTTTTTTTTCAAAAGTGAAAAAAAAAAAAAATCTGCGGCTTCCAATTATCCGTATTGCAAAAATGTTCCCTGTTTTGGCAGATTATCCATGGATTATAGGCCGGAAATTACGGTATATATATAGGAAATTAGGATAAAAATGTTTTGCAGCCAGAAATTCCAAATGAAAGACTAACCAAAAGTAAAAGTGACTTTTAAAAAAATTTGCAACCAAAATAAAAAAAGAAAGCACTAACCTGGTTAAAATTCAACCTTAGCTATTCTAAGAAAAAGAAAAAAAACATTTAAATGCAAGTGAGAAATTTAAAAAAAAGTGCTTCCATAGGTTTAACATTACCAGTTTCTTCGCATGACTAGTGTAATCTCACGCGAAAACACTCGTATGCTAATAATGTTAAACATATAAGAGCAACCTTTTTGAGAATTCTCTCTTGAATTTTAATATTTTAAAATGTTTTTTTTTTTATGATACCTGACATTATGTGTTCATACTTTTATGATTTTTGTTGCATATTTTTCACATGAAGACACTAATATAAATTTCAGAACCAGTTTAAATTTATTCTTTATTACCTTTCAAATCTTAATTAAGAAATTCAAAATATATAACAGTGCTTACTGTACTAGCAAATAAAGAAAAACTACTGAACTCCATGTCAATGACATATTTATATTTCGTGAGGTACGATTTTACGGTAGTTAAGGTGTACAGAAAATAGGAAAGCAGACAAACATTGTATTTTAATAAAAATGAAATCTAAAATGAGTACAAATGGAAAAAAATAAGACAATCTATTCAAAAGTTATCATAAATATACATTTATCTACATCAGATGAATCTCAAATCTATATTGAAGTTAATAAAAGAAAATTATATGGCCTGCAGCCAGATTAGTAGCCCCAGAACATGAACATCCCCCCCCCCCCCCAAAAAAAAAAAAAACTGAGAAGGATCCTTTTGTGTATACTTAAAAGTAACGCATTATAGGCTAAAATCTCTCTTGGAAAAAGAAAAAAGGCTCTGGCTATGGCCAAAAATTATAGAATATTAAGATGTTTGCAGTAAGCATATTATTTTATTTGAAAAAAAAAAAAAACTGAAATTTAATCTTACAAATTAAATTAATTTAAATCAGATTGATAAGATATTTTAGATTCAACAATTGGCAATTCAAGCACTCGAATACAACATTTGGTGTAAAAAAGATGCAAGTCCTCGCTTTAAGAAAATCTCACTCAAGCACATTGCATTACATGTATTTTTAACTTGTTCCTAAATATATTTTTTTTTTTTTTTTTTTACAATTTCATCTTACATTAATGTTTTGTGCTATAATGACAGGTAAGAATAATTCAAATTTAAACATATAAAACTTGAACAAGTTTTATAATAAATGATACAATTATTATAAGCAAAATCACTTATATCATTAAAACAAAAATATGTATGCTAAAACTGATAACAGTACTACACTAATGATCTTACAAAGACTTTTTATACTAGTTTCAGGGCTTAATTTGCGGCGGAGCCCGGCTCCGGTACTTCTCTGTTTTTAGTAAATATTTCAATATTCGTCGAAATTCACCGTAGCTCATAAATACAGGGCTCCGGAGCCCAGTGCAATAGCGCTTCCGAAATACCGAAGCCTAAATTACCTTTTCCTTACCTTCCCATCTGTAAGCTTTTGCATTCTTTTTTACCAAAACACTTATATGTGACTTAATGTGTCGCACACGTAGGAGATGGAGATAAAACGGACTCGATTTTTGTATCAGTTTTTGGGCTTGGACTAACTCGAGCTCAATCTGTATTATATTTAAAATTTTATTTATTCATGTATAGAAAAAAAAACTTTTCCTCCTTTAAAATTACTTATTATATTGTATTTCAAATCATTTTAATGCTATTTTGATCAGAATGAAGGGGGGAAACAGAAATCGTGTTTTTCTATTTCAAATTTATATCGGTGACGTGTTGATACGGCGCACTCAAGAGAGGGAACAATGAATTTGCTTTCAGTTCGATTTTTTTTTATAACAGTAGGATAATTTTTTATTTTTATTGGCTGGGTTTAAAAAAAAAAAATTATTTAGATATCTAACTGGAAAAGAATATTTTCTATTATAGCCAACGAGCTTCAGCTTGAGGTTGTTTGTTTTCTATTGCGTACAGAGTATAAAAATCACGTTAGTGATTTTTCTATTTATTTTGTATCATGAACGCTACCGATGCTAAGGCTTTGCTCTGCACATTTACGAAGTCGCTTTCATTTATAAGTAGATATAATTGCCATGTATTGTTATTCTGGTACATTGCAATCGAGCAGTGTTTCGCCTTTTTCTATAAAAACATCGAATCTTTCCGCTAATGATGTCAAATTTTTAATTTAATCTGGTTTTCAGGGACTCGCCACAAAAGATTGTTATGCGGAAGCAATCGATTATAGTTTAAACTGTGCACCTTTTATAGGAAATTGAAAAACATTGTTACATTCTTCAGCATATAAATATTAATTTCTGTAAATTTTATTCTTTTTTTCTTAAACATGCATAGCTGCGAACTATCCCTTTTTGTGTTAACACTTTTTCCTAATCATAATCCTTACCACGATTAATCGCAGAATTCTGCAATTAATTAACATTAAATTTAGGTAAAGATTACTATTCAGAAGGAGTGATAACTAAAAAGTAGAATAGTTGTTGATAGCTAAGTATATGTTGATAAATATATTTAAAATTTTTATTTTGTTAAACAAAAAAAAAAGCTTTAAATTTTGCAAATAATGTACGAAATATAAATATGCAGATTGGAGTAAGAAGTGGGGAGAAGGAACGGTACGGCTGTTGTGCCGGTACCGTAGAATATTAGGGCTCCGGTACTTTTTTTGTTAGAAATTAAGCCCTGACTAGTTTCATATACATAAATCGATAACATTCTCAAAATCAATAATGGTAAAATACTATTTTCGCAAAACAAAAAATATTTTAAATAATATCGCCTACTTTCAAAACAGATTTTAGTATTGCAATAAAGCTATAACAATTACTCAAAGTTATGTGTTTAAACTATACCCTCATTCAGTTAGATAGCATAATGGTTTGTTCAATAGTAGGTACCTATCTATACACTGCTTTTAAAATAACATGTTAATGAAAAATCTATTTATTATTTGAAAATTGGATATGCTTAAAATTCTTAGGCCATGAGGCTAGGGATCCTGTCCCTAATCAGCTATTACTACATCAAAATTGATAACAAAATTAGTTTAATTTATTAAAAGTATACTTGTCCCCCCCACCCAAAAAAAGGAAAGTTATGCCATTTTAATAATAAACAAATAAGACATTTGATAATAGACAGAAATAGAGGGCAAGTCCATCTGCCATATAACCCTTGATTACAAGGTATAATAATTTTTTTAATGTAATATAAATTGCTCGTCTTACTACCTGACTTAAGAAATTACAAAGTGTGGTGGGTTTCAAGAAGAAATTGATAGCGAAGAGGGGGGGGGGCGTCTGATTACGATAATGCATTAAACTTATACGCATTTTACCGTTAAATTATTTTAATCAAGTAATTACATTGGTATGTTTTTCATTTACTTTTTCGTTAGTGATAGAGAGATAGTATGCTGTCTAATACTTAATACAATGCCTATTTAAAAGTTCCTTTTGATGCAATGCTTTTTTGTAAATTATTACAAGCATATTCATAACTATAATACTGTATAATTTAAAAATAAATATAACAAACAGTTTTATTTCGTGCATGCACGGCTAACAAGAAACGCCTTTACCTTTTTTCACATCTTCAAGATTCACGATCAAGCAATAACAACACAAACGAAAACTTTTTTTATCTTTAAACCGCTAGCGCATGCGCGTTGCATGATTTAATCGAGCAAACAATCTAGACATTAAAAATCAGTATGGTCAGGATATGTTAATCAGAAGAACCAATCAGAACAATGCTAACCGCTATACCTAGGCGCCTGTGTGTAAAATATTAAACTTGTGCCGCAGCCCTGGTATATACCCACGGAAAAGACATTTTATTAGTCGCGTTTATTAGGCGAAGGGGAAGCAGCATTAAAGTGTTCTTCACGCCTGTGGGGGTATTTCTTCTGTATACCCGCGGCTGACGTCACATTGGTAAAGTCCATTAACTCTCTAATTCCCACTACAAGAAATGGCTATAATTTATTATTTTTAAAAATAAATTTTCTGTTGCTTCCCAGATTTTTCGTTTTGAAGACGAAATATCTGTCTAGTGGAGGTTATATAGGGGAGAACATAATAGGTAGTATTTCTTACGAAATCTACCTAAAAACTGTGCTATATACACAAAAAAATACGGTATATACATACAGATCTTAATTTGAATTTTCACCTAATAATGTTACACATAATAGACCACCTTTGGAGTCAATATTTCTTCTAAAACTCAAAAGAAAACAATTGCAATTTCAGTGTTTTTATTTATATATTGTTAACCGAGAAATATTAAACGTAACTATTTTAACCCTTAATTGCATGAATTATTCTTTTAGAATTGTGTTTTTTATTTTTATATTAAGGATTAGACACCAGAAATCTTAAGATAGATTTTTAACTTTATTTAGTAGCATATTTTTGTAACTTTTAGAGGATTAATATTTCTATATAAATATGGTGGTTGTAAGAACTTAATTTATGTATTAAAAATTAAATAAAAAGGTGATGGAAATTTACATCACTATGCAATTAAGGATTAAAACAGGCGTGAAACAATAATGAATAAACAGACAGACAGATAAACCATCATCTTTATAACATTTGCAAAAATCAGCATGAAACTTTTTCTTAAACGAATATAATATAACTTGGTATATCCATTTTAAACTTTTGCATGAGCATAAATCTTTAAAAAAAATAGAACAAATAGACCGTATTGAAAAGGTTCTTTTTCTTCTACATCACGTTTCCTCTTCTTTTACTTGATCTCTTTTATCAATAAATAAAAACTTCTCTAACTCAAAATATTTTCTTTCAAAAACTTGAAGTTATATGGCAGATAATATCTTTAGTATTTTTATTTCTTTTTTCAACTCGGTTTATGAAAAGAAACAAAATTATATACTTTCACTGCATACCGCATGCTTTTTTTCGTCGTTAGGTTTTATTTATTGCACAAAGAGCTTTTTTGAAGTGAACTGTTTAGAAAAAGTAGCTATGAAATAACAACAGAGAAGTATACGTATATATATGTGTATTTTATACTTTAAACTTCATATAATCTTAAAATGTGGAAGGTACCATATAAGAAATACATTGTTTTCAACAAAAAGATTCATCAAATCGGTGCAATTTTGTGTGTGTGTATATATATATATACTTTTGTGTGTTTGCTATGGAGGAAAATCTGCACGAGGAGTAACACAGCCCGGGGGGCATCACCCTCCGCAGGAGGGCGTTTCAATTTGGCAAACACATATCATTGTTAAGGTATATGCACGTAAATTTTAAAATTACATATTGATTGAATTTAAATCTCATTTTTCTTGTATTCCTTTTAAAAAACGAACGAAAGAAATATTTTAAGTACGTTTCCATATGACTTCAATTATGTTATGTTGACATTATGTTTGAAAAACTTTCTGTGAGTTTAAATATTTTTATTTATTTTTAAAGTAGCATCTTTAGTTTACAAAGGAGCCATGAAACAACGAAAGAATCAAATTTCAAAGGAATTTTCTTTTGATTATCTATACGTTTTTACTAGATTTTTTTTTCATATTTTTATTTACGTGCTTAAGGTGTAACATTACATTGAAGTAGAAAAACAAAAGCTATTTTTATTTTATATACACACATATATATAAATATATATACACTGTAAGAAAAACGGACTAAAATACGGAAATACTACTGGCAATCTAGACGCCAGTACTATTTCCGTATTTTAACGGAACTTTTTCTGGTAAATAACAGAAAAAATTCCGTTATTTTTTGCTATTTACCGGGAAAAACTTCTGTTAAAATACGGAAATAGTACTGGCGTCTAGATTGCCAGTAGTATTTCCGTATTTTAGTCCTTTTTTTTTTACAGTGATATAAAACTAAATGGGTTAACACTAATGTAATTCAATACAAACGCATTTATATTAAAATGTATAGTTCATGTAAGGCCACACTATTTGAGGGGCTCACAACCATAGTAGCTACATTTTCAAAAAAAAAAAAATCATATAATCCGTTTAGAAGGAGCATAAAATATTTTTTATTCACTCTCGCAGTAAGCCAAGTCTGTAAACAGATGCCATATATGAGAAAGTATGTGAAAACAGATTTGGTTCACTGTGGGAGTAATTAAAGCAGATTTTATGTACCTTCTAAATATACTATTTTTTTTTTATGGACATGGTCTACTATGGTTGTGAGCCCTTCATTTTTTATTCATATTTTTAGATTATTTTTCTACTGATATTCTGCTTTGAAAGTTCATTAGTAGTTTGCATATTCATTCAATTGCATTAAAGGGCCAACTAATTATATTAATATTAAAAGCAGAATTTTTTTTAATATAGGCAAACAAAGTGGCCTGTGTAAAAGCACGGGTGCAAAAAATTGATAAGAAACATTTCATTGTTTATTTTTCAACTCGATATTTCAAAAATATTAAATCTTGTTTACAAACCTATGGCATTTGCATAATAAAAGATCATTAAAATTGATATTAATCTTGGCGTAAAGTATGAATTCCAAGTTTCTGTGATATTTTAAAATTAAAGCGAATTCTAGCAAATTCTTCATTACTTTTTAAAAAATTGAAAATTATTAAGAATTTAAAACAAATGAATGTAACAGTGAAGTCCTACGTGTGAAAAAAAAACTACATTTTTCCTTATATGTTATATTAAGACTTTGTTAAATGGGAAAATAGAAAACATTTGCGTTTTATGTATTTGTGAGGAACACTTTTTTGCATAACTAATATTCAAGTCTGATTCTTTATCATTCTAAAAATGAATATTTTAAACATAACCTACACATATAACAAATCAAAATTCATTAAAATACAATCATTAAGAAGAGTAGAAAAGGTTGTAAGGACGTCAAAACGTATTTTATTATTATTATTATTATTGTTGTTGTTGTTATTATTGTAATCTTTGAATTTTCAGAATGTCGTACAGACAGCCTGATAGCAAAATTCCTAACATTGCGGTCGGGCAAGTAGTGCAGGAGGACTTGTGAAGGGAAAACGTTAAGCTCTAACAGATTTACATGTTTCTTTTTCTTTTTTTTTACCCGACTGAAAAGAAGGGTTATGTGTTTCACGCGTATCTGTGTATGTGGATTTCTTTATACCCTCGAAACATCCCAACGGCTGGATGGATTTTAATGAATGAGGTCTCTATCAATTGGTCTTAACGGCCCGAGGTTATAGGTTAGGTTCTGTTTTTATAAGTTCTAAATGGCGGCCGTAAAATACAAAATGGCGGTAGATACGAAAAAAATCTACGCACCCTAATGAGTGGCATAGCATTGGATAGGTCTTTCGAAATGAAGCCGATGTTTCATTGACTATTTTACAGTCAGAAGCTCCGTTAAAATATTATACAACCTGTAAGTTGTGTATGTATGGTGGATCTCTAGTTTTACTGCAACTCTAACCATCATAGACATCTACAAACCTCATCAAAACAGTGTTTATAGATAGCAGCTAACAATTAAACACAACTTAAAAGTCATCAATATAAGTAAATAAAATTATAGGTAAGTAATATAAACAAGTAATATAAAAAAAATATATTTTAAGTCAATTCCTACTTAGGTCAATAAGAGAATTTTCCTCCCTATTCTTCTTTCCCCTTTAGTGACGCTTAAAACGCCTTGATCAAGAAGAGGGCTCTTTCGGTCTTAAAATACGTTGATCAAGAAGAAGGCTCTCTCGATTATTGAAAATTAATTAATTTAATTTAATTAATGAATTAATATTTGAAGGAAACTGGATTAACATCAAGTGTCATCCACTACAAGTTTAAAAAAATTTATTTAAGCTTGATTGGATGAATAATAAGTATTTTATTAACGATTGAAAATTTGAACAAGATATATATAGCGAGAGTGTGAACTAATAGTTGTAATTTAAAAAAAATAGTTTCAATTTGATGAGAAATAATTAATTAGTTCACTTTTTACGCAGTCGGGTTTTTTGATTTTTTTTAAATTTAATTGTTTATTTAATAAAGGAAATTAAATTCTCTGCAAATTATGCCTGAAAAATGAGAAAAAGAATTATTTAAAAAATATAATCAATTTTTGTGGATTTGATATTTTTGTTATATTTTTATTTATGTATTTATTGTACCTTTTCCTGTTGTTTCAGATATAATTCAGATACAACGCAATAAGCAGCACAAAAAGAAAAAAGCAATTTCGCCTCAAAAATATATATAATCTGCACTTAAAAATCGTGGCAAAACTAATTTTGCAAGATTAATTTTACCGTTCAATATTAAAACTTTTGTTATTGTTTTTTGGAACTTATAAAATATTTTTTATTTCTATAAAACATAAGTAAATTAATGCAAAAAGAGGTAACAGTCTAAAGGCTTTTTATTTTAAACTACGGACAAACTTCAGTCATTGCTCATCATATAAAACATTTCTGATTAAAAATTAAACAAATCATATTTGTACAAGACAGTGGCAACTATTCAAACATTCACTGGTACTATTGTTTCTTTTTTTTTTTTCTTTTTTTTTTCTTTTCTTTTCTTTTTTTTTTTCTTCATGAAATCAGGCTATTATTAATACAATGATATTTGGCGCAATATAATAAATAAATAAAACAACGTTAATAGCGCCAGAACTTTAAATTTAAAAGCATACTAGTTTCGGTACCATTAAGCGTACCGTCCTCAGAATGACGGAAATTTGCTCGAATATAATCTCCCAGTAATGTTTTCAACGTATTCCTAATGCTATTTTCCAATCGGCTGTTACCAGTAATCTCCTGTTTTTCTATTGATCAATAAACCTTTCACTTGAATCCGCTACTCTCCTATATATTCGAGCAAATTTCCGTCATTCTTTGCACGGAGGACGGTACGTTTTTATGCTACCGAAACTAGTATGCTTTAAAATTTAAAGTTCTGTAGGGTATTAACGTTGTTTTTTCTATCTACAAATCAGGTTATGTTAACCTACTGCCCCTTCAATTTACTACCCATCAATTAGATTCTGTCATTTAATCTGAAATCGGAATAAGTTTGGAATTAAGGCTTCACAGCTAATAAGAACAATTGTGTTTAACAGCTGAAAATTTTACTCAAGTCAAATGAAAATCTTTAAACAAAAAATTTTAATACTATTAAACTTAATTGTCTAACTTACTTCTGTGAAGCATGTAGACATATTTCATAAGAGTAATTCTGGTTGAAATGGAAATATATTAATTTGGTAACGGTTGAATTGGCGGCTATAGGCGTTCAAGTGTTAAATACAGTATCTTGGTCATTCCATGTCAAATCAATCATAAAAATATTTTCGGACATTGATATATTTCATTTTTCTTTTCTTTTTTTTTCTTGTGTTTTTTTTCTTATGTATATCCAAGAAAATATGAAGTTTAAGATTTTTTTTTCGACATTTTATTTAGGGGTTAATCACTTACAAAAGTAGGCAAATTGCACAAAATTTTCTGATCTTTAAATGTTTAAGAAGCTCTGTCTAAAGAACTAATTAGATTTAGAAAACCGTAATTTATGTCATTTTGTTCCGTTTTATTGATTTTTCATTCATTTAATATGCTGCGTGGCTATATTATTTAAAGTTTTTTTTTAAATCTTCTACCCGTCTTTAAATTTTGTTATTCGAAAAATAGAAATTCTTTTTTTCTGAAAAATATGTGTAGGCTGTAGATACTAATTAAGAATGGGCGTGGAAGATTTTATGATAGCCTTTTAATGAAATCATTTCTAAAACAAAAAATAAATATGATGGTGAAAAGCATTCTGTAAAATTATTACCAGAATCCTGAAATTACTAATTCTGATTAATTCTGTAAAACTGCTGATTCTGTGCGCCAAAAATAAAGGAAGTTATTTATTTTATATTTTTACATCTTATTTTAATTCTTATTGATAAGCATTAAAGATTTGTCTATAATTTTAGAGCAAATTCAAAGCTTATGGGCAATTATCACTTATGTATATACTTGCAATATAAAAATATTATCATAGGATACATATTTCAAATTAAATTTCACCGCATATAAAACTTTAATGCATGTTAAAAAATGCTAGTAGGATTTAAAATTATTTTGTATCATATAAATTCTGCCTGCATTTGGCCAAGAAGAAGGGTGACACAACTTTTAAAATTCTAACAAAGCACTTCAACAAAACCCATCCTGCTCTGGAGAAGTGTTTTCATTATTAAAAATAAAAATACATCTTGTTTTTGCCTCTCATAGTACCTGATCACCTTAATAGATAGAAATAATGAAAATTAATATTAAATTAACATTACATTTTTCATTGTGCATATATCAAAGACTTTTTAACTGTAGTTTGTTGTGATGTCCGTACTGCCATTTTACTAACGGCATGTGCATCTGTAGTATGAAGTGAAATATTTTTAGAGATTAACTAGGTGCAAATAATTAGAGTAGCTAATGTTATTCATAATTATCAATGTTTCTTTTATTTCCAATTCCTGTAGAAGCAATTGTTATTATCTTAATTTCTATCATGTGATGTGGCTGCTATACCACGCAAACATACTTCTGTAATCAGGAAGAAAGAAAGCGTACACGTACATTTTTGAGTCGAAGCAAAAAATAAAGAAATGTTAGTATTTTTTACAATCGACAACAACGGGCTAAATAATGTTGTGAATATTTATTTTAAGCTAACTTAAAGATTTAGGGATTTACTAAGTGCAAACAATTAGAGTAGCTAATCTTATTCATAATCATCAATGTATTTTTTATTTCCAATGTCTGTAGAAGAAATTATTATTATTATCTTAATTCCTGTCATTGATGAGGCAACAATACCACGCAAATGTACCTTCGTAAGCAAGAAGAAAGAAATCGTGCATATACAATTTTGAGCAGAAGCAAAAGATAAAGACATATTAATATTTTTTATAATCGACAACAAAGGGTTAAATAATGTTATGAATATTTATTTTAAGCTAAATTAAATGGCTGATTATTTAATACCATTGTATCACGTAATTAGTTTAAAAAAATCGTATTCACAAGGATGTCAAAATAATACCATTAAACATTTTTCAAGACAATTTTAAAAGCAAATTAGTCGAACCTCGTTATCCTGACACTCTAATGGCCGCCAGAAAAAAGTATCGTCATAAGTGGGGTGCCGCGTTGAACGGAGTTGGAAAAAATATGTTTATAAAAATTTGTATTTTTGATTAATTTAAGACAATTTTAAATTCATAATTGAAGAGCTAAGTGGAAGAACATGTTAAGTAACAAAAATTACATTTGAAGAAATTTGAAGTGAACGTTTTTGCTGTAAATTTTAATGATTTATTTTCTGTTTGATACCATGTGTTTAAAATATTAACAGGTATGGTACTAATCTCTCTCAGAATAACTTATTCATATTTAATTCTCAAATATTAAAAATTATTAATAATATTGACATTATTAAATATTAAAATATTAAATATTAATGAATAATGTCTTAAATCTTCACGACTAAGTAGAATCTTTGTATTTTATCTTTACCAAGGGATAGGATACCCCATAACGCTTTCATCCAAAAGATAAAAAAAATTTTTAGAAAATGTGGTTTAACATGTTCATCCACTCAGCTCTTCAATTGTTCTTGCAGTTTTAAAGAATAAAACATTATTATTAAACAAAATAAACACACAAAGAAAATTGAAGATAATAAAAATCAGGATTATGATGACTTGTTTTATTATTGTTACACATAATATTGATTAACTAAGGTTTGCTTATCCCTAGATGTCCTTCCTATAATTTGTTTTTCAATATTATACAATGAATTTTAATCAATATTCGTTATTTCAGAAATGGATGTTAGATAATTTCTGATCATTTCAATTCAATACAATGCTTCGGTTTTAGTCGGATGAAAAACGCCTTGTAACCACAAGAAAGCGCCGCCTGACCAAAACAAAAAGACCGCGAGTAGACTGATACGTAGATCTGGAGCTTAAGTGGGTCATTCATGTGTGTCGGTTTATTTATTCCGATAAATGATTGAAGTAAAATTTCTTATTTATCTCAATGGGCATTTTAGAAGTTTGGCTAAGGCATTTCTTACCGCTTAATTTCCGTGCTTATAAGATGGACTGTGAAAAATAGAGAATTTTCCTACACCATCGGGATATCCGGAGTTTAAAATTATTCAACGATGTAAAATCCGGAGTTCATTTGCATTAAAATCATATACAGAAAATCGTTACTTTGAAAAACTGACATGATAAGCAGAGTGACGTGTAAACCGGGTGTCGGGATAACGAGGTCCGACTGTATATATATACACATATACATACGCTATTAAATATTATCATTAAACTTTGTTTTATTTTTAATATACATATATTTAAAAAGATAATTATTCTAAGTATGATTCAAAATGTCATTTTTATTATAGTATATGTTAATATTTCTCATTATAACATAAGAAATTAATTTTCTTATAAGATTGCAATGACATATAATCATTAATTTAGTCACAAGCATTTTCCAGTAGAGTAAAAATAACATATTTTTTTCCAAGAAAATGAAAAGTTTCGATGTTTCTTTAATTTTGAAAAAGAACATTTGAAAACAAGCTATATTTTTTAATATTTGAGTTATTATTCATAAAAGTTCAATAAAAACTGAACGAAATGACATACATTTCATCTTTCTTTGTCAAAAGTTTTGAAACATAGGCGTTAGAAGAAATTTTGTGCAATTTTCATATTTTCGAAATTCAATAGCTCGAAAATTGTTTGTTCAAGAAAAGTTCTATTTGTCATTTTCTCTCATTTCTAATACAAGAACAAATGTGCAAAAAAATATTTATTAATGTAACATCAAGGTCCAGTCCATTGGTTGATTTCACATGGAATGATTTCATATATATATTTGTTCAAGAAAAGTTCTATTTGTCATTTTCTCTCATTTCTAATACAAGAACAAATGTGCAAAAAAATATTTATTAATGTAACATCAAGGTCCAGTCCATTGGTTGATTTCACATGGAATGATTTCATATATACCTTATATATATTCAATCATTTAAAACTTAAAATAAATATTGTTTAAAAGTGATTTTTGTAAATATATTGCCTCTGAAAAGGTCAAAACGATGTGCATAATTTCCCAAAATAGTTCCTTCTGGGACTAAAACTTAAATTGTATTATTTAACATATAAATAGAGATATAAAAAATAACATTAATAGCTCCAGAAATTTAAATTTTAAAACAAACTAGATTCGGTAGCATTAAGCGTACCGTCCTCGGTGCAAAGAATGACGGAAATTTGCTCGAATACATAGGAGAAAAGCGAATTCAAGTGAAAGGTTTATTTAGCAATAGGAAAACAGGAGATTACGGGTAACAGCCAATAACAAAATAGCATTAGCAATGGATCCGAAAGTGTGAAAACCGCTGGAAGAAATTAAGAAAAAGGGGTTTTTATATAATATTTCCAAAAATCTGATGATGGAGGAATAGCGAATTCGCAGTTAAGAATATTTGCATAATTTTTATAGATATGAAATGCTTCAAGAAAGTTAAGTTCATGTATAGAAGTAGATTTAGAGATTATTTTAGCCGAATTGGTGTCAAAATTTATGAAAGTCGATTTGAAGTCAAATTTAACATGGTATTACAACGTGAAATGTGTAAAACTTTTGAAAATTAGAAAAAATTTTAAAAAGTTATCAGATTAAAAAAAAAAAAAACATTTCATTTTCTACTTGAAAAAAATGATGCAAGTATTTCCTTGTTAATTTGTCTTTAAATACCAGGAAAACATTTCATTCCAGAAAAATGTATAAATTATTTTATATTTAGCATAAACAAATACCGGAAAAAATACATAAATTATTTTATTTTTTACATAAACAAATATGTAAACAATTTTGATACAATATATATTTTTTAAAGATATGATTCATTCAATAAAAGAGTCCTTTTCGACCTAAGCAAATTATCTAAAAATTACCATAACTATTTAAAAAATGAAACACCATATCTATTTTCTATATGTAATTAGGATAAAAAATTCCCAAAATTTTCAGGTCATTTGGTTGGAATTCGTTAACACTCCAAATTGAAGTGAAACGGAAGCAGTTAAAAAGAGTTAAAATTGTGTGTAATAATATTTAGTCAAGAAAAATAACTGGCAACAATTCAAATCAAAACATCAATATCAAAACAAAATAGTTATCTAGGATTCGAACCAAGCTTTTGGATTTAAAGAAAAAAGAAACAATAAAAGAATTGAATATCTTAAAATCTTTAGTATTATTCAGAAATAGAAAAGCTGAAAATGCATTTTTTAAGCTAAAAACGAAAAATAATGACATAAAATCTCTAAATATTCAAAAATGAAAAGAAAAAAAATCTTACGTTGCAATTCTCAAAATTCCTCTGAGATAATTCAAAATGCGTCTTAGAATGCTTCAATTTTTTTCCAGGAAGAGGGGAGGGCATTTAAATCTGTAAAAAAGGAAGCAATTTTATGTAATTTTATTCGTGAATAGTAAACTGAGAAAGATTTGCGGAATGTTTCTTTGCAATGTGAATGCAAGTATATATTCAAAAGCTTTCAAGTATAGTAATATAAATACTTAAAATGAACAAAAAAAAGGGTAAGCAAAATAAAAAATATAAAAAACATAAATTATTAATATAAATATCTACTAAATAACACAAAATATTTCTCTTTTTTTTATATATATAATATAAATGCTTGGAATCAACAAAAAATTCAGTAAGCAAAATAAAAAATAAAAAATAAATTATTAAAATAAGTATTTACTAAATAACACAACATACTCTTTTGTGAGAATTTCAGCTTAATGACATTGTCTTTTTGTTCCAAAACCAGATGAATTAAAATTAGCAAACTGCCTCGAAATAGAAGTTTTTTCGGACGCTATCAATACTCAAGTATACATTTTCACCTATGTAATAGAATCTAAGAATGAAAGAGTAACAAAATAATATCCATTTTACGCTGTTAATTTAGCATGTTTTTCTCTGTTGAACATTTTTGTTAACTATGAGAATATTCACTTGAGAATTGATCGTTTCCGAAAAAGCGATATTTTGTGTTGAAACCGGGTTAAAAATCTAAATAATACGCTGTAAAATCTACTCGGAAACGTTTCCGAAAATTACGGACAACAAAAGAAATTTTTGTTTCAAAATTTTTCTTTAAATCCCGGAAATATGTTGATTTCCTGGGCTTCTGAAGATAAAGGGTCGCTTTTTGGAATCGTAGGTAGCTGGGAACAGGTTATATTATATTTTGTAAAGCTTATTGTTAGATCAGAGCAAAGTCCACTTTTTAACAAACCAATGTTTGTACCAACATTCGAAAATAAAATAAACATTATTAACAGAGAAATGATTTTGAAACAAATAAAACTTTTTGTGATAACACTATATTTTAAATGGAAAGGAGAAATTTTATGGAGTGGTACACTCACGTTCATAAATTAAGGAAGTGTGGTACATACTTAATTCATCGTATGCTGCTTTTCCTTTTATACTATATAAGAAATATCTGCCAAATTTTACGTTTTTTCTTTCTACTAATTTTGAACAGATAATTTACCTTATTTAATCATAGATTTTTCGTGTATAAATGGGGCGTCTTTTTTTTTATTATTACGGTAAAAAAAAAAAGTTGGCAGCTATGTTTAAGATACCTTTGATACGGCAAAGGCACTGAAATATTTCAAAATTGTTACCGTAAAATTTTCCGATACATTTGTACAAATATTTAAATAAACTTGTAATCAATCAACTCTTTAAAGTTGAATTTCGCTTTTCAGGATATTAAATACATTTACATTTTATTTGTTTAAAAGCATTTAGACTAAATTTCCAACTGCGCGCAGATTAACAATCACATAACTGGGTCGCCTGAACTAATTTTTCTTTAATACTTTTAGACAAATAATGTCCTTTTAATATGTCGTATTAACGAAAAAAATTTGTATTCTTTCAATAATAGAAAGTAAATATTTCATAAAAATTTGGAACTTTTTAAATACATACAGCAACCATATTTTTTAAATATTAACTGAAAAGCAAAATTATAAGCAATTACATGTGCATTCCTTTACTATATAGCATGCTAAAATTTTATAGAAATCTGGCTATCCATTTACACAATTGTGCACAGAAGCTGACAAATAATCATTTTTAATAAAATTACTTTAAAAATTAATATTATCTATGTAGTCAAGGGTGATCATTGACATTCTTTTTACCATAACTTTTGGTCTAATGCAAAATTTTGAAAACGGTTTTGTTTAAAATATTATGAATTAAGTACATGTGAATATAATATATAATTAATTTATTTAACAGTCAATAAACAAATTTCGATATTTAGTTCATTTTCAAAGTTCCTGGCCCCTTTAACTTTTACTTCATCTGTTTTTGGATGGAAACATATCGAAGTGTATAGAAGAAATTTTATTGCTCCTACCACAGTTTCAAAACAATTAATGATATATTTCTATTGCATGTTGAACAAATTCACCACGGAGATTATTTATTGGGGATATTGATAGGAAAATTAGAAATTCTGTTATACGTTCCCAGCCTGTATTAGCAAAAACAAATTTATGAATGATCAAAAATAAACATAATGTACTATCGTTTGAGATGGGATTTTGTTAAGCAATTGACAGTTGTGGGACATATTTCGACAGAAAGGATGCCTTCAGGGATGGGATATCTTTACAAGGTAAAATGACGCGTTCGCATACAAGTAAAACCCTGAAACATCACACCTCCTTGATCACGCTTGTATCAAACCGACGAACATGCCATAGATAAACATACAATATAGGGCACTTTCATAGAGCGTAATGGTAATGCGATTAAGATCGCGGCGTCTTTAGTGACAATTAGGAAGCATGGCAATTTAGGAAGTGACATACAGCCTTGGAATGTTTTTGTTATTGAGCGTGTACCTTATTGTGATCTTTCTTTTTTTAATGGTTTACGTTTTCAACAGAATCTTACATGGAGTTTTTTCCGTACATGAATGGTGAACGATGCATATTTGTAATGAAAAACAAGCTAAATAATTCGTCTTGAATGTTATATATCAAGTAAATACAACATCACTGGATTTAAAGCCACATAAAGCAAAAAATTTATGAAAATATATATATAAAAATATATGAAATGCATTCTACAAGTCCCAGAAAATTTCATCAATAACAAAATTTGTCTGCCTCTGCCTCTGCCTCGTGGAAGAAGGAATAGATATACAAATCATAGAGCGTAAACATATTTCATTGACATAGGTCCATTTCGGAGGCTTGTTAGTTCTTACCCCTTGTCACTAGTGACGCTAGTACTGTTGCCATTACAGATTCTGTCGTAAGTGTTCTATTTTGTATGTTTATCTATGGAACATACAAACTTCTCATTTTGCGGCCAGCATGCTAACCACTTGGCTGAGTGTATCCAGAACTACCGTTCGAAAAAATTTCAAATTTTAATTAAGATAATATCTCAACTTCCCAAAAAATCTTCTTTGTATACATCTTTTTTATCCAGCTTTTTTTAACATTTTTTCAAACTTTAAATAATACATTTTGACGCTTCTTTATGAGTGTTTTTTTTATATTTCGTAATTAGATCAAAAAGTAAATCATTTGATGTTTCTTTTGCATGCTTTTTATCATTTTTTAAATCTAAATTTAATCAGCCTTGAAACTTTGTAGCAAAAAGAGCACTTTGATTTATGAAAAAGTGCGCAAATGCAAGTTGATTGATTTTTCTCATTACTATCTAGATCTAATGCTATTACTTCTTCTCTCAAACATTTTTCATCAGTATCCATAATTCTAATTGAATAATATTTCACTAACACAATAAAACGTCTCTTTTTAAAGGATAAAGGAAAAAGCTATAAAGGAAATGCTATATATATATATATATATATATAAAATAAATAAATAAATATATATATATATATATATATATATATATAATATATATAATTGAAATGAAGCCACATATGTGAAAATAAATGGTATATATATAAATATATATAGCATTACTGGATTGATGTTATTTTCTAATGTATTCTAATAATTGGTTAATTTCTATAGTGTCGAATTTATCTTGTAATTTAATAGATCATTTTATTTGCAAGTTTCATATTATATATATATATATATATAGTGCATATATTCTCCCAATCAAACTGGGGAATTATTATACCTACGAAAATTCTTCTTCTTTGATAAAGTTACTAATGAAAATAACTTAACAAAATACTAAAATTACAATATTCTTCGTTTAGAATCATTTTAATCTCTTGAGGCATATACAGATGCGGCCAAAATTGTGGACACTTTTTGAAAATTGAATGTTTTTAAATTTCGAATTCTTATAAAAACGGTTACACTTCATGCAGTGCAATGATCCGTATGTCAAATGAAAGAAGATTTAATTTGAAATTCAACACAGTTAACAGTATCAAATATATGCAAGGGAAGTTATGCCGTGAAAACAACATTCAGGTTATAAATCATTGCGTACTCACGATATTGCTGTCCTATCAGTATTTCGTCGGATAACTTGTATTTTTCAAGATATCAAAACTGGGACGTGACATTGAGCCAACAAAGGATTGGATCTCTTCTTTCTTTGTCATGAGGCAATTATAGCCTCAATTAATTATCTTTTATTAGATACATGGCTCAGATGTACCTGCTTTCTCAAATATAACCACAAGTGTTCTATGGAGCTCTATTTCCTGTTCAGTACCTCTGTATCATACTCCGGGAACTACTGTTTGCATATCCTTGCAGGAAGCTGAATCCTGCTGGTACATAAATGAGGCACTATCTGTAAAAAGATATTTGATCGAAGATGGATAGTTTCAGTTGTAGGAGGGTATCAATGTACTTTCTGCTGTTCAGTCTGCCATCGATGACATGAATGTGACCGATAATATCTGGTGGCATACATGCCGAGATTATAACTCTTGTACTATTCTTTGTGGTTGCTTGAATCCAATCTAGATGCGCCTCTTCTCTGATGCGACACGTCTAACATCAATTAGCAGGTAGTTTTTAACATGCAAAAGATATATATATCTTCGAAGCTAAAGCTATTCCTTCTTAATTAATATTTAAGTTGTCTTTAATAAGTCATAATAATTATAATCCTAAAGAACAAGATTCGAAATCATTTGCTGTATGAAACAGTATATTTTTTTTACTTTTACAACTATCTTGGTATGATTTTACAAAACAAAATTAGGGTACAATAATTTAGGATCGTATAGTTAAAACGTTTTTATATTTTAATGTCTAAATATTATATTTTTTCGTCTTTTTTCTTACGATTGTTTAACTTTCTATATCCGTGAATAAACATAATCGATCAATTTGTCTCCAGGTTTAAATATTGCTTTTAATTTGGACCTTTTTGGTGATTTTCTATATTGTTGTGGGACGTTTGCCCATTGTTATGTCAATTTACAGTCGATTCTTCATCTTCTTACGGAGTTTTCATATAAGAGGACACCAGTTTGTAACTTTAAAAAAGTCGATTATTTTTTCCCTTTCTGATTGCTAGTATCTAGAATATGGCCGAAAAGTAATTTTCTGAAATTCGAATTATTAGAAAATTTACAGCGAAAATATACCGCTGTAACCGACTGCCACTAAAGCAATCTTATAACATATTTTATCTTAGGAAATGATTATTTTCTATATCTACGAAGTAATTCCTCGAGAACCATTCGACCTATTTCCTTTAACTTTTAATACAAATGTTTAGAAGTGAATACTGTCCTCACACTAAGGCTCTACGTGAGTTTTTTTATGTATTTTATTTTTCATTTTTCGATTATGTACAAGCGTTAGACAACTTTTATGGGGTAAAATTCATTTTTTTATTGAAAATGCTGCCTTTTTTACAAATATTTAAATTTTGAACAAAATTCTACACTACGTCATACCCAATACGTTAAAGATTAATTGCATTTTTATGTTTCAGGAATGCTCGGTGTAAGCGGCCAGTTGCTGCTGGATTTTCAGCACACCCTCGTTTAGATGGTTACACCGAAAATGTTCCGCTGTAACCAATTGCCACTAAAGCAAACTTTAAACCCATTTTTTTTTCAAACGATTTTTTTCTATAAGTCCACATTAATATACGCACAATATAAAGATAATAATATCCTCGAGAACCACTCCACCAATTTCGTTTAACTTTTAGTTCAAACATTTAGAAGTGAAGTCTGTATGGCGCTATGTTTGATTTTTTTTTTTCGATTATGTACAAACATTAGGCTATTTTTATGGGGCCATTTTCTGTTTTTAATTGAAAATAATGCTGTCATTTTCACAAATACTTCAATTTTGAAAATATCTTTACGTTATGTCACACCCAATACACTAAAAATTAATTGCATGAATATTTTTGTTTAATTTGATGTTTCAGGAGTGTTTGGTGCAAGCGGTTAGTCGACGCTGAAATTTTGGGACACCCTCATTTACTTGGATTCCAAAAATGAAGTATCAGGTTTTTTAATGAAAAAAATATAAGAAATACTCTCCAAAATTAGCTTTATATATTTCAAAAATACCCAAACGCTGTTATTAAACTCACAAAAAATTTCTAAATTATGACCTTTATATCGACGCATAAGTTGGTATCTTCTATTAACCCTTTCAGTGGAAAAGTACTTCTCCTGCTATAATGTTGAAATGACTGAAAGCCACCATAATTTACGAACAAATTTATTTTAAAATAAGTAAAAGTTTTCTCTGCGCACATGATAAAAAGGAAATTTTATTCCGAAATTCAGGTGCCATTGTGGCATTTGGGGATCAAAGTTAAGTGGTACAAAAGTATACCGCCGCCCTTCAAGGGGTTAAATTCCTTAAGTTGTAAATTTTCTTTTCTCCGTGTATCTATAATTAAATTGTGAATTATTTAAGATCCAACTTTCGAAAATTATAGAAAAACTTTCAAATCTAGCAGTATTAACAAAAATTATTTTCATATTTTTTGAATTTCTAAAGTGCTTAATTTTGTGATGTAAATTTTTATGGTTGATACAAATAAACCGGAAAATTTACAGAGGAAATAATATTTCATTAATTTCTATTTTTTTTTCAAAGATTAATACGAAACTAATAAGAATTGTCAGCCAACAAAATATTTGACTCGTTTTTAATAGAAAAATTTAGATTTTATTATTTGAGGTATGTGGTGCTTTTGTGACCAAGTGTTCGTCCTGTATGTTTCGTATCATCTGAAATATTGCCACATTGCATTTCATAATTTTGCTTAAATAATGTGATGTCTTGGATGATATAAAATTCAAATACCAAGTACATAGTTAAGCTGTTTAAAAATTCTCTAGATATGATATTTGTGTCATACTTATATAATTTTTAGAGGAGTGAAAATCACAAAATAAAATTTTAAATTTTCATAGTAGTCTGAAAATTAATAGAAATGCGTCGAAACACTTACAAAATGCAAGCATTTATTTTATTTCAGTTGTGGAAGAGAGCTTTTAACTCATTACATTCTTCAGAATAAATTTGATTTCTGAAAAGAATCAAAGTAAAGCGTATACATATTCAATAAAATTAATAAAATCTGTCGTTAAAACGAACACTGGATGAATTCTTTCATTAAGAGAAGTATTATTCACGCACGAATTAAAATTTGAATTATCGTAGTACATCTTTAAATTCGGAAATTATACTACAATTCTTTAAAAATATGTGTTTAGGGAATAAAGTTTGAAAATGAACTTTTAAGTAGTAATAAAAAGTGGATAAGTATTAAGCTTTTTCTTTTGCTTTCCGTTTTGTTGGTGTTTCTTTTTTAAACATAAATATCAATCGCGAAAGTAGAATAATGTATGAAATATTCATATTGAGAAGTTAAGATTTAAAATTTTCTCACTTCCGATGTTAAAGTTTTTTTCACAATATTTGTTAAAGGTAAAGAAGGATTAACACTTTTACTACAGGTCGGGACATATGCGTCCCAGTGGACAAATTTTTAATTATATCTGTACCACTTTTTCAAAAATAATCTCTGTCATACACTTATTCTAGTTTATTTTCAAGATAAATCTACTGCATAAAAAATTTTGTAAATTACGATACGATTCAATATAAAAATAGTTGCCAGTCTTGGCCCATAACTAAAGAGTTAAAAGAAGTTGTATGTTCTGGAAGTACAAATTCAAAATATATAAAAATTATATATGCTAAAGTGTTTAAAATATAAACAACATAAAAAAACGTAAATTCTACAATGAATGGAATAGTAAAATATATTATTTGAAGTTTTAAAACAGATGATTCGCAAAATGTTTGATTATGAAACTGAACATTTATGAATATTTAGTTTGCTAATTTACACATTGAATAATTTTTACACCATGCTACATAAATTTGGACAATTTAATATTAAACTTAGCTAAAGGTTTATTAAACGATTTAAGGCGTGGGAGATTCTCCCGATACGGCTTGATTTTAGCGCGTTCTTAGTTTTGTGCGTACTTTTGCTTTTGTTTCGATAATGCAGGCAGAAAAAAAATGTTTTTTGACATTGTATTCACTATATTTTCGCCTAAATGTGTGAATATGTCATATAGAAACGTTGATATTTTAATCTATCTAAACTTCTTGAAATTCACTATGCACGGTATGTGAGTAGGGGTAGGTGATTGCGCTCTTAAAAATTATCTGAAACAAAAAATTCACTTGGATTCTCAAAATATACTAAATTACTTGAGGGACAATTTAAAAATTGATTTCACAAAATGGTAATTTTTCATTTTCGTAACTATTTAAAAAATCTAATTTTTTTTAAAAATTTTTTAAAGGTTTGTCCACCAATAAAAAAGTCTAGTTTAATCGGAATAAAACAAAACGTAGCTTGAACGGTTCAGGTGTACGAATCTACGCCGATTCAAAAATACTTAAAAAAAAAAACGCGCTTAAATTTTTTGATCTGAAATAGTTTTCTTTATACACTCCTCCGTTAAACTGCTTATCATGACTTAAATATTGGGTGGCAGAAAAAACGGTTTTGAAGACGTATATGAAACACTTTAAAGTATAAAAAATATTTTTCCTTTAAGTTTTTCGGGGAGTCTTTCCTTAATATCTTTAGTATATAATATTCATTTAACGTAACACTCAATCGTGGACAACTTTCCATTTGAAATTCAAAAAATACACTAAAATAACCTCTTAATAACAGCATAAAAAGAAGATGCACAAGGCCTTTCGATAGAACTTTGTCTCTGTTCTTCACGCTCACGTGCTAACGCGTTAAAAGTAGGAGTAAGATTTAAACGAAATGGAAAGCAAAGGAACAAGTTAAAGAAAACAGCCAATAGGAAAGCAGAAGTCTTCAGTCAATCACAGAAGAGCATTACCCAATAAGAAGAACACAAAACTGAAGGAGAATTATGGAGCAAATTGCATAAAAACAGAGTCAAAACAGTAAAGGCGAACGATATAAAAAATACATACAAAAATATATAAATATAATAAAATAATAAAATAAATATAAAAAAATAATTAATAATAAGTAAAATAAAACAGTAATAAAAATAAGAAAGTAAAATAAATGAAAAAATTACATAATTAAAAATATATATATATATAATAATAAAAGTAAAAATACAAAATACAAAATACAAAATAAATGCAAATGGTGACGAGATTAAAATTAATAATATATGCAAATATAAACAAAATCTACGTACACTGCTAATATTTTTCATCTTCATTATCTTCAATGTGAAAAATATTGATGATCGAAAAAGAGATATTTAATCATAACTTGAATATATTAAAAAACTGCATATCGCAGTTTATAAACGAGTTATTGATTTTAGCAATAAATGTTGTCAACATATGGATGTAACAGGTAATAAAAATATGTATAGCTTTCTTTCGGTGAAAACTGTGCTGCTTTTTAATAAGACTCATTAATTAAAATCTTTAATTAGTAAGTTATTAAAGAAAGTCACTACCGGGAAGCTTTGCTCTTCATCTTGAAAAACTCATCATGCTTATTTGCAAGAGCAACTTCATTTTAATGAAATGAAGTACTTAAATTTTTTCATCGTTAATTTTAGTACACTATCAAGTTTTTCGACTAATTAGAACTTTATTTCTCTAAAAGTTGTAAAATGAAACAATGAATGTTTACATTTTTAAAATGTAGAAGTGCTTGAATCATATTTTTAATTTCTTTGTTTAAATATTCTAATTAAATATTTTTTTATGTAATAGAGTTAAGTGAAGTTGGATTTCACATACAGATTTTCTTTATGATTTTTCATGTTGCTGCTTTTTTACAATTTGTATGTATTAAAAACTTCATTAAATCAATAAATTTAGAAGAATTATTTACGTCAATTAAAATACAGTTTAAATCAGAAATGAAGGGAAAACAAAAATTAAACATATAGACTGAAACTTTTTCTGTTGCAAAATAAAAAGTTAAAAGTTAAACTTTTTCTTAAAATGCTCAAATATGAGGTTATATTGAAATAACTCATAATTTTTGTCACAGTTCTTCATGCCTGTAACATGGGAAAATATATACACCACCAATGTATGGCATTCTCACTTAACCCTTACCAGCGCGGAGTAATTCTGTTTATAAACCGATGAAATGTTGGACTCACACCGCAATTTATAAACGAATGTATTAGAAAATACGAACTTGCTTATTTTCATGTACATTATAATAGGAAAACTTTAGTTAAATATTCTTGGTGCCGTTTATCAGTTTTGGAATTAAAATTAGGTGTCCCTTTTTAAGGACACCGCGCCGGTAAGGGTTAAAGCCTAAAATACACGATTAACTAAGAGATGGTTAATCGTATCTTAAATGCATTTAAACGAAAACCGCGTATCGCTGTTTATCAAAGTTCTATTAAATTTAGCGATAACGATTGTTAAGCTTGTTCTCAAATCCAAACTGGCTAATTTCTGAAACATTCCTGAATTCATTTTTGTACATAAACGCGTGATAATAGAGGTACATTACATACTTGCCACCTTCGAACTAAACTTCCGTAAAATGTGAGTTAAATTAACCCAGGTTAAACACGTTTCGAACCAGAGATTTTTTAAGGAAATTAATTCAAATAGATTTCATAGAGAAACGTGATATTAAATCTATACTGATACATCAAGTAATTTTTCTGGTTAGAAATATGTTTAACCTGGATCAATTTAACTCGCATTTTACGGAAGTTTAGCTGAATGTTGGCAAGTATGACATTACATCTTCTCACTTAACCTCTCATTTCCGTAAATCACCTAATATATCAAATAGTTCTTGGACTTCATACATCATTAGCCATCCTTTTCTAGTCAACAAAACTATAAGTTGTATGAAAGTTTTAGACTGTAACGGTGTGTTTTTGAAAATACATCCGACACCTCATCATCCTCTTTTAATGGTGAGGATTTTTCAGATTAATATTTTGCTTTTTGTGTTTGGTATTTTGTAATGATTTTTCTGTTTTGTTTTTAGTTTTTAATTTTGTATTTTGTATTTTCTTTATCTTATATACTACGTTATTATTTTTTTACTTCTATTTTGTTTCTTTTGTATAAAATACTTTATTTTTTCCCAGTCATAAATATCGTTTAGCTACAGAGTTTATGGCGGAGCTTTCGGGCCCATTAACTATGAAGGTCGCCGTGACAAAGAAAATAATAATTATTGATTTCATTGTGAGATTCTACTTTTTAGGTCTAAATTTCAAGTGATTTTTACAATTTTTTTTTTCTATTACAAAGAAAAGAGCTATCATCTTCGGACTTTTTACATTATATTTATTAACATTTCAATTATATAATTTTTTTGTGTTAAAAAAATTAATAATATGTATTGTGCGACTGCAAATGCTTGCTACGGACTTCTGTTCGAGCGACCGTTTTCTCTGGTCACAAGCATCTGAAACAAATTGGGTCACCCTATTATGAAAGAGCAGTAAATTCTCGGGAACTTATATCAACATTTTGTTTTAAAAGTTTATTTTTGACAAAATGGTGGTCATTCGAACAAAAAAGCTCACTGTTTCGCCTTCTTTTTTAATATTTTGCGAATTCTAAATATATTTAATCAACGAAAATTGTATTTTTCGGTGACATAAGCTCCAACGAAAACGGTTAGCTTTCTTTTAAATAAAAAATGAAGGAAAATCGGTCCAATAGTTCTCAAGAAAAAGTCTCGCCCAGTTTAAAGAACAGGGTTTCTAGAAAAATACGTTTAACATTTTACAATAACGTTTCGTTAAAGAAGGAGCGTTTCATTCAATGAGCAAAAAAATACTGTAAAGAATTCAAATATAACGAAACAGCTTTACGTCAAAAATCTATGCTTTTTTTTTATCGTATTGTTTTTTGAGGGTGGCCATTTTTGGGTGGAAAACGTGTTTTACAGAACATTCTGTAACTGCTTTATATTTTTTTTACCTATCAATATGAATTAGAAACCCAAATGTTTAGCATACAATTGTCGACGTTTTATGTAATTATAAAATTTTCATTAGACTAAAGGATCATTGTCAAAAACATACTTAAAAACAGGAGAAATAAAAGGTCAAACACAACATTTCGCTGTCTTTATTTTTGGTGGCATTATTTTTTATTTTTAAATAATATCATAAAATATTTTGTTCTAATTTTTCAATGTGTCTGATTATATAAAAAAAATACCTTTCTTTTATCGTATTTCAGCAGTTTTTAAACATAAAGTAACATTTTTCACCAAGTCACCTAATAACATTTTAATAGATCTCGATACGACCATGAAATGTTAGTGGTTTTATTTTGAGCTGTAGGTAAGGGGTAATTTGTAAAATAAACCCTCGATACAATTTGATATACAATTAAATTAGTTCTGTTACATTAAATATTTAACGAACTTTACAAAAAAGAATTTGAGAAAAAACGTGGATTTCGCTAATACGATTGAAAGGAGAATTTTCAAATATAAAAATGAGTCAAATATGATACTGGGCAGGGAGTAATGTAACGGGTAGAGGCACCTTTTCAAAACTTTCTTGAAGTGTGGGGGGAGGCGGGTACTTTTGACTTTATTGTGCACAGCTGAGGAGCACCTGATACAGTTTTATTGTAACATATTTTTGAAAATAGCCAAAGTACTCGCTAAGAGGCTACTTCACTCACCCACTCCCTAATGGAATTTTATAAACTATCTCGTTTGCATATGACCCTGCCCAATGCCTTACCCCTGCGTACTATCATATTTGCCTTATTTTGATTTTTGAAAATACTCCTTTATTCGAATTAACGATATTCACATTTTTTCTTTAAGTCTCTATGACGACTGCTTCTTCGTCTTCTTTTCTTCTTGTTTCAACATTCTGTTAAACATTTCATGTAACAGAATTAATGTAATTGTTGGGGAGACCGGGGAAATGGCACTACTTGGGGTTATGCCGCGACCGCGCCTAGTTTAAAAGGTAACGGCAGTTTGAGATAGTGAATGCGCCTGTACTATAGCGGCCAAAAATAGAAATAGTGCATATAGTAAAAGTGATTTTGTTGTACGTCATTCGTTTTCTATAGTGAAAAATGCAGTTTTCATCTAGTTGCTTCTTATTTTGGAGCTTCAAATGAGTAGAGGTAAACACCTTTTATTGTAATATCAGGTACTTAAGCTAATATTACCCGTAATCTACATGCATTCGCCGACATTTTGATGCAATTTTTTGAACAAGTTCGGTTCTTCTTTCGGCTTTGCTGGGGAATTTCCGCTATATTGTCCTCTCGGGGTAATGACGCCACCATGGCAAATGGTGACTTTTGCAATTTGAGTTAAATTGTAAGCTTAGCACATTAATAAATCTAGCTTAAGGAACGTTGTAATTATTCATTTTTCTGCTAAATTTCATTGTTTCTAAATATTTTCAGTGGTTATGTATTTCCTAGTATCCATTTTATGTATTTACTAGGTCATTAAACAGTTGCGTCATTACCTCTATTCACGGCAGAATTACCCCAGTATCCTGGGTAATTCCGCCACTGTACAGAGGCTGAAAGAATTTTTGTTATGTGTGCTTATTTTACAGTTATGATTAGGGTTAAATTTATACAGATACTAAAGCTATAAAGATAAATCAGCTTTAGAATATTTACTATTAAAAAATAAACATTTTTTTGAGGTGAAAACATTTAAATTCCCTTAAGGTGTCGCCATTCCTCCCGGTCTCCCCTATATCAAATAGTATTGAGAGCTTATTTTATGACTTTCCCTACCTCCATCTCAAAATAAAAACCCTGATATTTTGGATTCATATCGAGGTTGATTAAAATATCATTAGGTGAATTGTTCAAAAATGTTTCTTTATATTTAAAAACTTCTGAGATACGAAGTAAAAAAGGCATTTTTTTACATAATCACACGCGTTGAAAACTTAGAAAATGTTTTAATAATATTATTAAAAATAGCTTTTAAATTTCCGTAAAAAAATTCCTTCTAAACCCTCTTTAAAAATATTTGAAATAAAATTTTATGTCGAGAAAAAATTATATAAAACACTGCTCAAAAGTTATATGACCTCTTCTGAATAAACTTTTAGTCGATTATTATATTTAACAATTTTTACTCCATAAAATGAGCTTTTCGTATGTTTAACTCTAATGTTGCAATGTTTTTTCACACATCTTACGAAAATGTTGAATATTTACTTTTTATTCGAACCCATTAGTAATTTAAAATTATTTCGACTGCCAAAATTTATTTATTTTACACATTGAATCATAACATTTTTTATTTAGAATGTTCCGTACAATTTTTAGAATATTTGAACATTGATTAATTTTATATTTCACTAAGCAATAATGCGTAAAATTTCTCTTTATTGTCAATTTGAACGTGCCTAAGCAAAAAGTACCTGTGATGCTAGGGGGCGGGGAGTTGGGCCATTTTTAGTAAATTGTTATTAAAAAACCAGTTTTCTCAATCATAAAATTTACAGTTTGACTTTATAATACAAATATGCTTATTTTCCTACGTTTTAAGAATTTTTTAGTCAGTCCCTTTTGAAATATTAATTGGTGAAAATTGGCGCTTGGGAGCCGGGGAGCTGAAGCACAGAGGATCGTTAACTTCGTGCCAATATACTTTCTAATAGAACAACCATTTATAAGTATTTTGGATATATCCACTTATTGCAGAAAACAAGCCATATAGATATAGTATATGACAATCGTGGTACGATGACAAACATTTTAGTACCATGTTTATTAAAATCCATATAGCCGTTCTCATTTATCTGGAAATAAAAAATCTTAGATTGCCAAGGTCAAAAACATTACTTCCCTTTTCAGCGAGCAGTCGGGTAAAAATGACTACGTTTTGGTTTTATAAAAATACCTTTTATTAACAGTGTGTAGATAATTTTCAAACCCATCACCTGCTTTTTTCTCTCTTATCAAACTTAAAATATATACGTATATTTAATAAAATAATAAAAAAGAAGGTTAGAAAACTAAAAGTTAAGCCATGTATTAATATTTTTATAATATGCTAATATTTTGCTTTTTTTCCACCGTGCTCAGCGGGGAAATGAGCGAATGAAAAAATGAACATATATTAATTGAAAGTACATTTAAAGACGGCAACGTTAACACCATATTTTCAAAAATTCATAGGCACTATACATTAGGGGGGAAAGGAATATTTTATGTGCGAAAAATTGTTAAATTTTTCGTCTTGTTGCAATAAAGGATTAACTCACAGAAATCTTATATTTGAAGAAGCAAAGTGTTTATTTTTAGCCTTTCGAGCATCAAATGAGAAAGTGAGTAAAGGATTTAGAAATAAACTTCTTATAACGCGTCTTAAAAATAATTTTTACTTTTTATAAAATTAAACTAAGTTGGGGAATAAATATGTCGAAAGAATTTTTAGGTAATTCAGACACTTTTTTCCTTAAACATCCTACGTGTATTTCTCGTTGTATTTTGTTACACACGCATGTACACATCGAGAAATTTATAAAAGGCAGAAATGGAGGAACGCACACAATTCAGATAATGCTCGTACATTTTGGAATCAGCTTCGATTTATTATTAAGCACGTCGGGACCATAGTCTTTTTTTTTATTATTATTATTAAAAGCAGTTATCCAATATGCTGTTATGATATTTTGAAATTTAACGAATGTGTCATTTACTAAAATTTAAATAGTTATTATAGTTATTTGTGTTTACTACTGCAAGGTGCGACCATTAATTTCCAGGACTGACGTAACTGTACGATAACCGGAAATCGTCAGAACGTGGTAACACTTGTATGTGAAAGGTCTTATATATGCGCATGTCCAACGAAGTCGGAGCCCTTCAGAAGCAAGTGGTTGACCTTGAAACACGCATTAAAACGTAGCTAGTAAATTTTTGTTGTCGATGTCAATATGGAGCAGAGAATAAATATTCAATTCTGCTTCAAACTGGGAAAAAGACTCGTCTCCCGTTACTATCGAATCGAGGAACGTTGTCGTCAGCGTTGTCGACGAATTCACCACACAAGTTAATTCTGAAGTGCTTTTGTTCCTCCGATAAACATTGAGGAACAAGTCTGGAACAAACCTTGCGTTTCCCTATGGCTTGTGTCAAAATTTGCCGAATCATCTCCTTGGAAATGTTGATTTTATTGGCAAGTACTCGACTAGTCAATCAGCGATCCGAATCGCTCACAAACTTTCTCAATTGTTTCTGGCATGTGCACGGAATTCGGCTGTCCCGTGTGCGCGTCATCTTCGGCACTTTCGCGATCGTCCCGATAACGGCTAAGCTATTCAAAAGTGCGTGAACAGGACAACGTTTCCTCTCTGTGTACAGTTGTTTCAACATTTCATGGGTTCTGTAGCAGTTTTGCTTAATTTGAAGAAGAATTTAATTTCCATTCTCCATATCGACTTTGACAACAAAAATTTGACAGCAACATTTTAATGAGTGGTTCGAGGTGAATCATTTGCTTCTGTGAGGCGCCGACTTCGTTGGACATGTGCAGATAGATGTCCTTCCAAATACAATTATAACCGCGTTCTGACGATTTTCGGTTCTCGTACACTTAGGTCAGTCCTGGAAATTAATCGCCGCACGTTGTATTAATATGACAATAGGCTAAGGAAGAATTTTTGAAGACGTTTGAAAAATGTCATATTACAGTAGGATGAAATATATTTAACATCCCAGACTTAACATAGTAACAACTTTCTAATGTTTTTTTATTTTTTTACAATAACTCATTGGTTCTGAAAAGAAGAACCTTGCTTAAATTTAAAGAATGAAACATATGCTTAAAATAAAAGAATCGCCATAAGTGCAAAGAGATTTAAGTAAACGTTTTATTTTTGTTGTATTGCAAAATGTTGAAGCAAGTGATAGAAAGTAAATGTAAAGATTTATAATATAATTATTACGTTTAAATAATAAGAAAAATAGTTATTAAGCTAAAATAACTAATTTAAATCTTGACTGATACTTTTATGTTCATCTCAAACAACAAAACAAATACAACACTTGCATTACGTCAGAATTAAAAACTCGTCTGTAGTATACAGTCGCTGAAAAGTGATTTTAAAAGCTAATAACTTTTTACTTATTTATTTTTTACATCCCTTTAAAACTTAGATTCTTGATACTTTGAAACTTTACTGTGTATAGATATGCGATTGTATAAAATGTAGCTTCGGTAGAGCTTTATTTCAAAATCAATTTCAGTTATTACTTGCTCGAAATATTACTTTAATTTTTAAATGAATACCTTGTAGGGTTAGTTTTCGATAGTGTCCTTGTGTCACAAATTATCCCCGTCAAGTGTCTATATTTTGACTATACTGCTATATCTCACAGAAATATCACTTGACAGAGATTATATTACTCCATCGCCTAACTGACACAGTAATAACAAATAATATTTACCTATGTTATGTGGTTCTCAGACGCTTTAGGCTTCATCACACAAATTATCAGGTTTTCGAGACAGCAACACAGGAGCAGGCTGCAACCTTATAACGTCGAGAAAGAACAAACGATGTGTTAGAGCTTTGGACAATGGTCATTAGGTGACGTGGCACACCGTATTAGGAGGTGGCAATGCTGTTTGCTTTCCTGCCATCGAGGCAAGGCAGGAGATTCGAAATACGAAAACTAGGCCATGTGTCACAAAGTAACCACTACTGCCACAAAGTAGTCGTGCGGTAATCAAATTGTTTAATATTTAAGGCTGTGCAATTTCATGCTTCATTAACCCTGTAACAACGGAATCAGCTGAATTCGAACTAGAGTGCTGCACCGATCGGGTTGTACCCCGCCCAAACCCTAAATTCAGCTTATAGTCAACTCGAAACAAACGAGAATCAGAAATACTCAAACCCGAAGTGGAAGAAAATTAATCCAAATTTACAATTATAGAAAAGTGTGCTACAATTATATCTCTAATATATAATTTTTATCTTTTTGTATAAAAATTGACATGTATACAATCATTAATATGCGTATAGGGGAAAGTAGGGGAATGGCGCTCACTTAAGGGAAAACATGAATAGCTAGTCAAATTTGGACAAAAAGATCAATATTTTATTAACGAAGTATAGCTCCAAAGCATAAGGAAGAGTTTGCAATCAACTAATCTTCATAAAAGTTTTAGGAATTTTTTTTATCGTTTTATTTAAATGACCATCGATGGGGCGGTAATGCCCGACATGATAGGATCATTGCGCTCAGAGTTTGAATACAACGTTTAAGTAAGACAAAAGTCACATATGTGGTTGTGTGGGCTGTTCACACCACTGCAGTGCAACCACTTTACATATATTGTGCACACATATTGTGTTAGACATATAGTCGGCTACTTTTTTTATATTTAGTTTTTTTGATTTTCACCACTTTTTTGAACTCGTGAAATTCTCCTTGTTTAATGCCATATTAATAAGGGCAAAAACAGGGAAATTTTACCATTTCAAAAAAGTTGTGTCAATAAACAAATACGAATTTAAAAAAGGTGCCCACTGGCAACACTTCATCTTGAATTCCACGCGAGCGCCATTACCCGTCATCGCCATGTTGGGTTTTATTGTATTATAATTGGCGTAACAACGTACTACAAAAATAAATAAAAGCATGAAAGTACAGCTAAATGTATATATTTTGTAGACATAATGAGTAAATTAATATTTGAAAGTAAGAGTGTACACTTACCTTCAAGTTAGATGCTGTAGAATTTTATAAGAAAACAACTTCAAACTAATAACTTGAGGATACAAAAGAACTTTCCTCCCGACGGACACTAAATCCTTACTGGGAACTAAGGATGATGCTCGCTAGGTGCCGATACCTATCGCACATTTTCAATTCTATTCTGTTTAGAGATATTTGGTGAGCGGGATTACCCTTCTGAGCGCCATTCCCCTACTTTCCCCTATATTTTTCAATTAAAAAATATTCAGAACTTTCTTTAAAAAAGCGGGTCAACAAGACGACCGGAAAGAATCAAAACTCAATCCGAAACCGACCCCCACCGGAACCATTTAGTGTCAAACCAACCCGCAATGAAAAAAATTAGCATCAACCCGAACCGTGAGTCGGGTTGGGTTCGGGTAAAATGAAGTTACCAGACCAGAAGTAGGTCTCTAATTTGAACTTCAAATTTTCCGCTGGAGACACCATCGCTGAACTACGGACGATCGTCAACTTCATGCCAATATATTTTTATTAGAACAAACATTTATAAGCATTTTGGTTGGTTGTTGGTTGTGTTTATGACGGCCAATTACCAACACGAGGTATATAGGCCCTAGGGAGGGGAGTGCCCTTCGTGGGGGTCTTTCTAAGGGAACCTAACCCGTATTTACGCTTGGAAATCCAAGGTTTCGAAGAAAACCACGAAAACTCCGAAACGATTAGGCCGACGGGCGCGATTGGGTTCGAACCCAGCACCTCCCGTCTACCAGCTTCGGGAGCAGAACCTCTCGGTCACTGGTGGGGCTATAAGCATTTTGGATATATTCACTTATTCCAAAAAACATAGACTATATATCTATAGCATTTGACAACCGCGGTGAGATAACAAACATTTTGGTACCATGTTTATTAAAATTTATCCAACCGTTCTCATTTATCTGGAAATAAAAGATCTTAGACTGCCAAAGTCAAAAATATAACTCCCCTATTGGGCGAGCAGTCGGGTAATAATCACTGCATTTTCGTTTTATAAAAGTACCTTTTATTAACACTGTGTAGATAATTTTCAAACCCATCGCCCGCTCCCACCCCCCCTCTCTTATCACGCTTAAAATATATTTAATATATTTAATAAAATAATAAAATGTAGTTTGCAAAACTAAAAGTAAAGCCATGTATTAATATTTTTATAATATGCTAATACTTTTCCGTATTTTTCTCCCCTTGCTCAGCGGTAAAATGAGCAAATGGAAAAAGAATCTATATGAATTGAAAATACATTTAAAGAAGGCAGCGTGTAACACCATATTGTCAAAAATTTATAGGCACAATACATTAGGTAAAAAATGAATATTTTATGTGCGAAAAATTGTTAAATTTTTCATCTTGTTGCAATAAAGGATTAACTCACAGAAATCTTATATTTCAAGAAGCAAAGCGTTTATTTTGAACCTTTCAAGCATCAAATGAGAAAGTAAGTAAAGGATTTAGAAGTAAACTTCTTATAACACGTCTTAAAAATATGTTTTACTTTTTATAAAAATATATTAAGGTTGGGAATAAATATGTTGAAAGAATTTTTAGGTAATTCAGGCACCTTTTTCCTAAATCAGTATGCAACGTAGGGGAGACCGGGGAAATGGCGACACCTTAAGGGAATTTAAATTTTTTCACCTCGAAAAAATGTTTATTTTTTAATAGTAAAAATTCTAAAGCTGAATCATGATCTTTAGTATCTGTATAAATTTAACCGTAATCATAACTGTAAAGTAAGCATATATAAAAAAATATTTTTTAAACATCTGCACAGTGGCGGGATTACCCAGGACACTGGGGTAATTCCGCCACTGTACCGGGGTAATGCCGCCACTCTTTAATGACCTAGTACATGCATCAAATGGATACTAGGAAACACACAACCTACTGAAAATAGTTAGAAAGTAATGTAACTGAGCAGAATAATGGTTAAGCTTACAATTTACTTCATATTGCAAAAGTCACTCTGCTGAATCGGCTCCACTACATTAAAATGAGGCCATTTCTCACCCGATTTGCATGGCGGCGGCATTACCCCGAGAGGACAATATGGCGGAAATCCCCAAGCAAAGCCGAAAGAAGAACCGAACTTGTTCAACACATTGCATCAAAATGTCGGCGAATGCATGTAGATTACGGGTCATATTATCTTAAATACCTAATGTTACAATAAAAGGTGCTTATCTCTACTCATATGAAGCTCCAAAATAATAAGCAACTAGATGAAAACTACATTTTTCACTAGAACGGACGAACGACGTACAGCAAAGTCACTCCCACTTTAGGCACTGTTTATATTGTTGGCCGCTATAGTGCAGGCACATTTACTATCTCAAACTGCCCTTAGTTTTTAAACTAAGTGGGGTGGCGGCATAACCCGGGTTGGCGGCATTCCCCCGGTCTCCCCTATATCTCTCGTTGGAATTTATTACACACACATGTACAGCCGTGGGAAAAAAATAATTAAAAACCGCTACTAACTCTGCAACTTATTATAGTAGAAGAAAGTTACTGGTACCAAACGACTGGAAATAAAGAGTCTACTTTTAAATTATGTATATAAAATTTGCTTAGGGGGCCATCTACAAATCAAAACAGACCAAACTTTTTTTTTCAATGGTAACACCCAATTTTGACAATACATTTTAAATCTTCGGTTCAAACTATGCCTAGAAACGAAATTGCAAATCATTTCGATGATATGTTTTGAGTTATAAACATTCAAAATTTAGATCATCTAATATTAAATTACATTTTCATATTTTTATCGATATTTCTGGAATTATAATCCTAATCTGATAATTTTTGTGTGGATTTAATGCTAAAAAATCCAAATATAAATGCATTGAATTTGTAATTTAAAAAACTTAATTATGAATTATGAACTATGAAATTAATATTCGAAAAAAAATATGAATTGCAATCGACAATTTTTATATTGATGTACATTTATTATGTCCTGCTTTGTGCAAATTCTTAATTTTAAATTTTTCTTCCGAGTAATTTTAGAATTATCATTAAAAATGCCAAAATGATGTTTAAGGGGCCGTCTAATTTGGAAAAAAATATATATTATTCATTTTATTGAAACATTTGGGCTGGCAATAGTCGAAATACATTAAGCGAGTGAAATGGTCATATTGGTAAGCAATAATACATTAATAGAAATGACATAGTCATTCTGCAGCATTTCAACAATCGAGTACCGAACTTCAATTTGGATACAGCCCCTAAAATAAGATCATTTTAAAATAATTAATTTCTCTGACACTAATAGCACGAATTTCATGAAAATTTGTTTTTAGGCTAATCGAAGGGTATAGAATTTATTTATGGTGTCAAACTTGGGTATTGCTATTGAAAAAAATAAAGTTGGAGTTCGTTTTGATATATAAATGGTTCCCTAAGCAAATTTTATATACATAATTTAAAAGTATTTCCAATCGTTTGGTACCAGCAACTTTCTTCTACGGTAATTTGTTGCAGATTTAGTAGGGGATTTTTCTTTTCTTTTTTCCACGACTGTAAATAACGATAAATTTATAAAAGACATAAATTGGGGAATACACACAATTCAGAGAATGCTTAGATATTTCGGAAGCAGCTTCGATTTTATATTAAACACTTCGGGACCTTAATTTTTTTTAATTAAAAGTAGTTATCCGATATCCAGTTAAGGTTTTCTGAAATTTAATGAATAGATTATTTAATTAAATTTAAATAGTTATTATAGTTATTTGTGCGTCCTATTAATATGACAATTGCCTAAGGAAGAATTTTTTAAGACTCTTGGAAAATGTCATATTAAAATAGGATGAAATATACTTTACATCCCAGACTTAACGCAGTAACAACTTTGCAATATTTTTTTTTTTTTTTTAATCATAAGTCATTGGTTCAGAAAAGTAGCACTTTGCTTTAATTTAAAGAATGAAACATACGTTTAAAATTAAAGAATCGCCATAAGTACAAAGAGATTTAATAAAACGTTTTATTTTTGTTGTATTACAAAATGCTGAGGCATAAATCAAGTGATAAAAGTAAATGTATAGATTTATAATATCATTAGGGGAGACCGGCGGAATGGTCGACACCTTAAGGGAATTTAATTTTTTTCACCTCAAAAAAATGTTTATTTTTTAACAGTAAAAATTCTAAAGCTGAATCATTATCTTTAGTATCTGTATAAATTTAACCGTAATCATAACTGTAAAGTAAGCACACATAAAAAAAAAAAAAAATTCTTTCAGCCTCTGTACAGTGGCAGGATTATCCAGGATACTGGGGTAATTCCGCCACTGTATCGGGGTAATGACGCCACTCTTTAAATACCTAGTAAATACATAAAATGGATACTAGGAAACACATAACCTACTAAAAATGTTTAGAAAGGAATAATTTATCAAAATAATGAATAATTACAATGTTCCTTAAGCTAGATTTAATAATGTGCAAAGCTTACAATTTAACTCAAATTGGAAAAGTCACCCTTTGCCATGGTGGCGAAATTACCCCGAGAGGACAATATAGTGGAAAACCCCCAGAAAAGCCGAAAGAAGAATCGAACTTTTTCAACAAATTGCACCAAAATGTCGGCGAATGCATGTAGATTACGGGTAATATTATCTTAAGTACCTAATGTTTCAATAAAAGGTGTTTACCTCTACTCATTTGAAGCTCCAAAATAAGAAGCAACTAGATGAAAACTAAATTTTTCACTAGAACAAGCGAACAACGTACAACAAAACCATTCTCACTCTAGGCACTGTTTCTATTGTTGGCCGCTACAGTGCAGGCGCAATCACTATCTCAAACTGCCGTTAGTTTTTAAACTAGACGGGGTGGCGGCATAACCCGGAGTGGCGCCATTCCCCCGGTCTTCCCTACTAAGTTCAAATAATAAGACAAGTAATAATTAAATTTAAAAAATCAAAAAACCCGACTGCGTAAAAAGCGAACTAATTAAATATTTTTCATCAATGTGAAACTATTTTTTATATTACTTACCAATTTTTTGTTATTTGTATTGATAACTTTTAAGTTGTGTTTAATTGTTAGTTCCTATCTATAGACACACTGTTTTCATGAGACCTTCAGATATCTGTGAAGATTAGAGTTAAAGTAAAGCTAGAGATCCTACCTGCACAACTTTCAGGTTGTATAATATTTAAACGGAGCTCCTGACTGTAAAATAGTCAATGGAACATCGTCATCATTTTGAAAGACCTATCCAATGGTATGCCACTCAATAGGGTGAGTAATTTTTTTTCGTCTCTACCATCATTTTGTATTTTACTGCCACCATTTTGAATTTATAAAAACAAAACCTTACCTATAACCATCGGACGGTTAAGACGAATCGATAGAGACCTCATTCACTAAAATCCATCCAGCATTTGGGATGTTTCGAGGGTATAAAGAAATCCACATACCCAGATACGCGTGAAACACATAACACTTCTTGACAGTCAGGTAAAAAATAGTTTTTAAGTCAAAATAATATCTAATTTAAATATTGGCTAGTACTTTTAACCCTAGATCTACCGGGAATTTTATTCAAGTTTTAATAAAACGTTCTACACCAGAATTTTTATTTAAAACTATTTAACTTATTTATTTACCTTATTTTTGTCTGGTTTATATACTTAGTTTATTTTAAAGAAATTTCTGGTTTGAATGAATATTTTGTATGTACCTGTCGGGTCCAATGGACCCGTCTGGTAGACGGAGGGTTAAGTACCTTCATAACACATTCAACTCAAACAACAAAACATTTACCAACACTTGCATTACGTTGGAGATAAAAACTCGTCTGTAGTCGGTCGATCAAAAGCTATTTTAAAAGTTAATAACTTTTATCTTATTTATTTTTTACATTCCTTTATAACTTAGATTCTGGATACTTTGAAACTTTGCTATGTATTAAAACTCGATTGTATAAAAAGGAGCTTCAGTAGTGCTTTATTTTTTAAATCAATTCTCAGTTATTGTGTGCTCAATATTTTATGATTTTAAAGACAATACATCGTCAAGCTGCTGGAATTAAGTCAGCTACAGAACCTTGTTGAAAATGTGTAATATAATGTCTGGAATATGCTTTTTAAATCTCAACATTTAACCTTTATTTTTTAAAATAACTCTTTTATCAAGTGCGTACTCCAAATGAAACGCATACGTGTCCAGATTCTAAATCTGATACAAAAGAAGTTATCTTAAGGGGTAACTCTACTTTGGGCGGCTCTAAATGTAGATTTTTGTATGTCGTTTAAAGTACTCTTCATACTCATGAAAATCATATTTTATTACTAGGTTGAGCAAAAAGTTCTGGGAAATTTGTGAAAGTTGCGTTGTTATGCGCAAATTAACAACAAAAGCAACAAGGACTATTCTTCAAAGAACAGACCATCATAGGACAAGACTCTCTGCCATCGTTCTGTCAGATTCCGGATTTGAGGGAAGTACCATGGCGGCTCCTTGGAATCGAAAAGCTCTTGACATGCTTCTTCAACTTTATTAAAGGATTCAAATCGACGGTCCTTGAAAATGCGTTACATTGATCGAAAGAGGCCATAATCTGATGGACTGTAGATGGGGAAGGAAGAATTTCGACGCCGTCTAACTGTGCAAACTTGTCCTTGGTCCTCTGGCCCACGTGCGGCTTGGCATCGTCCTGCTGAAACAAAGCACGCTTTCGGCGGACCAATCTTCGATACTTCTGCATCAAATTGTCGTAGACGCGATCCAACTGCTGGCAATAGAGCTCGGCATTGATGGCACAAACATTTGGAACGATACAAATTCTGGTAACTATTAGATTAAAAATTTTCCAGAACTTTTAGCTCAACCTAATAATTAGATATTGATACCGAAAGTGAAAGGTCAATTTTGGGCTATAGAAGTAGAGTGCGCGCTACTGAAAAAAAAGTAACGAAAACTTTAAGCGTGTTATTTTCAGAACAGCATTTTCAACTCTAACTCCGATAATTTTCAATCAACTAACTTGATTTTTTAATGAATCATCATCTATTTTCTAGTGAAATGCGTAGGAGTTTATCGAAATATTCATGTCCCATTTTTCTGTGTAATTTTAAGTAACGAAATTTTGAGTTGAATTTGCATTTTACTAAAAAGGCATATTTTTAAAACGGCTCTACGGGAGACCGGAGAACTGGCGCCATTCGGGGTTAAGCCGCCACCCCGCCTAGCTTAAAAACTAAGGGCAGTTTTAGATAGTAAATGTGCCCGCACTATAGCGGCCAACAATAGAAACAGTGCCTACAGTGAGAGTGATATTGCTGCACTTCATTCGTTTGTTCTAGTGCAAAATTTAGCTTTCATCTAGTTGCTTCTTATTTTGGAGCTTCAAATGAGTAGAGATAATCACCTTTTATTGTAACATTAGGTATTTAAGATAATATTACCCGTAATCTACATGCATTCGCCGACATTTTGATGCAATGTGTTGAAAAAGTTCGGTTCTTCTTTCGGCTTTGCTTGGGGATTTCCGCCATGTTGTCCTCTCGGGATAATACCATCACCATGCAAATCAGGTGAGAATGAATGAATTCAGCAGAAATTTATATATGTGACTTTTTCAATTTGAGTTAAATTCTAACTAATAAATTACTTTTGCTTTCTAAATATTTTCAGAAGGTTATGTGTTTCCTAGTATCCGTTTGGTGTGTTTACTAGGTCATTAAAAAGTGGCATCCTTACCCTGATACAGTGGCGGAATTACCCCAGTATCCTGGGTAATCCTGCCACTGTGCAGAGGTTGAAAGAAGTTTTATTTATGGGTGCTTATGTTACAGTTATATTTACGGTTAAATTTATTGAGATACTAAAGATTATGATTCAGGTTTAGAATTTTTACTGTTTAAAAATGAGCATTTTTTACAGGTGAAAAAATTTAAATTCCCTTAAGGTGTCGCCATTCCCTCGGTCTCCCCTATATTTTACAAGCTTTTGGACTGAGAAAGCTAATTATGTTTGTGTCATTGTTTTAGGTTAAGTCTGCGATGAGGTAGTATCGTATCTTCTCTTGACGCTATTTTTTTGAAGCAATCCAGCCAATCAGCTGTCAAGCCACCATTTTTGTATATATCAACTAAAACGAATACAGTTTTCTAGTTTAATAAATGTGTAATGATTCTGTGCAGAAGGAATTTTAGAAATACTTCGTGTTTCTTTTTTTGAAAAATTCCGATTAAGGCCTTAAATTTCAAGGCGTGAAAACGACATTACCAATAGTTTTTAGGTATCATTTAAAATCATCGAGTAACTTTCCAAATACCCTAGACAGTAATCGTAAATAAAATAAAAAAATCTGTTCTGCATAATGGTGTACGACATAAAGTATAGAGGGCTTTTTATTAACTCTAATCGAATAAGAATTTTAGATTTTTATATAAAAGTAATTTAAAAGAATATACAATTGACAAAGCATGGATAAATAGTCGAACACGCTTATTGGAAAACCATTTTGACAAGATCATTTCTTCTATTAGGGGAAAGTAGGGGAATGGCGCTCACTTAAGAGAAAACATGAATATCTAGTCAATTTTAGACAAAAAAAATCAATATTTTATTAACGAAGTATAACTCCAATCAACTAATTTTCATAAAAGTTTTAGGATTATTTTTATCGTTTTATTTATATAACCATCGATTAAGCGGTAATGCTCGACATGGTAGAGTAATTGTGCTCAGAGTTTGAATACAACATTTAAGTATTATTTACATTGTTAGCAATCAAGCGTTAGTAAAATACTAACACAGTATTCAAAAAAAGGAAAATTTCAAAATATTCGCCGAAATGGCGGTCGAAAACCAAAAACATCAGAAGAGATGACAGGACACTGAACCGTATAGTTAAGAAAACCGTTTTAAGAGTGTGCGATTCTTGCACCGAAAATGGAAAGAAGGAGAAGTTGAAATTTCTACATCGACAAAATTAAGACGTCTCCATAAAGTTAAGTTTGTATCTCGTGTACCGAAAACAAAATCTCTCATGACTGCAAAACAAAACCTTATAAAATTGAATTGGTGTAAATCAAGACGTTTATGGAGCGAAGAAGACTGTAAAATATATTATTTAGTGATGAAAGTATGTTGCATATATACAAAACAGGATATATAGATACAAAACATACTTTCATCACAAAATAATATATTTTTCCAATCTTCTTCGCTCCATAAACGTCTTGATTTGCACCAATTCAATCTTATACGCTTTTGTTTTGCAGTCATGAGAGGTTTTGTTTTCGGTACACGGGATTCAAACTTAAATTTATGGAGACGTCTTAATGTTGTCGATGTAGAAACTTCAACTTCTTCTTCTTTCCATTTTCGGTGCAAGAATCGCACACTTTTAAAACGGGTTTTCTTAACTATATGCTTCAGTTTCCTGTCAGCTCTAGCAGATGTTTTTGGTTTTCGGCCGCCATTTCGGCGATTATTTTTAAATTTTCCATTTTTTTAATATTGTGTTAGCATTTTACTAACGCTTGATTGCGAACAATGTAAATAATTCGCTATATAACATTGCTTTTTATCGTGCCGATACAAATTGACCATACGAAGTTTAATAGATTCAGGAATATCACTCACACGACCCATTTTAAGACAAAAAAGCAAACAAACTGCAAAAAGTATACTGATTTTAAATAAAATCGTCTGAATTTAATCAATGATGCTACCAGTTATGAATTGGTGATAATTAAAGGAGAATTAATGTGAAATATTCTAATATTTTGAACCACTTGAATAAATATTCTAACATTTTGTCTTTTCAAAATAATTTTTTTTTTCAATTAATCTTTTCAAAAATGTAAAAATATTGTTTATTAAAAGACATTAAATTACCAAAAGATATTTTCAATTTGTAAAAAAAAGTAATTATTCTAATATTTTGAATATGAGCTGTATCTCTTTCAATAAATTTCAAAATTTTATTTGAATACATAACTGCTAACATATAAAAATGTTTGTTGGTATTGTTAGTAAGAAATCTAAAAAATATATATCAAATGAAAAAAAAATGTATTACAGTTTTCAATTAAAATAACATATGTATTGTTTTAACCTGTATTCTGTATCCCGGAAAGCCCGGGTTGGAACTTCTTGCTTATTTAACCCTTTATCTACTGATGGTACTTACAAGAATCACTCACTTTAAACTTTCACCCCATAGTGAATATTACTAATATTCTAATGGTACTTTGCAAAAACACTCTTTTAACTCCACTTTTTCAGGATACATGGCAGCAGTAGTTCTAGGTTTGTTACTTTAGCGGGGAAGGAGGCTATCTTTGAAACAGTCGATGTGTTTTGTGCCGACATTTTGTACAGATTGTCACGCTCGTTTTTCATTGCAGCAAACACATTAAAGGATATAAGTGTTGGATTTTCTTAATGTGTTCATTATGATCTTAGAATACGATTTAACTAGCTATTTTAGTAGAACGGTGTATGCATTAGATTTAACAGTTGAATTACTTGGTGGTACTTATAAGTCCCGCCAGTACACCGGGTATTGAGAAAACCTTTTTATTTCATTTTCGTATGTGTGTATCCATCGTTTTTATCTGCTGTAATTACTGAATTGTAAAGTAGTAATGATTTCCCTAGTATTTATTTCCTGTTTCATTGTTATTTTTTATAGGAAATCGAAAAAGTTGTGGCACCGGCTCATTTTTGCTATGCTAGAAATGGCATCATATGTAAATTCATATATTGCATATATGGAGATGGGAGAGAACATGTTGCCCCTGGAATACAGGCGTTTTATAACTAAAGGACTTCTAAGAAGATCGAAACATAAAAAAATAGGGTTTTTTAATGCCATCAAATTTGAATTTTTACTCATTTTTCATGTGTAAAATAAAACTATGTCAATTTAATATTTTTTATTGCTAACTTGCGAGTGTCTTCTTGTTATTTAGCATTTTTAAGAGTTTAAACTTTATTTGAAATACCATGTGGGTTTTCTGTTACAAGAATATTTTAGGCATAGTGTAGTGACGGTACTTTAACCCCTTGAGGGGCAAGCAATTACGTTCGTGAAATGCTGAATTCCCACCGAAATCTTTGAAAAATTCTATTTCAAAATAAGTAAAAGCAATTTTACGGCTTTTTTCCATCAAAGTTAGAAAAGTAAAATTTAATAAAATTTTTCTGGTGTAAAACTTCATTAATCGTAGGTGGTATATAATATGTAGCGGTGCCCCTCAAGAGGTACTAGTTTAATTAATTACCTCTAATGAATTAAATTTCTCACGGGTGAGTATTTTTTATGTGTATCCTTTAACTTTCATTGTAGTAACTGAAAAAAAAATTACATGAAAAAATCTGCAGTAGATCATAATGCAGTTTATAAAGGGTTAACGAACCAGTTGACTAGTTCAAGGATCATAAAATATCACAACTAATTGTAATCGATTGCGAAGATATTTCACACGCGAACAATTATTATATAAATGTCTTATATGAAATAAAAATACAAAATTGAAGATTTATGTACATTGCTTAAAGAAGAGATATTACGCTTTCGAATAAATATCTTTGCTTTTGTTATAACTGTCTGAGAAGTTCGCCTATATGAATATCTAAAGCATTAAAGTATAAAACGATGTAAGTGGAATGTTCTAACCAGTTTTTGGCTGGCGGCCAAATTTGAATCTCCGCTATGTGAAATAGTACTTAGATTTAATTGCACAAAATATAATCAATATAAAGAGTTGTTTTATTTTCCATATCCACTTTCTTTCTAATTTAAAATCTTACGACACTAAGAAAATTTTAGAACTTAATTCTCCTTTCACTTTTAAAATACCAGTAACATTTGACAAGTTTTAAAGCTATTGAAACGATCCTTTTAAAAGGAAAATTCTCCTTTGGTTTTGGAATATCACAAAAGGGAAATTATATTTCTCTGAAAAAATATCTCGTGAAAAAAATATAATCATATTTTTTGTAATTAAAATTCATTATGATTACATTTAAGGTAAGCTAGGGTAACTGGACCCACGAGGTAACTATGCCATAGGCTATTTCATAAAAAACCGTTGATGTCTTTTAAGTTTTAGCTTTTGTCAACATTGCACCCCCATCTCTTCTTCTTAAAGCAAGGTGTGACAACTCAGTCATAATTCTGTCTTTGCTGTGATAGGTTGCCGAAAAGTTAGGTTTCATTTTTTATAAACAACGTCGATTTGGTTGAACTTCCTCGGTTTGTTATTAAAATACGGTAAGTACTTTTATTAAACAATCATTTATTTAATGATTAGGCATATAAATACCTTAATATTATTAGGTATCTATACATAGTATTTACTTCATGTTTCAAATGTAAGACCGGTGTTCCAGTTGCCGCATAATTGTTTCAAGAATGGGGTAACTAAGACATGTAATCAGAGGTAACTGGACCATGTGAGATCCAGTTACTCCAACAGTTATAAATAATTTTTGGGGGTTTCTCTTACTACGGGAAATTAATTTCTCTAATTTTTTTTTTTTTTTTTGCTTGCAATAAAGAAAATTATATAATACCTTATTAAAATTACATAATAAAATTTTAAAAACGCATGTTGACGGATATCAAACCAAACTTTTAAACGAGATAGCTAAACCTCGAGATTTTATGATACAGATGAAGAAGCGTATATAAGAAAAAGTGACATTATTAGAAAATTAACGAAACCACTAAAAACAAGTTCTGATCGATATAAAAACATGGTTACATTCCCCACAGATTTATTGGACTATCGAGCTTTCATTGAGGAACATAAAAAAGAGAATGAGATACTTGAGTACTTACGTACCCTTTTGTTCATAGATTTATCTTGTTTATTTTTTTCTAAAATACTCATGTAACACTTTTATACCTATTATCTATACTAAAGTACATAAGCAGTTACTTAATTCTTATGTTTTTTGTATAAATAAACCAAATACTTTCACTTTGGTGCTTTTTTAGACACGTTGGCAGCAAAGGTTTCCCTCACAACGCTCTTTAGTTGATATATAATTTACATTATCTGCCTGGTTTAAATTTTTTTAAAGTTATTTACACTTTTTCTAACAGGACCTGATACGCCATATTTAAAAAAAAAAAAAAGACGCGTGTGGAACAAAGACATGCCTGGTCCAATTGCCCCATTTCCACGAAAAAAGAAAGATGAAATAGATATTTATTTTATTTTTAAAATGTAATTTAGAAAATTTCTGTCTGATAGAGTGAACCTAACTGAACACATTTACAAAGGTTCAGACTTTACTTCAAATAACATTAACTTTTAGAAGCTGAATTACCAGAATCTCCAGAGTCACATTGTAAAATCATGGTCCAGTTGCCGCACATAACCTTATACTTTAGTGTTAAATAAAATAAATAGTTTTTAAACTTTAACAGGCTCGTATTGTTTTCTGTCTCACTTTTTCTTTAAAATAACAATAACATTAAATACATTCACTCAAAATAGCTTAAAACCATTATTCTTTAAAATTTAAAAGATAACCGTTTTTAATTAAAGTGAGCTGTGCGCTTTCGAAGCCAGGTGCGTGATACATTCTGTTAAGATAATTAAAGTTAGTTCAACAATTGTGTGAAACATAACAGTTGTGATCAACTTGTTTAAAATTTTGAAATAGGCGTTACTTTAAAACCAAGAAGTTTAAAGATATTAAAGGAAACAAAGCCAAGCTTTAACCTCTTGAGATCTGAAGTTAAAATAATACTAGAAATATACATTCATTGATTTTGCACAAGCAAAATTGTACCATAATAACATAAAGAGCTCTTTTTCAGAAATTGATTCTTTAGGGAACTTGTAATTTAGATTACCAAATATAAGATTTAAAATTACTATACCCCTTAAAATATTAATTTAATTATCAATACGAATTGAATATTCCCAACTGAGCGAAAAAATGCCCAGCCCGGGAATCGAACCCAGATTCTTGGCTTACAGGGCCAATCCTCTGCCGTTTAAGCTAACTGGGCTGACAACCGGCGAGCATATATTTCGCTCAGACGTATCCATCTACCTATCAATCGTTTATATGGAGTTCCTTTACCTGCAGTTTATTCTGTTGAGCTGTCTACATGACAGACCAGATGTTATTACCAATACGGTTTTCTGAGCGAAATATATGTTCGCCGGTTGTCAGCCCAGTTAGCTTAAACGGTATGGCATTGGCCCTGTAAGCCAAGGATCTGGTTTCGATTCCCGGAATGGGCATTTTTTCGCTCAATTGGAAATATTTAATTCGTATGGTAACTTTACCCATCAGCTTGATTGTGTTAAAATAATAGTTTAATTATCAATAACCTAAATTAACACAATAGCAAATTGAAGGACTTTAACCGTTTATGTACCGTCAACCGGGGCTACTTTGGTCCTTGCGGGGTTTCTTTGGTCCATCCCATAAAAAACGTTTTTATTCTTTATATTCAACAAACAATACAAGATAATTTGGAGTTTTTGCCCTTGAAAAATATTTTATACCCTACTATAGGGTATTTGAATAATTTGGGGGTAATTTAATTTTTTTTTTAGTGCCAACACTGGATGTGTCTGTTTTCGTGTGTAAATTTTAACTCTCCAAACTTTCTACAGTGAAACAATTTGGATAAGAGCTACAAATAAAGTAAGTGTAAAAAAATTAACTTTAGTAACCTGCAGCCCATGTGTGATCATAGTTTTTCATTTAACTTTATATTTTGATAGGAAATGTTTGCGTTTTCATAAAGTTAACATGAAAACTAGTATTTCGGCGCTACTTTGTGCCAGGCCTTTTTGGTCCGAAAATAGCCCCAATTACTTAGTTTACTTAGCCTTTCGTACAACCAAATCTCTTAAACATGTTTTAAGTAACATTTTTTTTTAAATGTTACATTAATTGTTTTTGTTCCAGCTGCTGAGGATAACACGACGAAAACTGTTTCTCGTTTCTTTAATAATAACAATTGGTTTATCGTGTTTAAATGTTTTAAAAAAACATTTGTTTATCGAGTTTGCAGTGTTAATTTATTAGAAAATGTTATTGCAAGAGGGTTTCAATAAAAACGTATTAATTTACATATGAAATTTATTCCTTTTATGTGAAACTAAGTGAATGGACCAAAGAAGTCCCCAGCAGGGGTTACTTTGTTCCAAAACTTTAAAAATAGTTAAAAATAAAAAAATAAAAATTTTCCCTCTTTAAAACCATACAGTTGGCTTCATTGTTTCATGTTAATTGTTTACAACTCCATTTCGACGTTGAAAAATCATATATAATATTTTTTTTATAATGGAAATGTGAGTAGAACCAGGAAAAATGTGACCCAAAGTAGCTCCCGTTGACGGTACCGAATTATAAATCAGAAATTTGCTCCTCTTCAATAATTGTCTTCGTTAATGCCTGGAGATATCCGAAACAACTTATATAATAACAATTTGATTTTTAGATAGATTTCTAAATAAAACTGATTTAATAAATCGGTAGTTAGAGGTTTTTTTTTTTTTTTTTTTTTTTTTTTGTAAAATATTTACAAGGATAATTAGATTAATTTACAAAAAATTCTGTTATGAAAACCTCACAATACTTACAAGAACAATGTAAATAAATGTATTGTGATTCTATCTGTAACTGAGATGTATTTTGTAGTTGCAAATTTTCCGTGAAACCTTTTTTTAACAGGAGAAAAGCTAAATCCAATTTAGAAAATAACCACATTAAAAAATATTTAGCTTTGATTGTTTCGCTGTGCTGGCTGAATGTGATCCAGCAGAGTATGTTGTATGAAAAGCACCATATACTTTTAATAGTAGACGAAATAAATAAATTTTATATTGCATTTTCTTTAATGGGACTTAAAAGTCCCGTCGGGTCATAAAGGGTTAAAACAGTGAATGTTCTACCGATCCTCATTTTTTTTTTATTGTAAAGAAATTAAATTAACCCTTTGTGACTCAACAACTTTTGAAACATTCAACAATTCATTCAACAATTTTCAACAATTTATGAAAAATATTTACTCAGATGTTAGAATACGCCATTTTAAGAATGTAAAAATTAATTTAGAAAATTAGAATATGAAAATAAAGAATTGTTGACTAAAGAGTATTTTTTCACATCTTCATTAAACAGAAAAATACATGCTTCTCGTAAATGTTGCCCATTTTCTAATAGAAAACTGTAAAGTATATGAACTTATTTTTGAACAAAAATCTACTGTTGGACGTCTACAGACTTTTTACCCGACTGCCAAGAATGGTTATGTGTTTCACGCGTATCTGGGTATGTGGATTTCTTTATACCGTCGAAAGATCCTAACGGCTGGATGGATTTTAAGGAATGAGGTCTCTATCGATTCGTCTTAACCGTCCGATGGTTATAGGCTAGGTTTTGTTTTTATAAATTCAAAATGGCGGACGTAAAATAGAAAATAGCGGTAGAGACAAAAAAAATTTACGCACCCTATTGAGTGGCATATCAATGGACAGGTTGTAACGATTTCCTTTTAAATGAGAAATTTCTCAGGGCGTGGGAATAGCCTTGACGAAAAACCCTGCATAGTGAAACTAACTTTACTGGAATATTTTCTCATGTCGGTAACTTTTTAAGTGATCTGAATAGAACTGCTTTTTCTTGTGTTGAGAAGAATCCTGAACAAATATAATTCCAAGTATTGCACCCTGGTAGGGAAAAGACCTCGGTTACAAATGACCGCTGTGGGAAAAAATATCACCTTGGTGAGAGGCGCACTGCGATTTCGTGTTTCCTAGTTAGGGATCCAGAAACGGGTTGATTATGAGTGACCTCACCTCTTGGCTACAATTTGAGTGGACGAGATAAACGCCTCTCGTTGGAGAGGGGTTGAGAAGAGAGTAAAGGGAGCTGAGAAAGAGTCTCGAAAGAGAGTGGAAGCAAGCTCTCTTGGAGCAAGAGCGAGATTTGTTGGATAAAAAAATGATGCTGACGTGATAGAGAGAAAAGCTGCGAAAAGTGGAGAATCACCGGGGCTCAACACGAGCGTGCTTTGAACTATAATTAATGATGACAAATATCTGTCCTAGAACAATTGGAATGTGTTAGACAGTGTCAACGTTTAAAAACTGTTTGTTTATACTAATAGACTATGAATTTCAGCGTGTGTGCACTTCTATATTTATAGATTTTAAGTACTTCGAAGATATTAATCCAGACTCCGTTTTATAACTGGAGATAATAATTGTCACGAATCCAACATTTAACAAAATATGTAATCAGTTTTTTCTTCGTCTTTTAATCAATAAAGATTAATTTTAAGATTCGAAAGAAGGGTGTGTCGTACGCTACCATCAAACTTACAATTTCATTGACATACTCAGAACTTTTTACAAGGTCTTTCAAAATGAAGACAATGTTTCATTGCCTAGTTTACAGTCAGAAGCTCCATTTAAATATTACACAACCTGGAAGTTATGTAGGTAGGATCTCTAGCTTTACTGTAACTCTAACCTTCATAGACATCTATAAGCCTCATCAAAACGGTGTTTATAGATAGGAACTAACAATTAAACACAACTTAAAAGTCCTCAGTACAAGTAAATATAAAAAAAAGGGAAAGTAATACTAAAAATAGTTTCACATTGGTGAGAAATATTTAATTAGTTCGCTTTTTACGCAGTCGGGGATTTTTGATTTTTTAAATTTAATTTTTACTTGTTAATTTTACAAAATTTACACGAAGTTCATTTTAGCAATAACGGTGCAAAACTGCTCAAATGATAAATAAAAATTTTGCATGAAAAATGTACTCAGTCTGGGCGTCTGTTGAGAATTCTATGAACAATTTATATTAAGTACTGCGTTGGGAATTACCAGCAGTAAATAAAATCGTCTTTTAAAGCCAACTGTATAAGTAACGTTGGCTTTTGGTATGTTGTAGATATACAACGCAGTGATACAAAGGGTTAAATAGTTGTGAAATTTTCTACTTTTTTGACCACACTGTCTTGAAGGTATTTTGGAACTCAGACGAAAATAAAGTTTATTTTATGAGAAAATAAGCATCAGTGCTGCCATTTATTGGTTTTGTTCCAAAACGAAGAACATGCAGCTATACAACAGGGTGAATCTAAACTCTTGAGCAAAACTTTAAGAGGTTATAGTACACATTAAGCCAAACAATATTGAATAGGAAACTAAGGGTCCCAAATGTCTTCCGAAGGAGATAGGCGCCATTAAAGTTTAGGGTCCAAAATTTCAAATGATTATAAAAAACGGAAAAATTGGTCGATTCGTTTGCGGTTTTCGCTAAAACTATTCTTTATGCCAGTATTTTCTTGAAAATAAATTTTAAAAACAAAATTCAAAAAATGCCGATAGAGGGCGCTTTAGACTTTGGAGTAACGAACAACTATTTTTTACCGTCATTTTTTGTATCTCATTAAATGCTTTCAAAAGTTTAGACTTAAACTTAAATTTTGAGCTCAAAATCTGAATCTTTGGAAGTGGTTAAGTAGCGAAAACTGAACTGTGTTCAGGAGTTGAAATTTGATCCCCCCCCCCTATCCTGAACACGGTTCAGTTATTACCGATCTTGGTGTCGTAGACCAGGCAGAAACTACTATCCCCTACACGAAAAATAAACGATAGAGGGATGACAAAATTAAATAAAAAATTTATTCATAACAGACATGAGCAATTTCTCCGCGCAAAATAACAAGATATAATTTACAGTTACGTATCCTTTACGTAGTAACGGTCCGTGGGATCACCCTGTAAAATAAAATGTTCTAAATGATCTGCAGCTACAGCACCAGGGTATGTGAAAGATGTAATGCATTTGTGTTCATTTGTGTAAGAATAGCATGTATAAAATTATAGAGACATAAAGGTTTCATTAAAAAAATCAAGAAATTTTCGCATCTATTTCGTTTTTTAAATACAGGGTTTTCAACCACATGAAACGCCACTTTCAGAATATTTGACAAAGTACAGTAAAAACAGCATAATACATTTAGAATATATTAAATATTGGATTAAATATGAGCAGAATATGAAATAATATTTAAATGTGACGATACCAAAGATTTATTTTCAAAATTTGGTAGTCAACTGTATAGAAAAACTCATATAAAAAGACTAGTCGTGTATAGGGAAAATTCTGAAAAATATCAGCGATAGTAAGAGCTGAATTTCAGTTGTTTTCTAAAAGTAGTTGGATGTTAAGAGATTTTCCACAAATTGTCCTTTTTAATTTATAATTTTTTTTAATTTTCATTTTTTATTGATGCTTTACTTCTTCTTGGAAAATCACCAGAACGAGCCTGTTCAAAAAAAAAAAAAAAAAAAAAAAAAGAATTATCAAAATCGAAGCAGCCGTTGCAAATCTACTCGTCGCCATTCATTAAATACTAACTCCTTTATTTTAAGTCAGTTTATAAAATATGACAATTTGCGAAAAATCCCTTATCATCTGTCTTCTTTTCAAAGGTAACTTAAATTCGGCTCGCTATATCGCCGATATCTTTATGAATTTTCAAGGTATTCGACTGGTGTTCTATATTAGTTGCTCTATAAAGTTGACTTCCAAATCCTGAAAAAAAAATCTTTGGTATAGTTCACCAAAGATTAGTTATATGGTTATGGTTCATAGTTATGGTTATGCTTAGGTAAGGCTCATATTTCATTAAATATTTAATTTATTTATATTCTTATTTTATTATGTTGCTTCTACTTTATTTTGTCACATCTTCTGAAACAGGCGTTACATTTGGTTGAAAACCTTGCATCCTATAAACAAAAAACATGCAAAAATGTGAATTTTTTAAAGAAATCGCCACAATTCCATGAATATACGTGCTTTTCTTACACAAATGTTATACAATATCATTCGCATGTGGTGGTCACATAAAAGGCCACCCAATGTTAAGTTTACTGGCACCTAGAATATTTAATTAAAATTTTCCTTTTTTAACGTACATGAAAATAAGTACATATTTATTTTCTAATAAATTCGTTTGCCAATTCTTGGGTCAGTCAATCATTTCATTATTTTCCTATCAAGCAGGACGGTCGTTCTGCCAAGCCAAGCTGAAAAAAAATGCTAACCCCGCCAAACAAACAAACGCCAAGGATAGCGGCAAGAAACCGTAACTGCTTATTATACTGAAGACAACTTCCCCATGTTAAATGGACGAAATATGCCAGCGTAAAATTTCCCATATCAAAAGAAGCAATCATCGCAGAAAAATAAAATCAACACCAGAAGGACCTAATAAAGAAGATCTTCAATTTGAGATCAAATGCATCCTCATAAATTAATTATAAACAGAGATATAGATTTTTTAAATTAACGTCGAGATACTGAAAATGACAGATTTGTTTTCTTCGTCACAACTTATGTTTCAATCGAGGTAGAGACTTAAATAATGGACAGAAAAAAGTAAGGATTGAATTTTTGGATAGATATTTATTCAATCTACGTGCTTTTATAAAATTCAGCTTTAAAAACATTAATTTTCTATTCATAATTAGCGAAAAACTGTTAATTAGTTCTAAAGTTTACAAATTATGCCAAATAGCGATAAACCCGCCAAAATATTTTAGAAATCTTATACTTTTCTTTTATATTATCCTTTTGCATTGATTTCATCGAAGATAACTATGGCTGAGATTCAGATAGATTTTTCGCTGTTAGCGAAATGAGTTTGACCAATCAGAAGCCTGCATGTTTGAGAATATTTGCTGTTTCTGGATCCCGGTCTATGTCATGAAAGTTTTGAGTCATTTTTTTAGTGACATGGATGAAGTGCAATGCTTGTAGAAATGTAGGTTAGGATCCAGATAGATTTTTCGCTGTTAGCGAAACGAGAATCACCAATCAATAGCCTGCATTTCTGCAAACAGCGAAAAGTTCACAATAATGCAGGCTTCTGATTGATGAATCTCGTTTCTCTAACAGCCAAATATCTATCTAGATTGCGCTCAATGGAGGATATTCCAAATATGGGTTCGAGGCTGAAAAAAGACACGTGATAAACGGTAATTTATCCAAGGAACTTCTATCTGATAAGAAGGGAAGATACTACTACTTTGCATCATGAACCGTTTCATTGGCTAGCGGGGTTTTACATTACACGTCTACGGAGCCTTCCCTTCTTTACGATAGAAGTTTTTACCTTGACCACGTGATCAAAATGTAGATGGAATATCCTCCATTATGTTGAACACAATTTTGAATTTCCACATCCAGGAAGGGTATTGATTGCCATAACAACAATACATATTCGAAACTATTTAAGGCACTGATTCTGAACTCCTTTGTTATACATTTCGATATTAAAGAAGTTGTTGTTTCCATAGTAACAGTACTTTTCTGTATTGTTTTCTCTAAAACACAAATATAGAAATTTAACAAAGAGCGCTCAGAATCAACACCATAACAGAGAGCCTTTATATATAAAAGTGGTGATATATGCACAGGAAGCATGCTCATTTCAAGTTTTTGCCGAAAGTATGGCTACAGCGTCTAGAATATCTTGTGTCGAAATATGCTATCCAAACAACGCTAAAAATTTGTATCCCTTAAATGTGCGACGATACTGCTAAAATCCCAAGTATCGATCACAGCGACATCTGCGGGATTTAGTATTACATTGTATAGACTAGCAATATCTTGCAGTTTGAGAAAATATCCTGCAGATGTCGCTGTGATCTGTATATTTCAGCAGCATCGTTGCACAGTTAAGGGATACAATTTTTTAGCACTTTTTAAAGTATTACAGTGATAGCCAATTTCCACACAATATATTCTAGGTGCTATAGTACGGAAATCCACTTTCTTGACTAGAGGCTATTCTATCTACGTTATGATCACGTGGTCAAGGCAAAAACGTCTAACGTAAAGAAGGGAAGGCTCCCTCGACGTAAAGTAAATCTCCGCTAGCTAATGAAACAGTTCACGGGAAAAAGCAGTAGTAGTTTCCTGTTTCCCTTCTCATCAGTTAGAAGTTCTTTAGGTAAATTGCCGGTACCACGTGACTTTTTCAGCCTTGAACCCATATTTGGAATATCCTCCATTAGACGATACGCGCATGGACGAGCTTTATTAGACTAGGGAAATAATTTAATATGCATTAGCCTGACGATAATGACACGCTCGCAAAGACCTTTAACGATTTGTTTTTATCACTTCTACCAATAAACCTTTATTGACCATATGTCGCTACTTCGTTATAGCGACACACTTGTTCCTAATTGTATCCCGGCCTTAATGTATCAAAATACGGAGTTTGCTTTCTGTACTATTCCTGAGCTCAGTTATGACGTCTAGAAATATAGGTCGAGATCCAGGTACATTTTTGCAAACAGTGAAAAGATAGCAGTAATTCTGGCTTCTGATTGGTCAATCTCGTTGCGATAACAAAGAAAAATCTGCCTAGATAATGGTCATGGTGTAGAAACCGGCTATTCCAGTAATACTTTAAAAATTGCTAAAAATTGAATCCCATAAATATTGAAAAATGCTGAATGACAAATGTCGATAGCAGCAACATTTTCTAGATCTTCTCTGAGCGAAACGTTTTCTCATATGATGTCTTTTGAAATAGTTACGTTGGAATTACCATATGTCGATGTGATCGACATTCATCGTTCATCCTCGTTCAACATTTATAGGATACAATTTTTTAGCACCTTTTTAATAAGCCGATTTTTAAACTATATCATCTAGATACTATAGCTCCGTTATAGGCCTAGATTATATGTTGTAGAAATCGACTATCCCAGCAATACTTAAAAAAGCGCAGAAATAGTGAATCCCTTAAATGTACAACGATGTTGAATTCCAGACAGTCATTTGCAGCGACATCTGCAGGATATTTTTTAAAGAAGAACGAGACACGTGTAATGCACCGCTATAGCGTCTAGAATACATAATGTGGAAATTTGCTATCCAAGCAGCGCTAAAAAGTTGTATCCCTTAAATGTGCACTGACACTGAAATCCAGGGAGCTGATCGCAGAGACATCTGTGATATACTTTCAAAGTAAACATCGTATTATTACAGCGGGCTTGACGCCAAGCATACAGGTCAGATGTATGTTAATAAAATGTAAAAAAAAAATGCTACATCGTCTAGACCAAATTATAGCGCCTAGAATATATAGTGTGGAAATTGGCTGTCCCTGTAATACTTAAAAAGGTGCTAAAATATTGTATCTTTAAATGTGCAACGATGCTGCTGAAATATGCAGATCGCAGCGACGTCTGCAGGATATTTTCTATAACTGCAAGATATTGCTAGTCTATACAATGTAATACGAAAATCCCGCAGATTTCGCTGCGATCGACACTTGAGATTTTAGCAGTATCGTCGATCATTTATGGGATACAAATTTTTAGCGTTGTTTAATAAAATATTTCCACACTAGGTATTCTAGACGCTGTTACCAAATCGTCATGAAGTTTTAGGAAATATCTTGCAGATATCGCTGTGATCGACTCATTGGATTTCAGCATCATTTGAAATTTAAGAGATCATATATTTTAGCACTTTTTAAAGTATTACTGGGATAGCCGATTTCCACACTATATATTCTAGGCGCTGTAGCACCGCGGTAGCCTGTCTTTTTCATTTACCTCGGAGTAGATATAGATTAAGTCATTTGTAGCTGTTCCTAAACTGTGGCCAACAACATTTCAGGCCAGCTCATAACATCACACGGAGTTGATTATCTGCACACGGCAATGGACACAAAAAAAATCGGCGCGCAGCTTTGTACTTATCATCGTGTAAAGATGATCCAACTCTGAGGCTAACGAAAAAGACAGGCTACCGCGGTGGGTCCGATTCTTCTTTTTTTACAGACCGCTGGAGTCACGTGATGCTCGAATGCACCAAAGAAGGTGCGTGAAAAGAGCATCACGTGACTCCAGCGGTTTGTAAAAAAAGAAGAATCGGACCCACCGCGGTAGCCTGTCTTTTTCGTTAGCCTCGATCCAACTCCGTGTGACTTTTAAACATCATGAACTGGCCTATTATTTCATTGGGCGCACTAACACCCTCCCTCCTGCGTCCACCGTTATAGAGGCATCTTGTACTGGAGACTGCTAAATGGGCTGCTATCGGTCAAAATCAAGAGAGAAAAGGGCAGAAGAGAGGGAAAGAACTCGTTTTTTTTTTTTTTGGTAACTAGTTTTTCACACGGGAAGATTGACATGTCTGTTCCTCTCCTTTCATAACTTCATGGTGGTAAAATAAGCCAAAGCCTCCTAAATATTTGAGAAAGTCTTGGCTCGCGTCACGAAAACATCACACAAAGCAGGCAAAGCAAAGAAACAAAATCATTCATTGGCTCGTTCATATTCACGAGCCAATGAATGATTTTTCTTCTTTGTTTTGCCTGAATTTGTGTGACGTTTTCCTGACACGTGTCAAGGCTTTCTCCAATATTTAAAAGGCGTTGAATAGGCCGGGATCAAGATAGATTTTTCGCTATTAGCGGGATGAGATTGATCAATCAGACGTCTGCATTTTTCCGAACTTTTTGATGTTTGCAGTAAACACCGAAAAGCCTGCAAGGATGGAGGCTACTGACTGGTCAATGTAATTTTACTAGCAGAGAAAAATTTATCTGGATCCCGGACAATAACTTTGGTTGGTTAAAACAATTTTGAATAAAATCAAATCAGGAAGCCAATGTTTGTTAACTTTGGTTAGTTTAATTGAAATCTTCCTCGTCTATTACTGAAAACTGAGTTACCGTACTTTGGACAAAAAATTGAATATGAGTACACGACTTGTGCATATGTCACCACTCTAACACAGTGTTGCCAGATGAACTACTTTTTTTAATTCAGATACTTGATTGGCACCACTTTTTTGAAATTGTAAAATGCGCCTTATTTAATGGCATATTAATTAAGGCGAAAACAAAGGGAATTTTACCGTTTACAATAAGTGCTGGCAATCAAGAAATCTGAATTAAAAAAAAGTAGCCCACTGGCAACACTGCTCTAACATATAAATGTTCTGTGTTATGACCATGATTCTAAGTGCAGTTGGTTAAATTTGAGTATCTGGGCATTAGAGAAAGCAATAGTGGCCCACCGTGGCTGAGTGGATAAGACACCATGCCGCTAATCGCTTGAGAGCGTAGGTGGAAGCAGATTCGAATCCCGCCGTGATCCGCATGTGATATGATGTATGTGTTCAATAAATCAAACAAACAAGCAAGCAATAGTGAAAGGTACAGTTGGCATGGAAACAACGGTTTCTTTAATTCGTGTAGAAAATTAATAAATAGTAGTAAATGATTCAAGTTTAAAATGTAGGCAAATGGTCTGGAAATATCAATGGCTCCCATCTAGTGTTTCACAAAATTAATTTAATAGATTCACATGATGTATAACTTGATGCAACTCTTAGCTAATGAAAATTCTGCAACAAGACTTATGTAGGTAGATCTTTTGAATGAATAATTCAGAATTCTGAGAACAAAACGAAGTTCTTAAGGGCTCTTCCTCACACCTCCCTCAAAAAAGGAAATACGATAGAAATATATAAGAATTTGGATAGCTTCAATATGTCTGTGATCTTTTAAGAACAAACAATCTTCTTGAAACACCATCAAAAATTTGTAAATGCGCTAGGCCTTTCGAAAGATCTGAGTCTTTCTTCGTCAGGCGCAAAAAAGACGTCCTTCTACTATGAAAGCAGAGGCAAGTGCCTCTGCTTTCATAGTAGAAGGACGTCTTTTTTGCGCCTGACGAAGAAAGACTCAGATCTTTCGAAAGGCCTAGCGCATTTACAAATTTTTGATGGTGTTTCAAGAAGATTGTTTGTTCTTAGTCATTCACACCAGTTTTAACTTATTTTCTGTGATCTTTTGTCAGAGTTCAGAAAAAGAGTCTAGGCATAAAAAAAAAAAAAAAATGACGAACGATAAGACTATAGATTTCAGGCAATTTTTAACCGAAAAATATTTAATTCTAAAGTATATGCGGCTTTAATAATAGACTATTAAAGATAATCAATTTAGGGGAAATTTTATAGTAAATTAATATCCTCACATTTATGCAAATAGGTATGGATAAACAGACTTGAGTAAAATTACATATTTATTCTTTCTTCTCTATAACACGATCTAAATGAAGATGAAGTTATATGTACAGTTTATATCTTTAAATTTTTAGATTTTTTTTTATCAAAAATGTTCCTTTATTATGTCTAGAATTGCTAGATTTAGAGATCTTTGATTCTTTAGATGCCTGCGGGGTTTCATTCTTGGATTAACCGTAGGTATTTGTAAAGGTAAATTTATTTTGCAAAACTGTCAGCAAAAAAAGTTAGAAAAAACAATTAACTGACAGACTAACTGTAAATATATATTTTATTTCGACTCTGTTTTTTACTAAATTTTCATCTTTTGTAGAAAATTTTAAGGAGATATAAATTGAGAAAGACTGATACTTTGAAAGAAGAAATTGACTTTCCTTACTTTTAAATTATTAATCACTATAAAAAATGAATGATAGGTAAACAAAATGTATAATATTGTGTTTGCTCCCTGCTTATAAAGGCTATACAAGGACTAATTTTAATTTGAGCTAGTAGAATTATTTCAATTATATATCATTTGTTTTAAAAAAAGAACTGATATCTACTAAAAAACAACTTTTCAAAAGTAAAAAAAAGCCAAGCAAAAAAAGAAAAAAGGTGAAAGTTGTGGCTAAAAAATAGTGTGATATCAAATTTCCAAGCTTATATTACGGTACTTATTTAACATTTTTTGATAAAAATTTACCATATGTAAGTCGAGTACCTAAGTATGCGTTGATAGAAAGCCTTTTCTCCTTTACTAAGTACATCATAACGTGTTTCTGAAAATTAAATTTTTTTAAATTATGCATGATGGGCTTGGCGGCCATCTTTCCATATTTTACACAAATTTCTAAGCACTCAAGCTCGTAACATATTTGCATTATTAAGAATTTGGAACTTCTAGTTTTAGCTACAGACAGATAAATTAAGAAAGTTTTTTATTTTGAAAAAACAAATTGATTTTTACTGCTTTAACTAATTAATTAACCCCCCTCCGAAAAAAGAGATTCATAAGATGAAACCTTAAGTTACTTCAGCTTAATTTTTAGACACAAATTTTTAGGCACTCATTTCCATAAATTAAAAGAATAAAATGTTTGCTTTAGTAACAATTTCGAACTTCCAATCTTAACAATGAGCTTAGTGCTTAGAAATTTGTGTAAAATATGGAAAGATGGCCGCCAAGCCCATCATGCATAATTAAAAAAAATTTAATTTTCAGAAACACGTTATGATGTATTTAGTAAAGGAGAAAAGGCTTTCTATCAACGCATACTTAGGTACTCGACTTACATATGGTAAATTTTTATCAAAAAATGTTAAATAAGTACCGTAATATAAGCTTGGAAATTTGATATCACACTATTTTTTAGCCACAACTTTCACCTTTTTTCTTTTTTTGCTTGGCTTTTTTTTACTTTTGAAAAGTTGTTTTTTAGTAGATCAGAATTACTTCGCGCCGGAAAGGGTTAAGGCACCAGGAAGTTTCAGTTACTACGAGTTTCTTTTTAATTCAGAGAGGAAAATTGCAATTCAAAACATTTTTTCTTTTTATAAAACTGATTCAAAGGAAATAGAACGAATTCCATACGCAATATAGTCTTCAAATACGTCTTTATTTTTAATCTAATATTGATTCTTCATAAATTAATATTTATTATTATGAAACATAAATTTACTATTCTTAGAAAATTTGAAATTTTATACAAAGCTATCGCTTGAGCTAAAAAGACTGTCATTCTAATTCATTGAAAGACCATGCTCATTCAGTTCATTAAAACCAAAATTGAAAATTATAAAAATTTGAGTGACTAAAAAAAATTTTTTTAAGTTCATTTTAACGTAACAATTACATTGTTCGTACGGGTACCGTTATTTTCAAGGCCAAATATCGGAATTTTTTTAGAGAAAAATAAATCTAGTTTAAATGGACTAAATTTCGCCTTATTTAAGGAGAGATTTTTCACAAGGAAATGCTGGTACAGAAGAATTTCTTAGTCGGGAAAATCAAGCACCCGTACGAACCCTGAATTATGGATAGAATTTTAAAACAAGTGTAATTTTCATATAAATCCACAGAACATTTTAAATTATTTGCTGGTGTTAATATTGTTGTACACTGGAAAAAAATTCTGCCAGAGGCATCTAGAAAATAAATTGTGGCTCTAGAAAAAATAGTTCCATGTCATCCTTATAAATTCTAGTTCCCTTTGCTACAGAGCTCTAGTTATCCCTATTAACCCCTTTGGGACGGGGGCCTTTTACCAAATTTTTAATCTTTTGACACCATTTTTTAAAAACAGAAATTTGTGTCTTCTTGAATCGAGAAAATGCGCTGATTAAATAAGGCAAATTTTACTGGTGAGAAAAAACAAGGATTCTGAGCGCTTCATGCGGCACGTATACGTGTCGCTCGTCCCCAAGGGGTTCAAGGGCGTTTTCCTATATTTTCGTGGTCAAACTTATTTAAAAATCACTGCAAATAAATGCGAAAACAAGAATTTAGTTTTAGTAACTATAATTCTAGTTTACGAATTAATTCTAGAAATCAAGTGATAATTTCTCGCAATTCAAACGATTCATAATATAATGTATCGTTTCATCAAATAGTAAATTATAGACTATATCAGTCCATTCAGTTTATTTGTTTACCTTATTCGCATAACCCGGAAATCTATATTTCTAGTTTAGGGATTTAGAAAATGACTAACTATTCGTTCTAGGTGAATGCTATATATATTTTTTTCAGTGTAGAGTACAGTTATATTTTATCTATATTAAGCTATATTATTAAGCTATATTTTATTATTATATTATATATATACTATACTATATATATATATATATACTATACTATATTTATTATTTTATATTTATTAAGCTATGTTTTATTATTAAGCTATATTTTATCTCACTACAGTTGAGTTCGATTTCCTTAACCTATTTGTACAAAGAATTATATTTTGAAAATCATTACATTTCAAACATACAACTTTTCCCTTTGTCATCTATTATTCATTCCTGAGTACATATTTCGCATTTATTCTTGAATTATTGGTTGTTTTTTTGTCTGGCAGGAAACCTTCCCGGTGGTAAACAACACAGGCAGATGACTGGAAAATTCATGGGGCGAATTTATGGGACGTATCTAGTAATTAGACATTATTCAGAAAACAAATATAAAGTGAAATAATAGACAGTTACAAATAAGTAACAAAATAAACTGCTGTTGTCATAATGAGGAGAACGAATATTTTTTCAAACTGGATTAAATCATATTCAAGGCTGGAGTAGCACAGTTGAAGTTTATTCCAACAGAGCGAAAAATGCCCGAATCAGGAATCGAACCTGGGTACTTGGCGTTGCAGTTCGCAGCCATGTACAGAAAATAAGAGTAAATTATGCCCGCGAGGTATCGTCCGGATAGCTTAACAGGTAAAGCATTCGCACAGCACGCCAAGTATCCAGGTTTGATTCCTGGTGTGGACACTTTTCGCTAAATTTAACTATGCTACTCCAGACTTTAATAAACTGCTAATTTTTTAAAATTCTATATATTTAACATAGGTGAAAAGACAGGATTCTTACATGATCAAACTTTTGAATATCACTATTACAAAACAGCAATTTTCTCTTTATTTAATCACAAACTTCTGTCATTAAATAAGACAAATACTACTTCTCGAAATTACAGGTACGAATTCTGAAAATATATGTTAGCACGAAGCCCTGCCAAGCAAAACAAATGGATTAAAAATGTTATTATTGCAATTTTTATTGCTATCACAATGTAGAGTCCATTTGACTTGATTGCAATTAAAACCCATTTTGCCATATTTATGTAAATTCTAGTTAATAATTTAATATTATTTACTAATGCTATATGTTTCCCACTGTAAAAGAATTTCGTAAAAATACATTGGCAAACGGGCTACCTGTTTGCGGGAATACGTCAGATCAATGCGAGTTTCGCAAATATCCTTGATAGACGTACTAAAAGTCTAGATTAATTGTCATTTCCACTAAACAAACAAATTCCGTAAACATTCTAAAATTGTTCTGAAAACTTTACTTCTAATACAAATTAGCCATTTTTACGGAATCTTTCTACAGTGTTAAATGATGCATTTTTGGGGAAACTCGATTTTACGATATGTATTTTTCGATGAAACCGATTACTCAAGTAGTTTGCATATATACTTATGAAATTTTATACATTGTTTTTTATTCAAATGTAGCTGTGCAATAAACGAAATGTGGTGTTTATTGTCTTCAAATGTCATTCTACAGGAATTTATTAAGAAAAAATAAGAATTTTTTAATTGAAAATTCTGATTTTCTCGACAATTTTAATATATTTAATGCAATTTTTTCAAAAAATTCCATGTTTGAGTTTATTCCACAGCACGAGATCAGAAGATCATGGATTTAAAAAAAATGTTAATATGTTTATAGTTAGTATATAATAGGATGTTATTGACAATTCACTTTAAAACTTGTACCCATTGAACAGTTATATGTGTGATTATCAAACTAATTCAAACGCTAAAATTGGTGTATATTTATGTTTTCTAAAATTAATTAAACAATTCTTTATTTTCGCAATTTTTTATTATAAGCAAAACAATCTTTATATAAGGAAAATATATTTCAAAATCATGCAAGGAAATTTTAAATGCATTTTATTCGATAAATTAAAAAAAAAAGTTAAATTCTTCATCTTATAACATTTAAACAAATACTGAATATATTTTAAACATGTATTACACATTATAAAACTGCAAATGAACATAATATTTAGTGTTTACTTAGTGTGACATCGAATCAAAAATATTTATTTCCAGGAAAATAATTTGATTTGAATCACAAATTTTTACATCTCTGCATTTCACTGTCATCATGACTTAAATAAATTCAAAAACTGCAAATAGATTTAAGGAAATGTACACAACAAGACAAAAGGACAAAATGGCAAACATCCATTTGTTTTATGTATTTTTAAAGATTTCCCGTCTAAATAAATTCATTGTCATTTGCTTGAGAGATAATATACTTCTTTTGTTATTTTTAAGTGAAACTTTTCAAACAAATAGAGATCGGGCGTTTTTGTTGTGAAATAAATTGAATTTCCGTGTTAAAATGTTTTCTTAACAAATTTTCTGTTACAATGTAGACTAGATTTAGGAAATAAATATATTGTTATTTTTAAATAATCGAAACTGTATTTAAATACTAATGTATCGTTAATATCTGAAAGTAATCACATATTTTATTTTTCTTGATTCAATTATGTAAATGCAAATGAAAGGAAATAATACATATTTCTTTTTCAAAGCGTATTTTTTTAAAAGCATATTTTTCTAAAAACTTGTGAATTTATTCTTCCTTATTAGATTTGTAAATTCAGACCATTGTCTTACATCGGGTCGGAATACCCTCCCCCAATCACACCAGCAGTGTTGTCGGTTTCGGGTTGAGTTTTGATTCTTTCAGGTCTGGTTCACTTTAATAGTTTCGGGTTTGCGTCCGATATGGGATAAATTTTCATTCTTTCGAGTCGGGTAAGGGTTAATCCAGTTTTTCAAAAGAAAGTTCAGAATATTGACTCAGAAAAAAAATTATATATTTGAATAGCAATCATTTCTTACAAGTTCATTTTTCTACATAAAACATTAAATTAATATTAGAGGTATGATTATAGCTTTTTTCTATAATTATGTTAAATTAAGGATCAGTTTTATTTTGTTGTTGGCTTTTGGTCGAACTGTTTAGAGTTCGAGTCGGGTCGCATGTCAACGAAAAAGATTTGTCGAGTTCCGGTGGAGTTGCAAGTTGACTTTAAACAGAATTGTTCGGGTTATACCCGGGCAGAACTCTAATCATGCCATAAAACCAATCACAAAATACGAAAAAAAGTTTTTTATTTATCTTATATGAGTCTTCATTCTCGGTTCCTAGTTACCTTTTTAATTAGGAAGGAATTCTGCATGAAATGAGTCAAAACATTCCAAGGATATCATATCAAAGCATCAAACCTATATACACTATATGGACAAAAATCAACGAGCAATTTAAAATTTAAACGTTTTGCCAAATATCTAAAGAACTTGATAGTCTTCTGAAACTCCAGGAATTCAAAGAGCATGTTTAACCTCATATTTTTCAGCGAAAGTTGGATCACGAGGGAAATTTGGGAATCAACAACAAGTTGAAAAATACTAACATTTGCGATCACCCTGTAAAATAAAATGCTTGAAAGAATGTGTAACAGTAGCATGCGTAGCATGACTATTAGGATGTTGTTCAAAATTTCTCTTCATTTGTGTAAGAATAGCATGTATATTCGTAGAGATATAAAGGTTTCTTTTAAAAATTCAAGATCTTTTTTGCGTGATTTTTGTTTATAAAATGCAGGGTTCTCGCACAAATTTAGCACCACTTTCACAAAACTTGACAAAATACATCAGAAACAATATAATAGGATTTGAATATAAATAGGAGGGAAAGTCAGTAAGTAGGTCACAAACCGATATGAGAGGTCGGAAATTTGTAGTAAATTGTTTCGAACTATACCAATAATTCGCAGCACTGTCCAACTGTAAGATGTCAATTTCGAATTTATGAGACGACAGTTGTACAAGATGAGCAGGGTTGTTCAAAAGTTGTTGACGAAGAACGAAGTGGTCGCCCTGTTGAGATTGCGACAGAAGAAACAGTGCGGAAGGTTGAGGAAATGGTTAGAGCTGACAGGCGAACAGCAATAGACAGAATTAGCAACTGCAACAGGGTGTTCACGTGGTTTATAAAAATAGCCTATAGGCGACTGATGTAGACGTTGAATGTGAGGTATACATATGGCTGATTGTGCAGTCCAAAGACTTTTATGCAACATGTATTAGAAAACTCGTAAAGAGATGGGACAAATGTATCAATGCAAATGACGATTATATAGAGAAATAAACATGCCTTTTAAGTACGTATCTTGGTTTCCCTTTTTTTGTTGGTTTTTGTGACTTACTTACTGACTTGCCCTCGTATATTAAATATTTGAAAAAGTATAAGCATCTATATGAAACTTATGTTTAACTACGGATGCACTAACGATATCAAAAATGTTTTTCCATTATTTAGTAGTTAATTATATAGATACGCTCGTACAAAATGGTCAGTATAACGGGAAAATTCAGAAAGGCGGCGACGATATAATGAACTGAATTCCAATTTTTTTTTAAAGCATCTGGGTGGTGGGGGATTTACCACAAATTGTATTTATTATTATTATTATTACTAGAAGATAGCCCGTCAGAATGACGTGTTTGCATTTTCAAAAGAATGATATAGCATTGCATTATAAAAAGAATTATGAAGTAATAAATTTTATCTTATTTGACTAATAGGATCAGGTGGGAGTAAAATAGTTATAAAACAGCCCATTTATAATTGAAACTTAATTTGCAAGAAAGAACTTCATTCACAAAATTTAAAGAACTATTCACAAAAAAACATGCAAATTAGAACTAATAATGCTATTTCAAAATATATTGTCGATTAACTTTCGTCTTTGTTCATTGCTTTAAAAAAAATCAATGACCTTCAATTTCTTATAAATCAGAAAAAAAAATAAATAAGAGTCCTTCACAGATTAATTGCCGAAGCTGACGCCAAAATAATAATTATATAACTTAAATTTTAAAAAGTTTAACTCAGGTTAAATCCTGATTTTTTTTAAACATGCATAAAGAAACCTATAATAAATTTTGATCATTAAAAATGATCCTTTATCACTTAAGTAAATTGCAACTATTAATTTCATTAACAGATTTTTTTTTCTCAATTTCTTTTATTAAATTATAAATTTATTTTCCCTACAAAATACAAAAATGCAAAATTTTATTTCCATTGATATATATATAATATATATATATATATATATATATATATATAATTATGTATATAATTATGTTTTATAAGAAATACAATTCATTTTTCCTCCGAATGTCTTCAGCGTTCAAAGAATTTCAATCTTTTTTCAATTTCTTTTTTATTTTAACTACCGATAGATGGCGCCAGCAAAGCACAAAAGTTCACAATGAATGGGATGCAAACGAATGTTTACTTATGGAGGGAGAGGGCCAAACTAATTTCAACTGAAGTTATCTCAGAATATATGCATAATTGGATGTAAGTCATCTCTCAAATGTTAATTTATTTTGAATAATTTTTCTAAAAATGTAACTTTTATGAAGTTTCATTCGTAAAAATAATTTTCAATAAAAATGGCCGAATGGAATACGGTAAAGCGAAGTGGGATCCGGATGAGTTCAACGCCGGAAGCATTATACACTTTGTGCTGTTATATATATAATTATTATTATTAGGAGATGCACTCTGTGTTTCCCCGGTTACATGATTATATAGGAGAAAAACATTTTTTTAAGTGAAAACTTTGATTTGAGAAATTTAAATTGCTCTGAAAATGTGGACGAAGAAACAGTGCAACTATAGATTAATGAATATTCGAAATTAGAATGTTACGAAGTTTTAAGTGACGATTATATTGTGTCACGTGTCGCTTATGGTTCAGAAGAAACAAGGAATTTCAAAAGATATCCTGAAAGTGATGAAGAAAATCTTGTAACTCATCAAACATTAAATCACTTTGATGCATTAGTGTACACTGAGTCGTTACTTAATTACTTGGAGCAAGCAAATGAAAGCACACATGCTGAAAAAATGATGTGGAGAAATTTGCATCTTAAAATTCGTTAAAGAGTAAATGGAAAACAAACACAGACTTCTATCATTTCATTCTTCACAAAACAGTGAAGAAAACTACATTTCTATTTTTTTTTATATTGTACTGATTGTAAATCTAAATAACATTAAAATTTATGTTCATTCTCTTTCTTTTGTATGAATTAAATTAATAATGTCCTATTGTGTAATAATTTGACATTTTCAACCCTTTTTCCAAAATTGTTCATCAAAATTTGTATCAAATTCGATTATCCGGGATATTCGCTAATCCGGGAAGAGGCATTTCCCGACCATCCCGGCTAATCGAGAGTCTACTGTATTATTATTAGGTAGCTTTCTTTACAAAAAAGCGACCTATTGCAGCCGTTCGGAGGAAAGCGATTTCAAAAAATTTTGGTATATTTTCATCGATCATGACCCCCAGACCCCGAAACCACCCTCCGTTCAAAATTTAGATAATATATATATATATATATATATATATATATATATATATATATATATATATATATATATATATATATATATATATATATCTGACCTATGTCACACTATAACTCCCGTAATTATGAACCGATTTTGATGTAATTCGGTGTGTACATAGTACATACCAATGTCTCGACCGAGTTCGTTGGCCAGCTTCATCCGCCGTTTTGTTTTAAAATGGAGGCCATTTAAAATTTAAAAAAAAAATTAAAACTTGAAATGTGGTACCAAAAATTTAAAAATGGAAAAATATTTTTTCTTATGTATTTGACCTTTATACAAAGATTCCGGAGCAGTTTTTGTTTCGTCTATATCTTAACAAATGGCTGAGTTATAGCATTTTGAATTTCTAGCGTGGCTGACATTTTGAAAAGTCCTGAATTTTGTCACGCGATAAAAGGCGTATTTATGAACCGATTTGGATGTTATTCGGTGTGTACATAGTACATACCAATCTCTGGACCGAGTTCGTTGGCCAGCTTCATCCGCCATTTTGTTTCAAAATGGCGGCCATTTAAAATTTTTTTAAAAATTTAAAATTTGAAATGTGGTACCAAAAAACTGAAAATGGAAAAATATTTTTTTCTTATGTATTTGACCTTTATACAAAGATTTCGGAGCAATTTTTGTTTCGTCTATATCTTAAAAAATGGCTCAGTTATAGCATTTTGAATTTCTAGCGTGGCTGACATTTTGAAACGTCCTGAATTTTGTCACGCGATAAAAGCCGTATTTATGAACCGATTTGGATGTAACTTCGTTTATACATAGTACATACCAATGTCTCGACCGGGTTCGTTGGCCAGCTTCACCCGCCATCTTGTTTAAAAATGGCGGCCATTTAAATTTTTAAGAAAAATTTAAATTTGAAATGTGGTACCAAAAATTGAAAATTGAAAAAATATTTTCTTCTTATGTGTTTGACCTTCATAAAAATATTCGGGAGCAGTTTTTGTTTCGTCTATATCTTAAGAAATGGCTGAGTTATAGCATTTTGAATTTCTAGCGTGGCTGACATTTTGAAACGTCCTGATATTTCTCACGTAATAACAGGCGTATTTATGAACCGACTTGGATGTACCTTGGTGTGTACATAGTACATACAAATATCTCGACCGAGTTCGTTGGCCAGCTTCATCCGCCATCTTGTTTCAAAATGGCGGCCATTTAAAAAAATAAAAAAATAAAAAAAATTTAAATGAGATACCAAAAAATTCAAAAATGAAAAAGATTTTTTTTGTATGTGTTTGACCTTAATACAAAGATTCCGGAACAGTTTTTCTTTCGTCTATATCTAAAAAAAATGGCTGAGTAATAGCATTTTGAATTTCTCTTGTGGCTGACATTTTAAAACGACCTGATTTTTGTCACGCGATAACAGGCGTATTTATGAACCTATTTGGATGTAACTTGGTCTGTACATAGTACATACCAATGTTTCGACTGAGTTTGTTGGCCAGCTTCATTCGCCATCTTGTTTCAAAAGGGTTGCCATTTAAAAAAAATTAATTTTAAAATTCAAAATGAGGTATTAAAAAATTGGAAAATGAAAAAGATTTTTTTTATGTGTTTGGCCTTGATACAAAGATTCCGGAGCAGTTTTTGTTTCTGAAAATTTGTTCTTTTGTTGATATCTTAAAAAATGGTTGATTTATAACACTTTGAATTTCTAGCATGGCTAACATTGTGAAACGATCTTGTATTTGTCACGCGATAACACACGTATTCGCCTATTTCGATGTAAGAAGGCATGTGGATACTATACATCAACACCTCGACCAAGTTCACTGGCCAGATACATCAGCCATCTTGTTTCAAAATGGCGGCCATTAAATTAAAAAATGTATATATATTTAAAGTGAGGTGCAAAAAAATTAGAAATTGAAAAAGGTTTCTTTCTTAAGTATTTGATCTTGATATAAGGATTCAGGAGCATTTTTTGTTTGTCTTTACCTTAAAAAATGGCTCAGATATAGCAGTTTCAACTTCTATTGTGGGTGACATTTTGAAAAATCTGATTTTTTTCATGCGACAGCATTCCTATATATTAACCGATTCCGATGTGAGTGAGCATGTGCACAGCAATTACTAAGGTCTCGACCAAGTTCACTGCTTAGCCTCATCCACCATAATGAAATGACAGGCACTTTAAGAAATTGCCGAATTTGGCAGCCAAATATAAGTTACTTTAAAGAAAAGCAGCTTGGATAAAGCTGACTAATTTCGCGAAATTCTCATTCATTATATTGATAAAAATTAGTATTGAATCTCCTATATTCGGTTTCCACTAAATTGAGCTTCGTGTGTTTGCATGATATAAGTTGGCTTTTTTTAAATAAGGATTATGAAAGCTACCTCTTCCTCCCGGCACTGGCCGGAAGGACTTTTTTTATATAAAATTTACTTCTGTTTGTATTTAAAAATAGATAAATTTCTTCTTTATATTAAATAAATTGTATAAATATTAAAAAAATACTTGTGCATAGAAAACAATGAATAGGTTGCCAGACAATATGTTACCAAGTTTCTTTTTCTCGCCAAGGCCATTATCGCTATCTCGCCAAGGTCCCTATACTGGAAAAGTATACCTAAAAACCTATGGATTATTTTCTATAATTAGTCAATTGGTAAAAAGATACCTGTGAGCATTGTTGTTTTAAACTCTTGAAGGAAGTGGAATATGTGTTAAACCACTTAATTTTAAACACGATCTGTACTAGAATTTTCGAACAAAATTTTACTTCAAAAATAGCTGTAATTTTCAACTAATTTTTTTCATGAATTTTTTTCATGATTCTAGCATGAATTCAACATTGCAGCAACACAAATACTTATTACCGAAAGTGTTAATATTTTATTAATCCTTTAGAGATGTGCTACTGGAATTAATTAACTCAAATTTCATGGAAAATTACATAAAGTCAGATAAAAAAAAAAAATAAGGTACGTTATTGCATAAATGTGGCTAAAGTATAAACATATAGAAAGTCAAATAATAATATTAAACTTTAAAACTACGAATTTTCTAGACATAAATGGAAGGTTTATTATTTTAAAAACTACACAAATAAAATTTTCATGAATGTTCCAAATATTTTTTATGAAAATATCCGAATGGTCCAATTTGCAACTTTTTTTTAACTCTACTTAAAACATATACCGTATTTTATGGAAGGAACGCCGCACCCGTCGTAAGCGCCGCACTCCTCAAAATTGGTCTGAATAAGCTTTAAAATATCGTAATCCCGCACCCGTCGTAAGCGCCGCACCAGTGGGAACGCTACTTTTGTTGACAGTGTCTCATTGACCTAACTTTAAACAAACTTTTCTGAACAGTGTAAAGGTACTTCATTTTTAATATCTTATTATTCTAGAATTTTATTTGAAATATTTAAATCTGGTTTAAAATATATTTTTATGTAATTTTTAAATTAAGAAGACGTCAGTCGGTATCAAAACCATCCAGAGCGTTAGGACGCGGACCCCTCTGCTAGGCGCTCCACATTTTTTTAAGTGGCAGGCGCAACTTAGCGCGCTTTTTATGATGCTTTTTACGTCTCATCCACTTTAGTCCTTTTTTAGTTTCTATTCGAAGACCTCAAAATCTGAGCCGTCAATATATGAGTAGAAGAGTTGTAAAATTTCTTTGTACCCATGTATGTATGATTCGGTATCATCATCGGAAATGTCACAGTTTTCATTATCGGCAAAGTCAGAAAATTTCGCATTGTTGAGGAGTGGACTTGAGAACAGTCTTAAGGAATTTTAACTTTTATCCCAATTTTACGCGCCCGAAAAAAAAAATCGTAAACGCCACACATGGTTTAAACGCCGCACTTGATAAAAAATTAACTTTCAAACTCGTAAACGCCGAAGCGTTTCTTCCATAAAATACGGTAATTTAAAATGTGCTTAAATAGTACGAAAAATATTTTTAAAAAATGAACAACTTTACGATGCAGCATAGGACGGATCGCCCTGATTTCCTGATACTGTTGCCAAGCACGTTACTTCAGCCCCACAAAGACCTCGATTACAGAAGCAAAGTATTTAGTATTTAAAGCGTATGCGAACATGAACAAAGTAAATTTTTCGCCATCCTACAAATTTAGTTGAAAATAGTGTACTAGATTAAGGGTTTTTTTTCACCTTTAAAACTAAATATTCGGAGGTTTGGCATATTCGCGTTTAATATTTATGACAATAAATAATGAAGGTGCAATCGGATTTCAAATTCGTTAGAAATTGCAGTGATCATTGTTTGTATATTATAGAGTTTTTATGTCTGCATGGGCCGCAATTTCCAGGCCCGAGGTCTGCCCAAACGAAAGCTGTCTTTGCCCGGCCCGTTCCAAAAACTTAAATTTCAGCCCAGCCCCCAGGCACGGCCCAGCCCGTTTCTATTTTCGCGGTTTACGGCTCGACCCGTGCAAAAATTAATGAAAACAGACCCGACTCAATTTCCCCCACAAAATACAGATTTTCTTAACATACAATTAAGGGGCTGATCACTCAGTTTCCGATTTCCCCTCACTAATGCAAAGTCTATGGGCATTTGATGCATTCGCATATTTAAAATATCTCCTCGGATAATTTATATTTTTAACTCCTATTTTTTGTGTGCACTTCCTAAAAGATGTCTCTTCTTTTCATAGTTCTCAAAATATTTTTTAAGTATAGACTTAATTTTATAGGAAGTGTTACAATCTTAGTCACAGTTCCCCCGCTTTTAACACATAAAATATTAAATTAAGCATAGATTTTAGAAATATTTTGAAAACTAAGAAAAAAAGAGACATCCTTTAAGAAGAGTACACAGAAAAAAGATGTTAAAAATATGAATTTCCCGAGATAATATTTTAAATATACGAATGCACCAAAAGTCCTTAGACTTAACATTACGGAGGAGAATTCCGAAGCTGAGTGACCAGCCCCCTTAAGATTTATTCCCTAGATATGTAATTCATATATAATATTCCTACATATGTAACGCGCGCCTCCCGTTCCAAAAATAGACTCTACCGGCAATCACGTGACTAGCTTGTATGAGCTTTGCCGAATGAGAAATGCTGGGAGTTCGATGTAGTTCTGTTCTGTTTTGAGTTGTGGAAACATGTAGAAAGTTATATTAGAGCCAGTTATTATTTTGTGTATACGTGTTATGTGCCGTTCTATTTGTGATGTGCCGTCTTACCAAGATTAAATAAAAAATATTTAAAAAGCTACCCCGAGAAAGTGTCATTTTGAAATTATGTGAAATTTCTGTGTGAAGTGAATTTGAGCTAGCCCGACAATTGGCTACCCAACATGTGGCCACGAATTCGAAGAAAAATGTTCACATCCTAATTTTTCAAAAGCGTTCGCAATATTATTTCATCATTCTTCAAGTCAAGTGATATAGTAATATATTTTTTAATTAAGAAGCATCTTGATAAAGTGTGGTTTTCAACTAGCATGCAGAAAAAAAATATGGCGCGACCGGTCGTCGTCTGCGTCTAAAATATGTTCCTAATATTCTACAGACGAATGTGTCGTCGAACTGTGAAATATGTTCTGAATCTGAAATATTTCGTTATCTTTGCCATACTCTTTCCATCATATGTGATATGTGTTCTTATTTTCTCAAATTAAAGTTCTACAAAATATTTCGTTAACGTCCTAAGAAAGTTCTAGGATGTTTGTGTTTTTAAGGGACTTTCACTTCATTTTTTCTTACAACGGTACCTACAGTGTTTGTGCTTATAGTGGTTTATTCTACAAGATTTGTTTATTCTACAAAATATTATCAACAAGTAAGCGATTTTTAAATAGAATGGATCCATATGTTGCTTAATAAAAAGAATGCATTCTTGATGTTATACTTCGTAACATTCTCTATGATATTTTAAACATTTTGAATAAATTCTATTATTTTCCATTCATTTATGTATTTATATTTCCCCTCCCCCCTTCCCTCACTAATTATTCTGAATTTACTTTTGATTCTGTTCATGTATGTTTTATTTTTACTTTGCTTTAAGTAAGGTATTTTTTTATTCATAAAGGAAAAAAAAAAGAGTGAGGAAGCAAAAGAAGTATTCATTTACGTTCGATCATTTTTTTTCTTTTCTTTTTATAATGAGGGAAATAAACTGTCAGTCAAATCTATTTATAATTTTATCGCAATTCTCATACAGATACGTGTTTATGTATTTAATTTTTTTATTATTATTGGTTTCGTAAGAGAACTGATAACTATTTTTATTTAAGTGTTTGTTATTATTTAAATGCTGAACGTAAGTATTTAATTTTGAGTTGCTGATTTACTGATGAAAAAGCCTTGATTGTGATTCATTTTCAAAACTGTATGAGTAAGTTTTTGCATTTATTGTTTGTTTATAAAAGAAACTTTCTTTTCTTTTAAAGTTACATTGAATGAAACCGATATTAAGTAGTCTTAGTAATATAATAATAATATTGGTTGAAATTTTAATTATTCATTTATGTGTTTGATATTATTTAGAATATTGTTTGAAAGTGTTAACTATTCAGTAAATGGTTTTATATTGGTTAAAATATTGTTTTGATTAAATGTCGCGTTATGACAATCCAGTTTATTTACCAGCAGGGATTTAAAGTTTGTTTTGTTTTTAGTAAGAGTTTTGTTAAGGTTAAAGCTTACTATCTTGTTTTATTAAAGTCTTGTTTATATGAGATGTAACGGTAAAGCTCACGTTGGGGAATAATTTAAACGAATTTTTGGCATTTGTGGGGTACTTGTTTTGTTGTTTTGCTAAAGTTTTAAATGTCTGAACTTAATAAAGCTCGCAAAGAGGATTTATATCAGGTTGCGTTAGAAATGAATTTACATGTGCAACCCTCTATGACAGTTGTCACATTGCGTGAAAAAATTAAATCCTCCCCCTCGTACGAAGTTGATTTTGTAAATTCATTAGTCAGAAACCAAATTTCGACTCGCGAAGATGAACAGCGCAGGCGAGACTTAGAGGAAAAACAAAAAGTAGCAGTGTTAGAGGAAAAACAAAAAGTAGCTGAGTTAGAACAGCAAAAACTGGAATTAGAAGAAAAGCATAGATCGGAAGAGTTAGACTTAAAGAACTTGAGATGAATTTTGAGCTTGAGAAGCTCAAGTTATAGGCTCAGAGCCAAAGTGTTTCCAGTGGAGCGGTAGGTGGTAATGCAGCAGGGGTAATGCCTCTCCCGGAGAGTAAGATAGATATCTAAAAGCTGTTGCCTACATTCAGGCCAGAAACTGATTATGTAACCTTGTTTTTGGTGCTCCTGGAACGTCAATTAAAGTTCTCGAAGGTACCAGAGCGCATGTGGGTTTCGTATTTACTCAGTGTTGTACCATCTTCTATCTCTACGCTTATCGCTCGTGAATCAGAACAAAACGCTTCAAATTTTTCCCATGTTAAAGATTTACTTCTAAAAAGGTTTAAAATTAGTGCCGAAAAGTTTAGACAGTTGTTCTTTACTCATCGCAAAGCCAAGGAAATTACTTGGCGAGATTATTATTTCGAAATTCGAGCTTATTTCGAAAACTGGCTTAAAGAATTAACTGTAACTTCTTTTGAAGCTCTTCAGGATCTTATCATAGCTGATCAAATGAAAAGGCGCGTGCCTGTTGAATGCAAACAACATATGTTAGATGATTGGGAAAATTTAAATTCGCCAGTCGACCTTACCGAAAAATTAGATGCGTATGATATTATAAGATCTACGTTTCCTAAAGGAGATCCGGTTGTACCCCAAGAGAAAAAAGAGTTTTCTCGTCGAGAAAATAATTGGAAGCAGAGTAAGCCTCCAAAAGAAGACAGATTACCACCTAAGATTGCTAATCGACGCTTAGAATCCGATATTGTTTGCTATGGTTGTGGTAAATTGGGGTTTATAAAGAAGAAATGCATGTGTGTGTGTATGTATGTGTGTGTGTATGTGTGTGTGTGTATGTAAATTTTATCTTAAAAACGGCTCTAACGATTTTGACGAAATTTTGTATTTTACCATTTTCGGGCATGATAAGACCATTGGGCTAGGTCACGTGTTCGAGAAAATTCGATTAGTGGGTCATTTTGGGTCATACTGGGTCCAGGTCAAGCTAATTATATCTGAAAAACGGCTCAATCGATTTTGACTAAATTTTATATCCAACCGTTTTTCGGCACGAGGAAACTATTGGGATAGGTCACATGCTCGAGAAATTCAGATTAGTGGGTCATTTTGGGGTCACTATGGGTCAAGCCAATTTTATCTAAAAAACGGCTCTAACGATTTTGACTAAATTTTGTATTCTGTCGTTTTGGATTACGAGAAGACTAATAGGCTAAGTCACATATTAGGGAAAATTCGATTAGTGGGTTATTTTTGGGGCACTGTGGGTCAAGCAAAGTTTATCTAGAAAACGGCTCAAACGATTTTGACGAAATTTTGTATTTTACCAGTTTCGGGCACGAAAATACCATCGGGCTAGGTCACGTAATCGAGAAAATTCGATTAGTGGGTCATTTTGGGTCGTAATGGGTCAAGGTAAAGGTATTTATATCTCAAAAACGGCTCAATCGATTTTGACAAAATTTTATATCCCACCGTTTTTCGTCACGAGAAAACTATTGGGCTAGGTCATTTGTTCGATAAATGTCGATTAATGGGTCATTTTTCGGTCACTACGGGTCAAGTCAATTTTATCTAAAAACGGCTCTAACGATTTTAACTAAATTTTGTATTTTGTCGATTTCCATTACGAGAAGACCAATGGGATAGGTCACATATTAGAGAAAATTTGATTAGGGGTCATTTTTGGGTCACTGTGGGTCAAAGTTTATCTAAAAAACGGCTCTAACGATTTTGACGAAATTTTGTATACTATAGTTTTCGGGCACGAGAATACCATTGGGCTTGATCGCATGTCCAAGAAAATTCGATTAGTGGGTCATTTTGGGTCACAATGGGTCAGGGTCAAGTTAATTTAATCCAAAAAAGGCCCAAAACCTTTCGACAAAATTTCGTAATATACCGTTTCCGGGCATGAGATGACCATTGGACTAAGTCACATGTACGAGAAAAATGGATTAGTGGGTCATTTTGGGTCAAATGGGTCAAGGTCAAGCTAATTATATCTAGAAAACGGCTCAATCGATTTTGACTAAATTTTATATCCAACCGTTTTTTGGTAGAAGAAAACTATTGGGCTAGGTCACATGATCGAGAAATTTCGATTAGTGGGTCATTTTTGGGTCCCTATGGGTCAAGCCATTTTTATCTAAAAAATGGCTCTAACGATTTTGACTAATTTTTGTATTTTGTCGTTTTGGATTACGAGAAGACCAATGGGCTAGGTCACATATTAGAGAAAATTCGATTAGTGGGTCTTTTTTGGGTCACTGTGGGTCAAGCAAAGTTTATCTAGAAAACGGCTCCAACGATTTTGACGAAATTTTGCATTTTATCGTTTTCGGGCGCGAGAATACGATTGGGCTTGGTCGCATGTTCAAGAAAATTTTATTACCGGGTCATTTTGGGTCACAAGGGGTCCTGGTCCAGCTAATGGAATCTAAAAAAAGGCCCAAAACATTTTGACAAAATTCTGTAATATACCGTTTCCGGGCATGAGATGACCATTGGGCTAAGTCACATGTTCGAGAAAAATCGATTAGTGGGTCATTTTTGGGTCACTGTGGACTAGGCTATTTGTAACTAAAAAAACGACTCAAACGATTTTGTCAAAATTTTGTATAATACAGTTTTGGGGCATGAGAAGACCATTGGGCTAAGTCACATGTTCGGGAAAATTCGATTAGTGGGTCATTTTTGGGTCACTGTGGGTCAAGCTAATTGTATTTAAAAAAGGCTCAAACGATTTTGACAAAAATTTGTATTATACTGTTTCCGGACACTAGAAGATCATTGGGTTAGATCACATGTTTGAGAAAATTTGATTAATGGGTCATTTTTGTGTCACTGCGGGTCAAGTTAATGTTAAATAGAAAACTGATTTAACGATTTTGATTAAATTTTGTTTTCTATCGTTTTCGGTTTCCAGAAGACCATTGGTCTAGGTCGCATGCTCAAGAAAATTCGATTAACCAGTCATTTTGGGTCACTATGGGTCAAGGTTTAGATAATTTTATATAAAAAATGGCCCAAACGATTTTGACAGAATTTCTTAATACACCGTTTCCTAGCACGAGAAGGCTATTGGGATAGATCAGATGTTTGATAAATTTAGAGTAGTAGGTCCTTTTTGGGTTACCGTGGGTCAAGCTAATTTTATCTATAAAATGACTTTAGCAATTTCGACTAAATTTTATATTCTATCGTTTTCGGGTTCGAAAAGAGCCTTGGTTAGGTCGTGTGTTCGAAAAATTTCCATTAGTGGGTCCCTATGGCTTAGGAACATGCCAATTTTATCTAAACAGCAAAATTCATACAATGGAATGAAATATCGAATTGAACACAAGGCTAATTTTGAAAGTATTTTGAAAGAATAAATTGAACACAAGGCTAGTGGTATTTCAGTGATAAAACTCAGGAAAATTTTTGTTTTGTAGATGAATATGAAGAAGAAAATAGTGCGTTAGCTGGTGCGGTTGAAGTCAGTCCGTACGCTTTACATGAAGATGAAGGCAAAAATCTAAATTCCGATGAAAGGGACAAACTTAATGATCTTCTGAAAAGGTATGAAAAATGTTTTCAACCAGGGGGAGATGCAACCCCGTTTGTGGAGCATCGTATCAATACAGGTGATAGTGCTCCTGTTGCTGTACCACCTTATCGGATGACTCCTGCTAAGAAAGAAATTCTCAAGAAGGAAATAGATAATCTTCTAGCTCAAGGAATCATAGAAGAATGTGAATCACCTTATGCTTCACCGGTGGTTCTCGTTCCAAAATAGGACGGCAGTATAAGATTATGCATAGATTATAGAAAATTGAATGCAGTTACGGTAGCAGATAAATATCCATTAGCTCGAATGGACGACCTTTTACATGAAACCAAGCATACTTCTTATATGTCAACTTTAGATCTTCGTTCTGGGTATCACCAAGTTCGAGTCTACCCACCAGATCAAGATAAAACTGCATTTGTCTGCCCTTTTGGAACTTATCGTTTTTTAAAGATGCCATTTGGACTCAAAAATGCTCCCTCCACGTTTCAAAGATTGATAGATCAATTTAGAAGTAGTCTTAAGGATCTCCTTGCTTTATCGTACCTGGACGACATCATTGTTTTGTCAGAAACGTTTGAGAAACATCTCTCAGATCTTACAGCTGTGTTCGAGAGACTGATTGAACTCAAGTTAGATGCCAAACGGGAAAAATGTCATTTCTCTTGTGAGAAAGTCAAGTACCTAGGACACTGGATAACCCCAAATGGTCTAGAAGTAGATCCAGACAATGTATGTGCAATTAAAGCGATACCTCCACCCAAAAATGTTAAAGAAATTCAGTCTTTCTTACAAACTTGTTCTTGGTACAGAAGACTTATATCAAATTTTGCTGATATCTCAAGACCCCTTAGCAATCTTACGAAAAAGAAAGCGACTTGGAAATGGGGAAAAGAAGAGCAAATAGCCTTTGAATCTCAAAAACAATGTCCATGACATCTCCAGTACTGAAGCAAGCTGATGGTACCAAACCATTTATTCTGCGAACTGACGCTAGTAACTACGCTCTTGGTGCTGTACTTTTACAGGGTACTGACAAGGCCTCTGAGCACCCATAGAATATGGTAGCCGTCTTCTTATAAGTGCAGAGAAAAATTATTCCACTACAGAACGCGAGGCGTTGGCTGTAGTCTGGTCCTTAGAAAAATTTCGCGGCTATGTGGAAGGCCAAGAAGTGGTTATTGCAACGGACCACCAACATTTAAAATGGCTTTTGAGCCTTAAGTCACCATCGGGGAGATCAGCCCGTTGGGCACTACAATTATAATCGTTCTTATTGAAAATAGAATATGAACCTGGAAAATCTAATGTTGTGGCTGACATGCTGTCAAGCCCTGTCTGTAATCATCAATCTGCTTTCTGTGAGGCATGCAATTTTGTCAGCATAGACATGCCAACAAGAAGTCCAAACGATATCAGAGAAGTGCAGTTGCAAGATGAAAACCTTAAAAAGATTATAGATTGTTTTGAAGACGAACAGAAAAGCGAAGATTTCGTCAATTGGACTGATAGAAGATTCCTGATGAATCAAGATGTGCTTTATAGGTATACTCCTGAATCAGATGCCGAAGAAGCGCAACTGGTCATTCCAATACAAGAAAGACAAAATATTTTGAAACTTCATCATGACGACCCCTCAGCCGGACATTATGGTGAAGCAGGAACTTATCAGAGAATTGCTAAAAGATATTATTGGACAGGCATGAGAGCATACATTTCTGAATATGTTAAGAATTGCCCAGAGTGCGCCTGTTATAAAGCAACAAATCAGAAACCGGCCGGTTTATTACGAACACCTGCTTTTGCTCAGCGATTTGAAACCCTCAGCATTTATCTCTTTGGACCATTGCCTCCTAGTAAAGATGGACACCGATGGATTTTTATAGTAGAAGATTGTGCCACTAAATGGGTAGAACTATTTCCCTTAACTGCCACTGCACAAGAATGTGCGACTACTCTGATTGAAGAGATCTTCCTTCGTTATGGTATCCCAAGAAGACTCATAAGTGATAACGGCCCTCAGTTTGTGAGCGCTATTCTACAACAAGTTTGTTACATTCTTGGAATAGACCAATCGTTGACACCTTTGTACCATCCTCAGGCCAATCCGGTAGAACGCAAAAATAGAGACTTGAAACCTCGAATAGCAATCCCTGTTGCGGATGAACACAATTCCTGGATTGATAAACTTCCTTTTATTAGATTTGCTATGAACTCTGCCAAATCTGATACAACAGGCCAAACTGCCGCCTATCTGCAATTTGGTTACAATTTAGAATTAAGAACAATCGATGATGTGGTCAACGATTTTAGAGCTGTTGTGGAAAATAACAATTTTGTTCCGGAAATAACCCCTTATCTTAAACGTCTTGCAAATATTTCAAAAAGTGTGAAAGAGCGTGTTGAAATGAAACAAGATCAGCGGAAGAAATATTACGATAAAAATCGTAGACGAGTGTATTTCGTACCTGGTGATAAAGTATAGTTTACCCTACATCCTGTGAGCAAAGCAAGTAAAAACAAAACAGCCAAATTTATGCCTAAGAGAGATGGGCCATACATAGTTTTGACTCAAAAGTCACTAGTGACATATGACATTGCTAGCCTGGACAATCCTACTGAGCGAATTGGGTCTTACCATGTTTCCGCCTTGTCACCTTTTCAAGAAACTGAAACGATTCCAGTTGCACCCTTGAGAAAACGAGGAAGACCCAGAAAGCATCCTGTTTCCTCTCCGAGACGTAAATCGGAAACACAGGGGGAGGATGTAACACGCGCCTCCCGTTCCAAAAATAGACTCTACCGGCAATCACGTGACTAGCTTGCGTGAGCTCTGCCGAATGAGAAATGCTGTGAGTTCGATGTAGTTCTGTTCTCTTTTGAGTTGTGGAAACATGTAGAAAGTTATATTAGCGCCAGTTATTATTTTGTGTGTACGTGTTATGTGCCGTTCTATTTGTGATGTGCCGTCTTACCAAGATTAAATAAAAAATATTTAAAAAGCTACCCCGAGAAAGTGTTATTTTGAAATTATGTGAAATTTCTGTGTGAAGTGAATTTGAGCTAGACCGACACATACATATTTATCGGAAAATTTAACGTTATAGATTACTATATGTTTTAGATTACTATGTGTTCGCTATAGTATAAGAGCCGACAGCACAAAAATCTGTGTTATCAAGCACAAGAAAAAAAACCTTTATTTTATGGAAGAGTAGAAGTAGGGGAATCTAATGATCCATGTCTGTCGGAAGTGAAGTGATGCATAAACCAAAAATTAATACCACCAGTGGTTGACTCGTAGATTTATTATTGTGTTTGTCCTACAACTATCCTTCATGTTTTAATATCTTTGTTTGTAGGACAAACACAATGGTAAGCCTACGAGTGAACCACTGGTGGTATTACTTTTTGGCTTATGTACCACTGCACTTCCGGCAGACATGAATCATTAGATTCGCCTACTTCTACTCTTCCATAAAATAGAGGTTTTTTCTTGTGCTTGATAACATAGGCTTCTGTGCTGCCAGCTCTTGGACTACTAGTTATAGAATGCAGAATAGCATCAGTACCGGCCCGCCATATAGGTACAGTATGTAAAAACAAAATGTAAGCCTGATCCTAGCCCGGACCGAGTCTGCTGAAATAATTAAGCCCTGGTTCAGACGCAACGTTACTGGTGCTCTACGCTGGACATGTTATATTTCTGTACTGATGTCGATATATTATCGGTTCGTGCAGTATACTTATACTTATCCTCGTCTCAGTCACGTCCATTGACAATTGTTCACATGTTATTGGCTTAGTTTGATCCGTTTACAGTAAATGTAAGAACTATTTTTTTCTAGGCACTTTTCTTTCAAAGTTTTTCTGGATTATTTATATTAATATTTGTTTAGACACATACCTATAATAATCATTGACTTTAGTGATTTTTTAAGTATTTTCTTTTTGTGGTTAAACGATTAAAATATATTATGTATTTGTTAAATTACCTGTTAATGTCTGGATTTCATGAATGAAGCAAACTTCTGAAGCATTAAAAAATGCAATAACAAATATAACATTTATATCTAGATATTGGTTTATACATTGTTTCTTATTTTCGTTTTCAACAATGATGATATGTAAAATGGAGATGGCATTTTCATCTGTAACTGACACTTTTAACTGTCAGAATGTCAAGATGCCATTATCAGCTGTCTTAAACTTATTTTACAATTCTTCTTACATTTAATAGTAAGAAATGTACATTTAATGTAGGCGAGTTAGAATGTTAGTATTTAAGGTTAAGTATTAATAAGGTGGGAGGGGGGGGGAGTCATTTGATAGAAAATTATTTCCATCGACACCATTAATATTTTCCGAAATGATTTTTATGAACTAAAGCATCAGTGTTCATTTACAAATATACTGACACTGTCTAAGCATCAATAATTGATATTTTTTTTAATACAAGTTTTGACATCGAAAATTTAAAAAAACGAATGGAAATGGAAAATGCTTCAAATATTGTGTATGCCGTCTTACAGTAAATAACTAAAATATAATTTTCTCTTGGCAAGAAATTCAAGACTGATTCGACATATAGAGAAATTGACTCGGGCGTTCGGCTTACAGGACTTCAAAAGTATTGATCTGAACATTTTAATAATTTCGAAATATGCGATTTTTCAATGTAATAATGCTTTAAGTTTAAGACATTTGGTGAAGTTTCTCCATATTTTATAAGTAGGGTAGTCTGACCAGTAAATCAACACTTAAGCACATTTTTTTTAAAATGATTCATAATATTATAATAAACAGTACCTTTTGGTGTCGAACAGTGCAGATACATGCGTTGGTATACAAGTGAATTAAAAATAATAAAAGGAAGTTTATATTTCAATTGTTTGGGTTGTTAGGGGTTTCTTAATAAAAAGGTATACAAAAACCGAGTAAATGAACAGTTCTTACCAGTGAATGAACGCAAAATTTTCCAGTGAATGAACAGGCAGCAATTTAAAAATATTTAAGTTTTACACTGTGTTGTTTATTTTACAACTTGCACAAATAACTTGTAATATGTTTTTACTGAATTAAGGAATAATAATTATCATCTAGGCTTTTTAAACCTAGAATGATAATTAACTTGAAAAATCAACATGTTTGAGTACTGATATTAATTGCAAATTACAGATTAATTAAAAAAAATATTTCCTGAAACCCTTGGCCCTATACTTCTCTATTTCAGGAACAAGGTAAACTCCAAATGAACGGGAGGATGTTGCAGAAATAAGTTCAGGTGTTTTTATTATATCTATTATATGATCCTTGAAATAGCAGATCTTATCATCTACTGCAGGCCACTTCCAATTCCGGCCCTGTGATTCTCACATTTTCATGGTGCTTACTTCATATTTTCCACTTCCTTTATTCGTTACCAGTCCAGAAAAGAATTCTTTTTCATATTCAACAATCACGTATGATTTATTAATTTCTATTCCGTATGAGGATAGTAAAGTACTGTCACCAAAGTTGGACTTTGAACTGTCACTTTTGTTAAAATCTTTTAGGTTATCCAAACTACTATCAAAATCCGGCAATGATATCATTGCATCATCAGATGATGTTTCTTCATAATTTTTTATCCCATTACTTGATTTTTTCTCTTCAGTTCTTCAAACTTCCTTTCTTTCTTAAATGCTCTAACTTTCTGCTTTCTCTTGTTTTTTATCTTCTTTGAGTTTTCTTTTCATCTCGCTCAATCTCAAGAAATTTTTACCACTTTCCTGAAGTTACAGCTAAGGGGACTTCTTTTTTTTTTTCTAGGGTAGTCTGACCAGTGAGTGAATTTTTTTTCCCACTGGAAGAAAAGTTTGCCAAAACTGTAATGTTTTATTTTCCTTTCCCAAGTGCAATTGTGTAAAAGCCTTTGTAATTTTTAGGACCCATGACTTTCCTGTTTTTAGACAGCCTTCAACCCCAGTTTCATCAGCATTAAATATACAATCACCGAATAAAATAATGTCAGAACAAATTTTCTCTTCAAGGGATTTTTGGAGTCTTGGAAACGCTGTCGAATGTTATCTTCTGTGAGACGATCTTTACCTTTTAAATTTATTTCTGTATTACGGTTGTGTCTCTGGATATCGTTTTAGAAATAGAGTCACCCATTTCTCCCCTGGACGGTTGTCCATAAATGGATTTTTTCTTCCTGGTTGTTTCATGAAATTCTAAACAGCATCTTTTACTTCATCCTTATGCATTGCAAATTCAAGTTTCGCTTTTCGAACTGTCCAATCTTCAAAGAGTTTTTCGTCTTCAAAGGACAAAACAAGCGATGGTCCCTTACGCCTACCTTCCATTGTTTTCCATGTTCTGAGCTGGCCTGACCGGACAGCTTGTAAAGCATTTTCAGGGTCCTCTATGGAGTACTTCAACTTCCATATTTCCTTTTTGATGAATCTTCTTCATCATCATCATCATCATAAGAATATTTCTATCAATCATCTAAAAACAATGAAAAAATAAGACTTTAAGCACATTAATAATTATTACATTTAAAAATATGTGCGTATGTTTTTTTATGTTTCTATACCTGTTAACTTTTCATTTACTAATATTGCTGAAAATAATGAAAATTCAAAATATAGGCTGTAAAAGAAACCATAGAAACAAAGCCCAAACAGTTCATTCACTAGGAGAAGCAACCTAATGCATTCCTTCATTCGTTGAGACTGTTTTCTGTTCATTTAGTGAATTTATTGTATATATAATGAATAAATCAATAAGAAAATGAGCATTTTGCTTTGATTCTCTTCAACACATACAAATCCCAGTGAATGAACAGGTGTTCATTCATTGGAGTTTTAACATTTTTCTAACCAGTTATTAAACACCCCTTATTCTCAAATTCGACTTAGTCTACAATAGGTAAAAGAAAATATAGCTACAATATGTGTATTTAATGTATGTTCACTGAAGTGTATGCATAATGCAAATAAAAATAATTAATTCTTATGAAACTTATGAAATGACATAGCACTTACCTTAATATTTCAGCAAAGAAACAATGTGTTACTCGGACATGAAAAATCCAGCATGTTCTCAAATTAAAATCATGTAACTTCAGTAACCAATCAGGAACGAGATAACTTCCTGATGAATAGAGTTAACGCAATATTATAACCCCATCTAGCGGGGAGCTTTTTAAACCTTATTATATTAAAATATTTACTTAATTGTTCATTCACTGGGGGCTGTTCACTTACTGGTTAGAACTACCCTATATAAAAAATGACAGTTATAATATGTAAGAAAAAAAATAGGGTGATACCGTATAGTCGGGGTGAAACAGTTTCCTCAAATTAAGCAGCCAACTAGCGGCTATTGGTTGAAACACTTAGCTTTAGGCAATAAGAAGCAGCTCTTCATTTCTGTAGTTTCTGTGTTGGAGAGTCTATTTGATCATTTTTGTTTTTAATGTTTGCTAGTTTTTAAAGTTCTTAAATATGAACACATTCAAAGTTATTAAAACTTTTTATATTACTATTAGGCGTAGTATATTTAATAATAATTTGTTTTTCTGAATAAAACTGCTAATATCGGTCATTCAGCATGGGATAAAAAAGCATGTTGAAAAACAGTAATTGAAGACTCTGTAAACAATATTTGAAGAAAAGACAGACAAAATTAAATGAAAAAGAGTAATTAAGATTTTTATTAAGCTCACAAGAAAGAGAACATCTTTTCTGTATTTTCTCAGATTTTAATGTAGATTATGATCCTTTTGTTTCGAAATATTAAATCATTAGACTGATAATTAAAATATTATTAACTTAATTCCTTAGTTAAATTTGTAAAATGAAATATATTGTTTCTTTTTGAAAGAAAGTCTAAACTTATTCTTTTCCTGTAAGATTAATGTACCCATGCGTTTTTACACCTGCGGTGTAAAATCACATGGTTATTTACTGGGTGATTTAACATTTTATAAATAATCATTTATTAATAAAAATGCAATGAACTAATTATATCTTTAAAATGATATTCTGGTACAGGGATAAATGCAACACATGAAAGCAAAGTTAAATTCAGTTGGAAATTCTGGCTTCAAGAAGCAACTAGTAATAAGGGTATGCGCTTTTCTCCTACTAATCATGAAATTGTTTGCCTACAGCATAGTTTCCCTTTGTGCATAAAAATATCAACATGTATTCATTTATTTTTATGTGTTCAACGTCTACTTTTGATTAATTAACAGTAACTTACTGACTCTTAAATACATGACCTGCATTTTACTACGAATTCTTGATTTGAATTTGAAATTTTAATTCAAAGAATTCTTTTGAATCTTATTAGATGCATAAAATCTTGAAAAGCTTTCACTAAAGTTGATGTAAAAGGACTCTTTTAAAGAGTACGATATCCATTATACTTTCAGCCTCTCAAATAGGAAGTATATTAAATACACTGCTTTCCCCTGCTACCGTATACAGCTACCATATTTTGAGAAATTTTACGTTTGTATTCTACTTCAATACCAAATATTAGGTAATATTTTGAATAATTAGAAAGTATTTTTAATAAACAAAAATGTCAAATAATTATTGATCTATCTGGGGAATATTTAGTCATTCAATATCAGATAAGTTACAAAATATATTAATAATTATACAGGCTAAGGAAAATGAGAAAAATTACTAAGGAAAATAAAAAAACATTAAGATTTTATTAACATTTTCAGTTACTTAGTTTTATTTATTAAACTATTAAATTAAACTATTTTCTTATTTTAAAAAAGTACTGAGACAAAATACGATTAAAGAGATAAAGATTCAAAATACAAATTCTGGTATTCCTAACTGTCGATGTAAGGATTAACCCTTTCGAGGGCGGTGTCTTTAAAAAAGGACACGTAAATTTAATTCCAAAACTCACAAACGGCACCAAGAATATTTAATTAAAATTTTCCTTTTATAATGTACGTGAAAATAAGCAAGTTCATATTTTCTAATAAATTCGCTTATAAATTCTGGTGTCAATCCATTATTTCATCAGTTCATAAACAGAATTTCTCCGCGCCGGAAAGGGTTAGATGGATGAAAAAGTTATTTTTAAAAGGGTTGCCAAAATTCGCAGCATTTGTTACGCTCGTAACCATCAACTTCAACTGCCGGTAAAACGAAAAAAGCTCGGTCGAACCAACGCCTCCTAGTTAAGGGAGAAAGGCTTGACACGCTCTGTTGTGGCGTAACGAAACGTCACACAAAGCAGGGAAAACAAAGAAAGAAAATTCGAACAACTTGTATGTTTTGATTTATTTGCTGCCTGGAATTATTAATGATTATTAGTAAATAATCATTAATAATTCCACGAACCAACGAAATCGAAACATGCAAGTTGTTCAGTTTTTTTCTTTGTTTTTCCTGCATTGTGTGACGTTTCGTGGTGTCACAGCAAAGTGTGTCACGGCTTTTTCCAATCTAGGGTGCATTGTTCGAACGCTTAAAATAAATTCACGATTAATCTGATTGTATCTAATCGGCCCGAAGTCTAGTCAAATTAATGTGCCATTTCAGCGTACGATCAAGATTTTTGCACTTAATCGACTAAGTAAGTAAGTAAGCACCCACCCTGGGAACCCGCTTTTGGCTTATGGTTAGGTGTAACCCCCAAGCCCAGGGCAGGGAAAAGTTTTACTACCTGCGAAACTCCTTGAATTTTTTTTTTTTTTTTTTTTTACAGTTTAGGAGAAATAACAATGTTAGATATATGACAATTATTGGCAGTGTTTGCAATAAATATTTACAGATGACCCCTATAATTACATTTGAGAGAAATATTCATTATTATAACATATAAATATGCATAGTTTTTAGAATTTGATATTAAACATTTTTTTTTTTTTTAACACAATTACCTACATATTTGCAACACTTTTATATTATTTTCAGGATTCACACATAATTTAAATCATAACATCAATTTAAACCATGTACAGATGTGATATTTGCAACACTTAAAGCTATTTTCAAGATATATGATGCAAAATTATTTTTAACTCTATACTAAAAATAAGTATTAAGGTACAGATTGCGAACAATAATTAATATTATGCACTATTATGAAAGTATAAGTAATTGTAGATAATAATTACCTACAAATTTACAGTACAATGATACTGTGTTTGAGATATTATGTAAGATACATGATGCAAAAATTATTTTTAAATCTACACTGAAAATTTAGTATTAAGGTACAATATGCGAACAATAATTAATATTATGCACTATTACAAATTCTTTTGAGTTATTTAATATTTGACAATATGGCCATATGGTCCTACTGAACACATCTTCTATTTGCCAAGTGTGATTGATAAACCGGACACGCAGTGGAATCCGCTGAATGTTTCCTATAATTAGGTAAGTGGAAACAATTTGTGCATCTATATTGCGAGGGAACTCCCGCAAAAGGGCACTCCGAAGTGCAGTGACCTCTCGAACATTTGGCGCAAATTGGCTGTCTCCTGCAGTAAGATGTCTGATGTCCATACAGCTGGCAATTGCCGCATCTAATTATTGGGAGAAAAGAACGAATATAACACTTGTTGAGACCCACCTGTATAAATTTTTTTTTCTAATAGTTCTTGTGATGCTTTTGTTTCTAATTGCAATATGATGTGATGTAGTGTAGAATTATCCCTCTTTAGAATTTTCAATAAGGTGATGTTTTTATCAGATAAATTTTCTTCAAGATATGATATTATTTCATTTGTAGGTACTGAGGATGGAATACCGGTGATTATTACTCTTTTGTAATTAGTCAACTTATATGTGATTTCTGTTAACTTTGTAATGTCAGGAGTGTTTTCTATCATTTTTAACAAATGTTCTGTATTGTCATCTGTATTAGATTGTATAATTATTGTATCTGGATTTCTGGCATTTCTGCAGTATATTATTGGAACTTCCTTCACTTTATTAAAGTGTTCGTTAAGTAATGCTTTGAGTTTTGGAATCCTTATGTGTTTAGCGGTTGTTCTAATTAATATTGCAGAATTAGAAATCGGCAAAGCAGGGGGAACGCCCGTTTTTGTGCCATCACCGCATTTCACTCCTTGACAGCCCCCACTAGAGTACTCCAGGTTTCGCGTCACCAACTCCTCAATTTTCTGTAGTCTGTTGGATAATTGAATGAACCCTCCTTCACCATTTTCTTCTATTCTCTCATTTTCGTTATTTGCCATTATTGTTTGAGTTGCTATTGTTTTTAACTTAACTTCTGTTTGTATGATTTTTTCTCTAGTTTGTGATTTTAATTGCTTCTGTTGTCGTTTTAATTTATTAATTTCTTCTTGAAGGGTTACAATATTTGCATTAATCTGTTCTTTATTTTGTTCTTCCTTGACCAAAGAGTCTTTTAATTGTTTATTTTCTTATTTCAATTCTTCCAATTTATTTTCAATCTTTACTTCTGCATTTGATCTTTTTTCCATTATTGTTTGAGTTGTTGTTGTTTTTAATTTATTTACTGTTTGTGAAAATTTGTCTATAGTTTTTTTCTTAAGTTGCCTCTGTTGACTTTTTATTTTATCTATTTCTTCTTTAAAACTTTCTTTTATTTGTTCTTTACTATGTTCTACCTCAGTTAAGGAGATTTTTAATTGTTTATTCTCTTGCTTCAGTTCTTCCAAATATTTCTCAAGTTTAATTTCCACTTTTGTACTTTCTTTGAGCTTTAATGACAGTTCATCATTCTGTGTTTGCAGGATATCCAATTTATGTCGTAATTTTTTCATCTTTTCAGGAGAATCCTTATTTATTTCGTTGGAGTGTTGTATAAGAAGTTTCTCATCTCTTCTTGCTTTAGAAAAGATTGTTTCGAGATATTTTTTAGCTTCTTCTGAGCTACTATTAGATCTGTTATTTAATAGTATATTGTACTCCTGAATGAGCTGTTGGATGGATAGTGACTCTAGCTGGTTTATGGATGGTGGTATTTTTAATGGAAGTGGTGATCCACCTAATGCATTTTGTATAATTTTTTCTTTGTTTTTTAATCGAGCCTCATTAATTTCTTCTGCTAGTGATATTGCAGTTTCCAAATTAGACTGCTTTCTTTGTTGGGTATTCTTGGTACTGATAGTTTTTGATTTTACTTTTTCTGGTTGTGGTATGGGATCATTCTCTTCCTTTAGTAGGATCAGAAGCTGCAGATGATTGAAGAACGGACAACTAGTCACATATGGTCTTCTGTTTTCTTTATGATTTAGTTCTATAATTCTGTTTCTTATGCTAATTATTTCTTCACTTTTCATTTCCCGATGCAGGTTTATTAGTTCAGTATTATTTGCTTGATAATATGGTATTTTGTTGTATTCTTTATAATGTATTGCTCTGATGTGTTGTAACTCAAATTCCAAAAATAGTGCATTTTTTCTTAATTGGGCAGCTCTATCACCCTTTGCTGTCTTCATACGATATTTTTCTGGTTGATATATATTATTTACAACATTATAACTTTGTATGTTATATATGCCATAGTATGGGCTCTTTGAAAATTCTCCCTTCTCCACAGCCTTGATATGTTCTAATTGATTTGTTAATAGGACCTTAAATTCTTCATAACGTTGTGGATAAACCGCCTCGACCTTATTTATCAACTGTTGAACAACATGACTCGTAATTAGCGCTGGTTCTGTCGCCGGAATAACTCCAGATGATTGGACGTCAGCCAATTCATTATTAGATGCCTCTCTATTTATTGTACTTGTTTTCACTACTGTGTCCATATCCAATCTTGTCAAATTGACTGTTGGATTGATTCCTTTTTGATTCATTATGTATCTTGACATTACTTTAAGTCCACTTTAACAAGACTGCTTATCAATACTTGGGATTATTTTAGTTAACTAATTTCAATTAGTAATTATGCAATACTTTAAGAGAGATATTATTAAGAATGATCGAAGATACTATTAAAATGATTTTAGATACTACGTTCTATCATCATATGCCAGACAAGCAATTTAAAGATATAATACGTTTGAGTTATATTAAAAGTTGAAGATAAACACATAAATGGGGGGGGGGGGTCCACTAGACCCGCACCACATATCTTTGAAAGAAAGGGATATAGATAGAAAAAAGCAAAAACCGGTGGTCGTGACCACCGAAAATGACTAAGATAAAAATTAAGAGCCTAATAAGGGTAAAATTTTGAATAATAAATGAAATAAAAATAAAATAAAATAATGATAGTAAAAGTTTACTATATCAAAACAAAGAAAAGGGAAAAGTATGTGCATTTGCCCCCGTACCACAAAAACCATACACTCAAAAAGAGATATAAATCAATTGTACAATTCTCCCAAAACCACCATACCCTGTCCAACTTTGTAATTCCGACAATCACAATCATAATTTTTTACAAGTAACAACAAATTTCAGTATGTGAAGATTATTACTGTGTTTGTGATCAAAAATGGTCTCCTAGTTTAATTCATCTGATATGATACAGGAATAATAGTGTGTTATGAATAATAAAATAATAAAATGAAATAGAGAACAAATTTACATATTTACACTCTCAATGTAGAACTGATGTAGACAATTACAACAACATTGCTGCAGCATGTATATTGCCTATCCAATCCCGATTTCCCACACTTGGACAAAATAAGGAACAGACATTGTAAGGGCTGACTGGGTGGACCAGAAAAATAAAAAGAATGTTAAATATTACACTAAAGTATGAAAGTTAACAGTACTCACCCGACGCTACTAGGGTCCTGCCGCACTTGCCTGAAAAGAAATATGGTACACAAAAGTATAGATGAATAATTATGATGTAAATGCGCCAAAAATCAGTGCAGGGACCAACCAATAAGTGCGAGAAGAAACCAAAAATTTAACCCAAGAAAGAAAAAAATGCTATTGTTAAGGATAATGTGTGCTGAATGTAAAAATTTTAAGTGGGATCAAGAATAAGAGTAATACGAGATATCCCATTGAAAAAAAAGCAGGTGAATAACTCAAATAATAAAAAAGTTGTCAATGTTAGGCAAGGAATTACGAGCATGGTCAAAAATTTAAGTGGGATCAAAACTGTCGGCAACCTCTAGCATATTCAAGAAATATCTTGATAATTGAAAAAGTTGATAATGTATGCTAAATGTAAAAATGTTAAGTGGGATCAAGAAAGTAATTAATACGAGATATCCCAGTGAGGAAAAAAAAAAAAAAAAAAAAAAAAAACAGGAGAATAACTCAAAAAATAAAAAAGTTGTCGATGTTAGGCGCGTTACGAGCCTAATAATATACGATAATACGAAATAATAATAATATACGAGCAAGGTCAAAGAAAATTAAGTGGGATCAAAACTGACGGCAACCTCCAGCATATTCAAGAAAAAACCAGAAAATTAACTTAATAATTGAAAAAGTTTCCATTGTTAAGGAAAATCCTTAACAACTGGGAAATAGTGTGAAATATGGAATGGGATTGGTTAGAAAGTCAAAAATGACTAAAAAATAGAAAAATCCAAGTCTCTAGCTCAAATAGCAAAAAAGTAGCCAATGTTATAGTTAAGGGAGGGGGACAAAAAGTGGAGCAGAAGATGGTGACAAAAGTTAGGATAAAAGAAGAAATGAAAATGTGACAGTAAATGTGACAAAGACTAAGATAAAAGCAATAGAAAAGTAGCGCCCCAAAAAACCCGTCCCCTACAGGCCCCTAATTGAGCTAGAGCTAAACGAAATAGTGGAAAAGACGGGGGGGGGGGGAAGTTCACTTAGGTGGTTTGCAGTTGAATTTGGCGCAGCGAAAAACCTCTACGACCAGTATTTTTGAGATATTTAGCATTTTGTGCTAAAATTCTAATGGAGAAAACACCCATTAGAAACAAAATGGCAGTTTTAAGTGTTAAGATGGCAAACCTAGTATTTAATTTTATATCTAAAAGTTGAAGATGACTACCCTAAACATGTTGCCATCGAAAAAATTTGTAGAATATAACATTTAGTAATTTCTTTTTTTTTTTTTTTTTTTTTTTTTTTTTATGAATTTTTTTTTGTAATAGCTTTATAGCAATGTGATCTTTAGTAAGAAACAAAATGGAGAATAATCTTTAACATCCCACATTTGTGAGATCTTCATAAGTTTTACCATGAGTGTACCTCTTAAGACTCTAAAGACTATAACCAACACTCAAAAACAAGTCTTAGATAAAACCGGTGTACTCTTCATTAGTTTAAGTTTTACCATTACCTTTCCCATAAGGAAAATACGTGGCCAAAAATGGCAATTAAAAGGTCCGTAAAGGGCTAAGTGGATATATCTAGAAACGCGGCACGAACACAGAAGCCCAGCTAAACCCTAACAAATCCATTAAAAACCCTCATAGAGAAAACCGGTATCGTTTTAACAAGTATAACTTTGATGAAAATTTCAAAAACATTGGCTGTCGGATAACTTGACTCTTATTTACAATAATCCGGCATATCACCGTGTATTAAGCTGGTATGACATCAAAATTGGTAACTCAATTTTAAAGACAGCCCATTCATATTATCAGTTATTTTAAGACATTATTATTATTTTGCCCTTAATGAACACAGATTGTGTGTGAGCAACCAGTGTCCACCCAATCGCTTCATTTTAGAAAATACCAATTTTAAAATTGAAATTAAAAATACTTAGAGAAATAAATTTTTAAAACAAATGGTACCGCTGAATAGCTCGAAGATTCAGCTATCAGAATATGTAAATAGTTAAAAGATCGAAGCATAAATAATAGTTAAAAATTTAAGTTCAAAAAGTAAACAACCTAATACAATCCTATGGGAAATCGGGAAAAAACTCCAATAATTTGACACTTTTTTTTAAAAATCAATTAAAAATTATTATATCACCCCAGAGAAACATGGGTGATGACGGAGAAAAGCTAAAAGTTCGAATTATCGAGATCCGGCGTTAGTTTTTCAAAAAAGTTTGGAAAACGTGAAAATATAGCTATGTTAAAATATAAGAATATGTCTCCAAAATCCCATGTTTCTCTATAGGAATGAGGGTTACTGCAAATTCTCAAAAAACCCAGAAAAGAACACTTTTTAAGAAGATCAATTAACATAGTAAATCTTAATATTTTGCAACATAACAGGTATCATTTTAAAGCTTATACTCTTATCTAAGAGCAAAATACAATATATTTTCATTTTGTTGAGGTATGGCGTCTAGAATATACAGTGTGGAAATCGCTTATCCCAGTAGTATAGCGCCTAGAATACATAGTGTAGAAATCGGCTATCACTGTAATACTTAAGAAAGCGCTAAAATATTGTATCCCTTAAATGTGCAACGATACTGCTGAAATATGCAGATCGCAGCGACATCTGCAGGATATTTTCTACAACTGCAAGATAATGCTAGTCTATACAATGTAATACGAAAATCCCGCAGATGTCACTGCGATCGACACTTGGGATTTCAGCAGTATCGTCGCACATTTAAGTCATACAAATTTTTAGCACTGTTTAGATAGCATATTTCCACAGCAGGTATTCTAGACGCTGTACCAGTAGTACTTAAAAAAGTGCTAAAATATTGTATCCCTTAAATGTCAAACGATGCTGAAATCCAAAGAGTCGATCGCAGCGACATCTGCGGGATATTTTCTAAAACTCCAAGACGATTTGGACTAGACGCTCTTATATGTTTGACATTTGAAGTCCACCGAAGTGGAGAATGCTTTGGGACCTATAGCTACAATGGCTGTCGCCTCGAATGATCTTTATTATACATAGAAACAACAACAACAAGTCACAACAATTTTTATTTTCCATTACATATATATTACATAACTACAATGGGACATTCACAATTACATCCATGTCTTACCCAGGGACTCGAACCCGGGCCCTCGGGGTGACAGCAGCCTCCGCTTACTGAACACGCCATCGGGCGACACGCTCTTATAATACAATGTTTACATTGCAATTTGAAAATATAACGCAGATGTCTTAGCGACCGGCTCATTGGATTTCAGCATCATTGCACATTTAAGGGATACAATTTTTTAGCGCTGTTTGGATTACAGCGTCTAGAATACCTACACTATAGCGCCTAGAATACCTAGTGTGGAAATACACTAGTTTCCAAAAATTAGGGAAAAATCATAAAAAGAGCGATAACTCGTTCAAAAATGAACCTATTCGTATGAAATTTGCATATGTTGTTAACTAAAAGATAATGAATAAAATTACAAAATGCAAATTAGTGGCGCTGTAATCGGATTGTGTCATCAGTGAGGAGCATAAAAATGCATGCTAAAGAGTACGGCTGCAGGTATCGCTATGATTATGATATAAGAAAACTGAGATAACCAATTCATCAATATGACCTCGAGGTATCATTTGTCCACATAACTGCAATATAGAGCTATTGGAAGATTGGAGGCAGATCAAAGTCAGACAGAGATTGGCAGATGGCTAAATCTGAGACTTTCTGTTGTTCATAGGCTTTGGAAACAATTTCAAACCACTGATTCAGCCTCCAGAAGGTTCAGCCAAGGACGGGCAAGAGCTTTGACAAGCACCGATGACTATATTTGCGCTTATGTGCACGAAGGAATAGAACAGCAACACCCTCTCATCTTAGATTCTCCCTTCTGCAGCCTCTGGAAGGTTGCTATGAAAGTCTACTGTTCGTAGGCTTCATGAAGGTGTTCTTTATGCGATGCGACCAAGCATTTGTGTGCCTCTCACCTAATGACACCGGAGGGAACGTTTAAGTTGGGCACGTCAACATGTCCACTGGACAGCTGATCAATGGAGGCGTGTTCGCTTCACGGATGAGTTCCAGTTCAGCCTCCAAAGCGATAGTAGGCGTTGATTGATTTGGAGAGAACATTGAACACGCTATCATTCATCAAGCATTCGTAAAAGAGATTCGTATGGAAGAGGCAGTGTCTGTATGTGGCATGGTATCTCTTTGGGCGGACATACAGACCACAATGTCTTTCCACGTGGAACTGTGAATGCTCACGTCTATAGAGATGACATTCTTGATGCTTATGTGCGTCCTTATGCCGGTGCAATAGCTAATGATTTCCTGTTACACGACGATAACGCTAGACCGCACAGGGCTCACATCGCAGAAGATTATCTTCAGCACCAAACAATTCAGCACATGGAATGGCCAGCTCGCCCACTGGACTTGTATCCTGTCAAGCATGTTTGGAATGTTTTAGAAAGATGTGTCGCTGCTCTCAGTACCCCTCCTCTGACCCTTGCCACGCTTACAACTGCTTTACGAGAGCAATGGCCTTATTGATCGCACAATTGACAGTATCACACATCGATGTATGTGCTGTATTGTTTCTAGAGGTGATCATACTCCATATTAAAGGTACTTTTCCTATACCAAACTGACTTATTTATTTTGTTTATTTTCTAGGTGTGTTAACTTCTGAAACACCACAATCGTGTGGTAATTTCTTTTAATGCTATTTTATACCTTATTATGTGTTGTACATTGTGGCTTAGTTTTATTAAAATCTACTTGTAACATTTTGAGTAATCGCTACTTTTGTTGTTTTTCCTTAATTTTTGGAAACCAGTGTATGCTATCCAAACAGTGCTAAAAAATTGTATCCCTTAAATGTGCGACGATACTGATAAAATCCCAAGTGTCGATCGCAGCGATATCTGCGGGATTTTCGTATTACTAATATTACATTGTATAGACTAGCAATTCCTTGCAGTTGTAGAAAATATCCTGCAGATGTCTCTGCGATCTGCATATTGCAGCAGTATCATTGCACATTTAAGGGATACAATATTTTATCGCTTTTTTAAGTATTATAGGGATAGCCGATTTCCACACTGTATATTCTAGGCGCTATACCTTCACTGTTAAAAATCTGGGGCATTTGCTGCATCGTCACTCCATCGCTTTTATAGGAAACTGTAACTTGACTATATTATGGGGCATTCTCATTGGTCAGAACAGAAACATTCTATAAAAGTGGTGGAGTGAGTATGCAGCAATTGCTGCATATTTTTAACAGTGTAGTGTGGAAATATGCTATCCAAGCAACGCTAAAAATTTGTATCCCTTAAATGTGTGACGATGCGGCTAAAATCCCAAGTGTCGATCGCAGCGACATCTGCGGGATTTTCGTATTACTAATATTACATTGTATAGACTAGCAATATCTTGCAGTTGTAGAAAATATCCTGTAGATGTCGCTGCGATCTGTATATTTCAGCAGAATCGTTGCACATTTAAGGGATACAATATTTTAGCACTTTTTTAAGTATTACAGGGATAGCCAATTTCCACACTATATATTCTAGGCGCTATAGTTTGGATAGCAGATATCCACATTATTTATTCTAGGTTCTGTAGTTGAAGTACCTGGTGAGTTGGGTTGATTTTTGACGGCCGATTATCTACACGAGGGATATAGGCCCGGGGGGGAAGTGCCGTCCGTAGGGGTCTTTCTAAGGGAACCTAATTCGTATTAACGCAAAAAGTACCTGGTGAATATGAGCATTAATGTTTACGAACGTGCTCTGTTGATAAAAATGTATATTGCGTACCTAAATTTTAACCCTGTAAAATTGTCATTTTATGCAGCAAGTGCATGCTCCAAGCCCAACATTCTTGTCACTGCTGTAATATAGCCTGAAATTATTTCACGTAAATCAGTAATAACATTTTGTGATTCGCATTCGATCTCAGCAATAATGTGAAAATTGAGACCTTTCAGTTACATCTTCGGGAAAAGGTAGGGTGTCTCGATATGAGAGTGGTAACTTATGGGATATATGATTGGCTGAGACGATTCTGGACAAAAGCGAATCGTCAAGCAACTTGGTGAGCCTGCAATTACCGCCAAGGTAATGCTTCTTAACTCGTCTTCCTTGTCTAATCGCATTCATCAATAGATGAATATACAAGATAATACAGTTACAGCAAATTCTGTAATGGCAACAATATTATCGTAAATAGCAACCATTTGAAATTAGCGGAAGCTCATGAGTAGTCAGGTGATACTCTCTTGGACGAGTTTGATTAGCTCAGTGCAACTATAATGGAGACATACGGGTATAAAATTTGATCAGTTGAGCCATTTTTGGGTAAAGCCCAATCTCCAAGCATCTTCGAGAACTTGTCATTATCACCAAACTATTGATAACTTGTCTTACTCGCATAACCGAACTCGTCCATGTGAGAATTGCCAAATCTGGAATGTTGTTTTACACAGTAAAACGGCTTTTAAGCACAGTTTGAGCATGCGCCCTGTGAGTATGTCACCACTCGCATATACAGTCGCCCTAACATTGGCGAAAAGTGAAAAGACGGCAGAGTCGAGTTTGATGTGTAAGAAATGATTATATGCGGTTGACGAGAAACTCGGGAACGATGAGTACTCGAAGTCACTTGGTGTAGCTTTATCGTCGCAGACAGTTCAATTCTTTATGCAGGCCAGTTTTCGTCACAGGTTCGACGTCTTAGTAGTATTTTATAGTTTGACTCAAAACATTTCCCTAGTAAGTTTCTTCCAACTTTTTGTTCAGGATGACCTACTGACAGACTACTCTACACACAGGCTGACATAAACACCACGTGAACAACACTCGATGTTAACACAGCGATGTTTATCAGCACACTGGGTTAAAAGCTTCATCGAGCTTGAAATGTACCATACATGGGAAAACAGCTTTGTGCTGCATCTGTTGGGGATCTTCAAAACTACTCTATAAACTTTAAGATTTACCCGTATTTTGATAAATTACAAACATTTATAATTGCAGTTTTATGCAAAATTGCGAAAGCAAACTCAGTTATATTTATTTATTATGCAAATTTTAAAAAATCATACTAATATACATAAATCGGGTAAAAAATTTTATTATTATGTTCTAAAACTCACGTTCCATGATAACGAATATATTTCAACTTCTTTTTAACTCTGAGGTATTCTGAACTTTTTCTGTACAATGAACTAAATGTTTTAAAAGATTTTAAAATTTAACTAAAATACAGGGTAAATATAAATCAGTTGGGCAAAAAGAATGGTTTATTAGGCGCGAATATACAGCGAAATATAAAATTAGAAATGATTATAAGATAGTAATACTCACAAAATTTACCTTTCATAATATGTTCGATGTGGATGTCGTTCCTTACTTTGCAAATATATCTTTTGAAAATGAGTTACTGCTATCTGTTATAGTGTTTCTCCTACACGTTTTCGTGAAGGCGCAGCGCCCTGCCCGTTTTTTATAACTGTAAATGCGCCCTGTCCGTTTTTATATAACTGAAAATGCGCCCTGCCCTTTTTTGGTTTTCAAAATTTTGCCGTCGGCATATTTCAACTAACGAATTTTAACAATAGGTCGGAAAAAAATCCGGAAATTTGCAATCGTTGGATCTGAAAGTCTAGAATTGATCGCAGGAAAATATCGCAAAATTAGTCTATCGATTGTGAAAAATATCGTGAAATTCGTCAGTCAGTCGCGGCAAAATATCGCAAAAAAAGTCCATCAATCGCGGGAAAATATTGGGAAATTCATCAGTAGGTCGGAAAAAACTAAAACTGTTTCAGCCGAACGCGGGAAAAAATCATGAATTTCGTTAATCTAGCGCACGAAAAGCTAAAAAAATCTCCAATCGCTCACGGGGAAAAAGTCGCGAAATCTATTGATCGTTCACGGAAAAAAAATCGCGTAATTCGTTTACATTAGCATGAAAAAACCGCGAGTTCCGCCAGTAAGCTCCGGAAATTACCCAATCGCTCCCAAGAATAAAACACGCAAAATTAGCTAATGTGTAGCAGAAAAATATTGCCAATTATGTTAATCGATCACAGGAAAAAAATCACGAAATTCTCGGTAGAACATGGGAGAAAAACCTCGAAAATAGTCGATTGACCGCGGGAAAACCACGCAAAATTTGACAAAAAGTTATTAGAAAATAACGTGAAAAACATCAATCAGTCGCAAGGAAAAAAATCGCACCCAGAAAAAAATTGCGAAATTTGTTAATCACTCGCAGGGAAAAAAATAGCGAAAATCCTACACGATAGAGTAAAAAAAACTCCGAAAATCAGCAAATCTGTCCAAAGAATAAAACCTACAAAATTAGCTGGAAAATATCGGCAATTATGTTAATAAACCGCGAGAAAAGAATCATGAAATCCTTCGGTTACTCGCGGTAAAAAAGCCGCGAAAATCGTCGATCGATCGCGGGAAACCCCCTCGAAATTCTTCAATGGATCAGAAGAAAAACCTCAAAATGTCCCAATAAGTTGCTGGAAAATATCACAAAAATCATCAATCGATCGCAAGAAAAAGTAAATTCATCCATCGATCAGGGAGAAAAAAGCAAATTTCGTCAAAAGATTGCATAAAGGTATCGCGAACTTCATCAAGATTGCGCAAACAAACATCATTAATTTTGTTGATCAGCCGCGAAAAAATATCGTCAATTTGATCTATCGGTCGCAAAAAAAGAATCGCCAATCAAGCGAAGCAAAAAACACTAATGTCATCAAAGGAACGCGTGGAAAAAAAGTGAATGATCGTGGTAAACAATCGTGAATTTCGCTAAATAGTTGTGGGAAAAAATCGTGAAAAAAACATTAATTTTGCGAAACGATCGTGGGAAGAAAATCTTAAAATAACCGAAACGATCGTAGAAGAAAATCGGGTATTTCGTGGAAAGATCGTGAAAAAAATCGTGAATTTCGCGAAACGGTCGTAGAAAAAATCGTGTATTTCACGAAACGATCCTGGAAAAAATCGTGTATTTCGCTGAACGATCGTGGAAAAAAATCGTGTATTTCGCTAAACGATCGTGGAAACATTGTGAATTTTGCAAAACAATAGTGAAAAAAAAATTCGTGAATTTAGCAATACGGTCGTGGAAAAAAATTATGAATTTCGCGAAACGATCGCGGAAAAAATATTCGTTAATTTCGTCAAATGGTCGCAGAAAATATAGTTGTAGGAATTCTGTAAAAACTTAATGTAATAGGAATAAATTTATTGCATTGGGCTAAAAGATTGAAACCGATTCCTTCTCCTAACATGGAAAATTAGCTGCGAATCGCGAAAAAGCATAAAAAATTAAATTTTAAAAATGTACGGTGCAGATCATTTATCAAGACTGGTTAAAGATTGACATATTTTGGATAACTGGTTGGCCATTAATACAGAATCTATTAGATTTGCAGAATATATGTGGTTGTAGTATTGTGTCTAATATCAAATCAATTACATTACATAAATTAAAAATCTTATCCAAACAAATTTAAAAATTCAGTTTCTGAGAAAGTAGTCTATGAGAATACCTTGCAAACAAAATTTCCCCTGTTCTTTCTACATAAAAATCTAAATTCAAATATATAACTAAATCAGGGGTGATTCTGAGTAAAAAAAAAAAAAATGAAATTCATAGAAAATTTTCTGAAACGTTATAGCAGAGAGGAAGGTCGGGGGAGGGATCTCCTCTCGGCGCTAATTATTTGTTTTTTCTGCGGCCCTTAGACAAAATTCGCGGTTTTTCATCGATCTTTCGACGAAATTCGATTTTTTCTGCAATCCTTTAACGAAATTCGCGTTTTTTACGCTATCCTTTAACGAAATTTTCATGTTCTGCGATCTTTTGGCGAAATTCGCGTTTTTTCCGCGATCGTTTGACAAAATTCGTGCTTTTTCTGCAATCTTTTGACGAAATTAGCGTTTTTCCGTGAGATTATTTGACGAAATTCGAGCTTTTTCCACAATGTTTTGACGAAATTCTCATTTCTTCCGCGATATTTTGACGAAATTCGCGTTTTTCCGCAATCTTTTGACGAAATGTGCGGTTTTTCGCGATCTTTTGGCGAAATTCGCGCTTTTTCCGCCATCTTTTGACGAAATATGTGCTGTTTCCGCGATCTTTTGACAAAATTCGCAGCAATCAAAACAAAAATTTAAAAAACCCGTTTCTTGAAAAAATGCCCTTTTTGTTTAGCTGAAATGCTCTTTTTGTTCAGCTGAAATACCCTTTTTGTTCAGCTGAAATACCCTTTTTTATTCTGGGCGAAACACTGTGTTATTTTTGTGCGCATGCTCACATTAATTCAACAATTGCAGTGCTGATTCGCGATTTCACATCAGGAATGGATAGTGGAAGCCGTGGACTGTAAACGTAAACTTTAATAATTCTAATCGTCTGAAATCTTGGGTTGAAAACACTGATGATCGTGGTAACCTTAGAATAAAACCTTCTCGACCAAGCTAAACTAAGCCTTCAGCACTGATGCAAGAATTAATCCTAAACTAATGATGCAATACTAATAATGTGCGTTTGAACTGGTACCTTACAATTAACATTTAGCAAATTATTCCGTTATAAAATTGTCCAAATATTTGTATCTACCCTGTTTGTAATTTTTGTTAGAAATTATAGAATTTTCATTTTAATACTTGTTATTTCCAAGAAAAATTTCGATAAACAATATAGAGCATGCAGCTTAACTGTTTCCTAACTGCACAGAAAAAGATCAGAACAACCTTCGGTAAAAAGAAAATACATTTAGTAAAACTGAGTATTGTATGTTTGACATAAGCGTATAATTTTATCTAATTCTTGTTCAAAATTGTTAATTCCAAACAACCCGAATAAAAAATAAATACTTTCTTTATTTTTTTTATAAATTTAAATCATAACTCAATTATATATTTTCATATTTTAGTAAAATATATGTATAAATTTATATTTTAAATTATATTTTCTCTATAATGAAAAGCAGCACATTAAATTAAAATGAAACCTTCTCTTGAAAGTTATTGTGATACTAAAATAGTTATCATGCCTTTTTATTATGTACCATTAAAATACAAAACGAAATACAATGATATGTTTACAGAAAAGATAAATTTCTACTTATCCAAATGTATATACAAAAAGCATTTACCAGTGTTTGAGTATCGGATTATACGAAGCACACGGGTAATACGTTTCAGATTTCAAAATATTCATTTCAGTATGGTCTTTTGAAAAAAATTTATTTTATCTTTATTGGATGCAACGTGTTTCCATAAAGTGCTATTTGTCACTGTTTACCATAGTAAAAAATACAAAGGAAAAATGTATTTTAGTTATCTTAATAGTGGCTCATTTTTTATAAAATGAAATTCCAATTTAAAAGGAAGTTTGTAGATATCATGTGTATAATCTGCGGATATCTTACAGTTCTTTTCAGCATAAGATATTTTTATAAGTACATTGTGAAATTACCTGAAAATGATCTACGTATTTTATACCTTTTATACTTTCTGAGAAATAACGTAAAATTTTCTTTTAAAATTTATGGAAAAAAAGATTTTTGTATAATATAGATTGAATAGCGTATGTAAAATAATATGAACTTTAAATCCTCTTTTCTTTTTATATCTTATTGTAGAACATGCAAAAATAATGCTTTCAAGAATAATGTATATTATTGGTAATGCTTTTATTTGAATCTATTCTGTATTACTAGAAAATTATTATCTTAAATCGTTCTTCCTTTTTCAGGCCTCGGGGAGGTCTTTTCCGTGAAAAAGATAGGGGAGGTAGGGGAGCTATGATACACTTTTTTTTACTACTTTTTTACAACCCTTAGAAAGCTATTTTTAAAGAACTTTTTCGTGTTTTCTTATAAAGTGACCTTTTATTCATTTATTAAAAATATTGTTAATTTAAAAAATAGTCATTCAAAAAAATTATCCCAATTGTTTTGAATGTCTACTACTTTATCATACCCATTACTGGGGAGGATTGACACACTAGCAAGGGAGGTTTGATACATTGTTCTGTAAATTGAAAAAAAAATGCAGACAATTCAATTTATGCGTCATACAATTTTTTATGATAAATCTTGAAATATTTAAGTAAAATTTGAAACGGAATGACATTGACATATTTTTGTTTCAGAAATGTTTTTTACAAAAATATTTAAGCTATTGCTATTATTTAAACAATCCTATTAACACACTTTTTAGAAAATAAATAATGAAAAATACATCTAGAGATCTAGTTGCAAGGAAAAATGAAGTGAACATTGCTGATTTGCAAACAATTTAACATAAATTTAGCACCTTTAACCCTTTCAGGGGTAAAACATTTTCAATGCTAAAGTGTTGAATAAATGAATGGCACCGGAATTTACCGACAAATTTAATTAGAAATAAGAAAAGGGATATATTTCACTTTCACACTAAATGGAAAATATTTTACCAAAATGCTGGTGTCAATGTGGCGTTTGGGAATTAAAATTAAGTGGTTTCATAAACATACCACCACCCCTGAAATGGTTAAAAGAAAAACTAATATAAGTAAAATCGGGTAGATTTAACGTTTTTTCAATTTGCCCTTCGTAAATTATAGAAACATTTTCCCTTTAAGGCCATTTAAACTTTTTCCCTTCTACATGACGAGCAAAGTGAACTAATCATCTATCATCGCACTGCTTTTCTATGTAACCTACATAACGTATATGAATAGTCTCTTTGTTCTTCCTTACCAATTTCAGTAGCTCTTGCTGTAAAACAATAATGAATATTACAGTCCTATATTAGTTTGGAAACTTAAAAAACTATTAAATTTCAAATATACAAGTGTATAATTTCTCCCCAGTACTAATGTATCATTTCTCCCTATTATGCCTTATTGGATTTTCAATCACTTTGTACAAATGCAGTTGCAAAATGGTAATCTACTTCCTAGTAAAACTAATCCTAATAATGTGCTTTATAAAAAAAATTACAAGATATTATCTTCACAATAAAAGAGTTATGAAAGAAAATCAGTCAATGAGAAAAATTACATTTACATTCCAAAAATCTTCAAAATTAAAAGAAAAGAAAAGTTGTCAGTTCTTCACTGATTAGTCCAGGTACTGATGGCTTCAGCAAATAAAAGAAGCCTTCACATGTGTTAGAATGGCTGTTAATGCCATTTGTTGAGAAAAATTGTCAATGTATCAACCCTCCCTATGTATCAAACCTCCCCTACCTCCTCTACTCTTATGCAAAAATTACGCATTCAAGCATTATATATGATATTCCTGTCGTTTTTCGTTTACCCTATACTGCAAAATTAGAAATTATTATACTAAATTACATTTCCTTTTTAACACTTTCCAACAAAGTTGAAAAGTGGTTATGAATTCGGTTTGTCTGTCCGTCTGTACACGCTCTAACTCCCATAAATATACTCGGATTTTCATGCAATTGATATATGTTAATGATGTTTGCGATGGCATGTTTGGAATTCAATATGAAGTGTGTAGCATTAAGAGTTCATTTACAGGAGCACTGAAACGAATTCCGTTACACTATGATCAATGGAAAAAAATCGTTTGCAGTGAATTTTAATGACATCAAATGTATGTAAATCGATATAAATCACTGAATTTCACAACAAGATTATTAATATTAAATAGGGCATTCATCGCATTTATCGTTCATTTATACGGACACACAAATTAAATCGGCTACAGTATTGTCTTTCAGCAATAACTGCTGAAAGTGCGTTTTCTATTTCGGTATGCGTTTTTAAATTTAACTAAAATTTTTCATGTTACTCGTTGCGTATAAATTCTATACTTAGTATACAGGGATGCACAAAAGAATTCACGTACCATTCTCCTTATTAGCGGGAACTGCTGAAGGGGAATTTTTAACTGTGGTATGTATTTCCTAACTGAACAAAATTTTTGCATGTATGTAGTTTATAGATACAAATCTATATATCATATACAGGACTGCTCAAAGAATTCTGATAATTTTTCGACTGTAGGTGGGAAATGCTGAAATGGGATTTTTCAAATGTGTTAATGCGTTTCCAAATGGTTCAATTAGACATCCTATTTCAACTTATTAAAAGCTGAAGTTTTGTTACATTATTATGAATGTGTTGGAAAGTGTTTCATAATCGATGCTTGGCGCATGAATTTTTCTTTCTTGTTTAGGCCTCGGGGAGGTCTTTTCAGTGAAAAAGATACTCTGATTCTATTTTCAGTACACCCTTTAGAAACCGACTTATTGTAAACACTTCGCTTATATATCTATTAAACAGGGAGTCCACGTATAACCTGACCGACCTTTATTTTCGCAATCGTCACATACTTCCAATTACAAAAATGATTTAAATAAGGTATATAATTATTTTTAAAGCGGTTTAGGTCAAGAAAAACATTTATTAAAAAATTACGAAATTTAAATATTAATACGGTCCCCGGTCCTATGAGTGATATTTAGTAAACATTTACTGTGACCCTAACAAGTAAGACAAAAAAAAGTCCCATTCATCTAACATTAAATTGACCGAGTTATGAAACTTTGAAATGCATGACTTATACCACTTTTTTGCATCTCAAAACAGATGATTTCGGCCATGCTTTCAGAGGTGGTGTATAAAGTGCTCAAACTCATTTCAAGGTATCTGCACTTTGAAAGAAATCGTACAACTATTACGATTGAGTTAACTTTTATTAGTTAAGTTTCAGATTAGTTAAAATAATTGTATTTTTACATATGTTTTATTTTGTAAGGATTTGAGGCTATGATTTCTTTTAACAAAAATCGTGTTATTTTCATAAGGTTTTATTTAACTTGCAACGATCGTCTTTCCAGATTAAAATTCGTACTCGATCTTTAACGCCCTATCAAATGTCTAATCGAAGTTACATTTTACATACTGACTTAAATCCGATGACAATGTAACATTATTATGATTTTCGACGCTTACCATGTCCCAAACATGACTGATGAATTTTAAAATTCAAAAACTTGCAAACGGTTACAGATACTAAAACATTTCTTGCAGGATGTAAAATGTCATGAGTTTTTATGCTCCGATTCTCAGTTTTTGTTACAAATAGCATTGATAGATGGCGCTGCAAGCAATAACTGCTAAATCCAGGCTCGATTTTTTGAGCTCTCTCTTCTTCCATGCGAAAAAAGGAGATTAAATTGTATTGAATGGATCCCGAAGTACCAAAAATCGGGTGTGAACTAAGCACCTATAGTTCTCAGCGCGATCTATTGTTTGAAATTTAAACTAAAATCAAGAATCACAATAAAGAAATTCCTGACATCATACATAACCCTCCTGCAAGAATTTTTTTAATATCTGTCACCGTTTGCAAGTTATTAAATTTTAAAATCCATCAGTCATTTTTGGGACACCCAGTACATACTTATATTAGAAGATAACACAAAAAAATTCGGATAGATTACCGCCAACAAGAAAGAGTTTTAGATTAAATAACATAAACCTGCGATGGTTGTGTTTTTTTAACTTTTATAATTACGTTTTATGTATTTTTTAACACTGAATAAAAAATTACTTTCACTTTTAACCATCATGTCAGGATTTTTCGCAAATCGTAAATTTCAACGTTCAAAACTAGCGAAAAATCTTATACTATAAAATAGATGTAAGGCTTTTTCATTCAGTTTAATTTTATTTAATTCAATAATTTATTCAATTTTTTTGGCTTATACTGGGTTTCTTACAGCTAAACAGCTCAGGGCTCCGGTGAGGTTGGGAGGGAAGGGGGGATCAATTTTAACTTTGAGCTTTTTAACTTTGAAATTTGCCATTTGAGAAAAATCCTGACGTGATGGTTAAAAATGAAGGTCATTTTCGGATTCAGCGCTAAAAATTATATAAGAATCAATTTTCAAAAGCTAAAAAACATAGCACAACCCAAAATTTGAAAGACAGTGTAATCTAACAGCATTTTACACTTGGAACACATGTAGTGAGGAAGTATGAAAGACGATATTTATACACATTGTTTATTTCTGTTTCGTTTATATTTGAGTTTATCTGCGAGAAAGCACTACTACTATGTTATTATTTCAAATTACTTTATTAAATTTGTATGAGTTTGTGCACTGTAATTTTATGTATTATACAAAATATACATTTTTATTTTCAATGCCAGTGATTAGACAAATATTATACTGTTCTTTGATTTGAACAACAAACCTTTTGCCATGATCATATCTAACTCTAAAACCTTTTTGTCTTTCTGATAGGGGATATATTCACATCTCCATTTGTATACGATCCCCATACTATGCATGATAACTTTGAACTCAAATTTCTCAGTGAATATTGGTAGTACAGATACGGAACTTTTTGTGTTTACAATACTTTTGAATGGACAAAACGTCCCTAAATATAAGTATAGGGACCTGGGGGCTGTATAAAAATTTAGATTCTGTAATTCTTCACTAAATTGTTTTTTCGCTTCATACTTTTTTACCTTAACTCTGTACTTAATTCTGACCACTTTTGTTATTGGAAGTATGCATCTAGGACCAACGGTTGCGAAAATAAAGGTCGGTCAGGTTATACGTGGACACCCTGTATAAGCCAAAATTTTTCATTATGATAATGTCCGAAATAATCGATTGGAACCAAATTGGGACAATGGGACAACGATCTTGAAAAAATATATTGGGAAAGTTTGTTAATCAAGTATTAGCTCATATATCTCGTTTACAGGGGCACGTAAAATCACTGCGCTGAGGAAAATTACCGACAGTATTTGGAAATATTTTTATCAAAGAAATTCTACAAACCAGTCAGCCTGATTTTTTAACTTAATTAATTGGGTAATTATTGTAGCCACTGCGATGAGCAACAGAATTCTGAAATACCACTACTTTCGTATTAGCTACCGCAAATCTCATAAACCTCATTTACAATTCTAGAAATGCCCAAGAGAAAATTACTTTTTTAATTTTCCTATTTGAGGAAATGAAAATAAAATTCAAAATAAAATTATTTAAATTTTTATTGTTAATTTATATATTTATTTATTTACTTATTTGCCTGTCACATTTGCTATTTACGGTCAGATTAGCAAATTGTAAACAATTTAAACGAACTATTTCAATTTTCAGTTCAAACTGCAATTTTGTCAATGAAAAGTTGAAATACAAGTTTTGTCTTTGGTCTTTCAGTATCTCCACTCAGATATTAAAGTAAGTATATATATATATATATATATATATATATATATATATATATAATATATATATATATACAGCGAGAGAGAGAGCAGAAAAAAGTTACGAAAAGATGATTAAAAAATAGTCATTCAGGCTTGTACTGGGAGAAAAAGGGAGTTTCCTTATTCTTTACCTTTAAAAATTTAGCTAATTTTACTTGAAAACACGAAAGCTTAAATGCTTGGAACCCGATTATAGAAGATTCCCAGTTTTCGTCAAAATTGAATCTTGTCAATATTGACGTATATTACTCGTCCATTTTTTCAATGCTGAGACTATAATCGCATCAGCTAAATTAATTATTCTAACTAAAAAAAAACAAAAAACAAATTATATATACATTAAATTTTGTCAATAATATTATTTTATGTATAATTTGTATAGCATTCTAGGATTTTTTTTTTAATTTCATGGTCAACTATATTAGTGTAATTACTAGGCAATTCAAGACGCCAGTACTATTTTCGTATTTTAACGGAAATTTTTTCCCGTAAATTCAGAAAAAAAAATTTCTGGAATTCATTGCCAATAGCGGAGGTAGGGTAAACAAATTTGCATAACAAACAACGCCCATACATAAGATAGTCCAAATATTTGCATATGAGTTACGCGCCTCTGATCCCTTGGATCAAATATTTTCATATGAGGTGCCCGCCTCTGACCGCTTGGAGCCCCCTAGTTTCGGATGTTACTGATTTTTACTGTAAATTGTTTTAATTGCAATTAATTGCATTTGAATGGGTACCAGTTACCCGTCTTCAGCTGCTAACCTATTTCTATCTTTTTATGAGTTTCAATACAATATTAATACAGCTGATGTTCGATTCCTTGCTTATAGGTACATTGATGATTTGATTGTTTTAAACGTTGATGCTAACTTTAATGATATTTCACAAGAAATTTATCCTGAATCTCTGTTTTTAAAGAAAACTAATTATAATGGATTGGTGCCTGGTTATTTTTATTTAAGATTTTTAATTGAAAATACAGTATAACTTCAAAAATCCGGCATCACCGGGACCGAGACTATGCCGGATTTTTGAAGGAATATCAAAAGTAGTACTATAGTCTTAATGGTGCCTTTAGCATTAATTTAATTCGTTATTAAGTGATAATTATGTAAGAAAAAGAAAAAAAGAAATATAAAAAAATTCTTACTTTAATTGATATTTTCTATGTTACAGAAAAAAAATCTAATAAAGAGTGAAATTATTTCTTCACTTGTAATTTCAGAAATATTGATGCCAACTTTGTTTGCTTCAATTTTTTTGGCCGTTCTTTAACAAGTATTTTTTTATACAAATGAAGAATGTCTATTTCGGAAATACAGTCTTGTTTCTGTAAAGCATATATTAATTGTCCAGTCAAATTAATTCATTTTTCTAGTGTCATCTTTTCTTCTGCCGGTTGTTCAACCTGGTTTTCTGAGCTGTGAGTAGTGTTATCTATAGTTTCATTTAGCACAGCGTTAGCAATCTCGCTGCCTGCTAATTGTTCGTTGTTTTTTAATACATAAATAATTGCTATTTTTCTTGCTGCCGTAAATTGGAAGAGTAAAAAAAAAGAGAGGGAGATTACTCTGTTGCCGGTTGTTTGATGTTGTCGGATTTCTGAATGCCGGATTTTTTATGTCACACTGTACTGTACAGATTTCAATTTACGATAAATGTAAGTTTCCCGTTTAATGTTAATTAGTTTGTTCACTGGTCCTCCAACATTCATAAATGTATTTACATTAATAGCATTATTAATCAAATTTATCGTTTTTTTAATAGTACATTAAAAAATACTACAGGTAAACACCTTTTCAAAAGGAATTATTTTATTTTAAAAGTAATCCATATTACAAAAACAATATTCCTCTTAATTTTATATAAAAAAATATTCAGATTTTGCAGATTACCTTCGTTATTGATCGCTTGCCTTTAGACGTCAGTAAATAACTTATACTGACTAAAGCCGGTTTAAGGACGGGATTTATGATGATGTGCTGCGTTTATTGGCATCAGACCGAGGATAAATTTGGATTGGACGCTGGAGATGCATTCTGCCTTGTTTCGTTTGTTTTATTTTTTGATGTGACAACGTGGCTGAGTTGGTAGAGTGCGGATTTTTCAACGAACATCATTTTTCTCTATTACTATGTTCCAGGTGAGCCATTCATTTAATATTGTAGCGTAGGGTCCGGTGTAGGGACATCCCATATGTAGCTTTCAAGTGTTTAATATTTTGATTTTTCTACTCAGTGTTCTGACCGAAACCCACTCCCACTAATTTTATATATATAATGTTTAAGCTCGCTTGCTTTTTAAATATAACCCACTGCCGAGGAGGCTGCAGCATTGTTTGATCTTCTATGTTTTTTGTTGAAATTTTTAAGTTTTTAAATTGTTATATTTCGCATTTTCTTGTTTTGTGAGGGGAAGTGCTAGTTCAGGTCAAATGTATTCTTTTGCTGGTTTATATATACCGGGGGATCCAGAAGTTCCGGGAGTTTTGAAATGTTAATAATTACTAACCTATATACAATAGAAATATGCGGTTGACACAGAAATGCTTAAAAACATATGGGATTTGTTTTTTAATGAAAAAAGTAATATTAGTTACAGTTTCTGTCAACAGGTGGCGCTGAAATTCATAATATAATTTTACTATGGTATAATAAAGAGGACTGAGTATTGGCATCGTGTTCTACCTCGTTTACGACTGCAACAGATGTTTGGGGGCCTACCGCTTCTTTGACTATCTTCCAATGAGCCCGTTTCCTCAAACCTTTTTATCATAGCCTTCAGATTTGTAAGGGTCATCGGTCCTTTTCCAGTTTTAACTCCACGCATTGTAGGATAAGAAAGCAAAGCTAGAATTGCCGATTTATCCTTTTTGTAAAATAGCTTAACTAACAAAGCTTTGCCACGCAAAGAAAGCATGTTTAAACATAGCAGTTAAACATCAAATTTTGTATCAAAATTCATTTTAAATGCAGTTTCCTTATCCTTCGAAAAAGCGTTTGAAAATAAACGACCCTTAAAGCAAAATATTATTCTTTAGAAAGATGTTGCGCAATGAACTTATCTGCTTATATAACTCATGGTACAGGTACCTTTGATGTTGTACAGCAGTGACATCTGTTGCTAAAAATTTTAACTATTTATTTTTTTAAATTTCATTACGAACAAAAATCCCACACGTTTCTGAGCATATATGTGAAAACCGCACCTTTCTATTGTACATAGTTTTCTAATTATTAACATTTCAAAACTCCCCGAACTTCTGGATCACCCGTATATATATATATGTGTGTGTGTGTGTGTGTGTCAATACTTAACTCGAGTTGTATTGTGGTATGGGGTCATGATCGGTGAAATTACCGAAATTTTACGGACTGGCTTTTCTCTAGACTGTTGCAAAAGGAAGTTTTTTACTTTTTGTAATAAAAGCTACCTAATAGCTCAAACTCTGAAAACAGAAACAAAAAAGAACGAGAAAGGAGCGTGACATATTTGGGGTCTTGACAATGTTCTCATTTAAAAAAATATTCTTAATAAATAAAACTTATTTTTGTGTAACAGATTATTGCGGATACTGAACTTCGGACAGCTTTATTCTCAACCTATTTTACTTTTGAAAAAAAAAAGTCGAAATAATTCCCAATGCTTAATTAAATTAAATTGTTTTTAAAGAATTGTTAAAATAAAATTAAAATAAGTAAACGAAATTTAAATTCATTTTTCAATAGGGTACTTAACAAATACTTATTAAGGCAGCGAAGTGAATAAATTAGACTCATACATTATGTTTCGTTTATGTTTGGTTTTTATTTTAAAAGAAGTATTGTTTTCAAAAGGTATAATTATTTGCAATTAGTGGAAAGAAAAAAAACAATGAGAAGTATTTTATTAATGAGTCATTAACATGAGATTTAACTATAATACATTATCATAAGCTTTTTTAATGTATAAATAATTTAAAGGAAATATTTAATTGCTTTCCTACGTTTATTCGTTACCTTAATATATTTTTATATAATACTATAGCGTTTTAACTAAATGCTTTTCTTTGCATCTATTTCCATTAAAATAAAATACATATATATTTCTAAATAAAATCCATTTTTACTAAAATTATTTAAGCTAAATGTAAGCAAAAGAGTCTGAAATTCTTTTATTCTGGTGTAAATGCACACACATATGATATATCTTTTTTATTAGTATTCCAATGGAAGAATTTTAATTCAAGTGTCTGCTCCTCATCAATATTGATAAAACTTCTGTTTCCCCTTTTGGCTTTCCGCCAAGCTTTCCCACCAAATGGGACAAGATTAAACTGGGGAGTCACAAAGGATATGGTTAGCTGCCTGTTTTCAATTTAAGATATCTCTACTTGCTTACTTCTCTCAATTGTTATTAGCTAAGGATTTTTCAAAAAAAAAAAAAAAAAAAAAAAAAAAACTAGACTTTTCTGCCATTGATTCTTTTTCTTACGATTTAATAAAAAGGCAGTGAATATATAAAGAAGGCTAATTGTTACGAAATATATTTTGGGCATTTTTTGAAATGAATATGATAAAGAATATGAAGTACTGTGCTTTTTATCAAAAAATACATTATATTGTTTTGCCTACAATAAGAATATCGTCATGTTAAAGCGCCTTTGTTATATGAAAAACTCTTTTGCAATAAAAATATGTTACCATAAATAAATCTTCAAAGAAACTACTATATTAGTAAACCAGTTTCTTTTTCAAGAGAATCAATCAACGATAAATGATTATTATCATTAACAATATGTTCAAGATTAAATGAAATTCAGAATATCTTGAGCATACATTCAACAGTAAACTAATATATTATGTTTTTCAGTTGTAACTTCTTTGCCGCTATCTATTTTCCTTCATATTTCTGAATTCTTCAGCAAGCCGTATTGGGTTTTTTTCTACATTAATTCTTTATTTATAATGCACTTTTTCTCTCAGATTCTTCGGTAATTTTAAACTTTATTAATATATAATAATGATAAAGTAAGCTTTCGTTTCTGAAAACTGAATATCTGTATTACATTTTAGGTGGTTTTATTAACATTCTTTCCAGATGGAAGATAATTTACATTTTCTTTTTGTAATAATGCAACTATGTTTAAATAATTCACATTTCTTTTGAAATTTAACCAATAGGAATATTTGTTGACAGAATTTTTATAAGGATGGTTTCTTTCAATTTATTTGGTTCCGATACTCAAAAGAGAATTTTGATTACCTGTATATGCAAATAAACTAGAATAAATCTTGAATTAATGAGTTATAATTTTTATGCTATAGTTTGAATACTTCTGACAACATACTTATTCAAATAATAAAATTATTTTGGTAAATAGGGATTTCACAAATGAAAGTATGAAAATTTATTAATCTGTAAAATGTACAATAAATTAAAAAAAATAAATTTATAGCTATGTGAACAATCTAGAAATGCATAATATTTCCCCTGCATGTAGAAAAAAACTTTCTAATAATTCATTTGAAATAAAATTCTTGCATTGAAAACATGTAATTTTTAAAATAAATCAGTATATTTGAACAACATAATCATAAGATTGAAGTTAAAATTTTTATATTAGATGAGGGATAGCAAACTTGTGGCACAGGTGCCACAGATGGCACATCCAACAATTTATCTGTCATTCGAAAAATTTTAATTTCATGATTATTATACAGATAAAAAAAATTTTTATTTTGATTATAAAAAATAACATTTTAAACACGAACAGACTAATTCAAATAATAAAATTATTTTTGCACAAATTAGCAGATTAGATACATTTCTTTACTGTAATGCTATGCACAGTTTTCGATAAGTAACTGTTTTAATTTTCTGGATGCATTTATAAAACTTTATTTCTTCTTATGAATTTAAGACAGTCATCGCAATAAAGTTAGAAATAGATCCAGTTTGTACACTATATGGCCAAAGGTGACCGGTCACTTGCGATTTTTGACGTATTGTTAAATAGCTAGAAAAATGGATGAGGAATGAACCTGAAGCTGCAGGTGTGCAAACAGTATAGTATAGGTCATATAATTCCGCGAATATTTTTCCCGAAACCCCATAGGGGACCGTTAAAAAATTGAAAAAGAACGAATATCTTTTGGATAACCCTGTAAAAACTAATGGAGCAAAAGCGTTTAAACTCGAGATTATTAATTAATGGCTTATTGTAATACACTGTGTTCATTTTTATGAGAATAGCATGTATACTCGTAGAGAACATAAGGTTTTTATAAAAATAGTCCCAAATTTCGCCAAGTTTTTTGCTTATAATTTGCAGAGTTCTTAATATAAAAAAAAGTTCTTTTCAGAAAATATGACAAAGATCATTGTACAGAATAATATGCAGTCAGAATTAAAAAATAATAAAAATCGATGAAAAATGAGCAGGTTTACTAATGAATGTTTAACTGCGCATGCGCGAATGCAATCAAAATATAATGTGAATAATGTGTTAGCTAAATGTATAGAGCAACTTTTGTAAAAGTCTTAAAAACATAGTTTGAAAAGTCTGATAATAATCATTTATAGAATGAGCTCAAAATCCGTTGTTCCCAAAATGAAGCAAAAACATGAGGGGTTGTATCTATATATCCATTGATTAGTGCCAATTTAGAATACGCAATATTGCACGTACTACTGTATTTGGATACAACCCCTCATCGTTTTGTTTCATTTTGGGAACAACGGATTTTGAGCTTATTCTATAAACGATTATTATCAGACTTTTCAAACTATGTTTTTGAGACTTTAACAAAAGTTGCTCTATACATTTAGCTAACACATTATGCACATTACATTTTTATTACATTTGCGCATGCGCAGAGAAACACTTTTTAGTAAACCTGCTCATTTTTCATCCAATTTTTATTATTTTTTAATTCTGACTGCAGGGTATTGTGTACAATGTTCTTTGTCATATTTTCTGAAGAGACGTTTTTTTTTTATATTAAGAACTCTACAAATTATAAGCAAAAAACTTGGCAAAATTTGGGACTGTTTTTATAAAAACCTTAATTTCTCTACGAGTATACATGCTATCCTCAAGAAAATGAACACAGTATATTACAATAAGCCACTTATTAATAATCTCGAGTTTAAACGCTTTTGCTCCGTTAGTTTTAACAGGGTTATCGAAAAGATATTCGTTGTTTTTCAACTTTTTTACGGTCCCCTAAGGGGTTTCGGGAAAAAACATTCGCGGAATTATATGACCTATACCATACTGTTTACACACCTGCAGTTTCAGGTTAGTTCCTCATGTATTTTTCTTGATATTTAACAATACGTCAAAAATCGCAAGTGACCGGTCACCTTTGGTCATATAGTGTATATGTATACTGCAAAAAATAACGAAATATAAACCATGCATTAAGCATTCTCAATCAAACACATAACAGCAAAAATTCCATGAAATATGGACAAAAACCCCTACACGTGACACTTACATAAATACCTATATCTATTAACTTATACGTTGTTAGAATATAAACTATACAGTAAAAATTACAAAACCCCCTAGATTTTCATATTTTTATAGTTGTTTTAATTTTAGAATACAATAGCATTGTTAAAGCAGCAATAATATGTTGAAAAGCTGTTCCACGCCTGATATGGAATGGCCCTTTAATAGGTTTAAAAATCTCCACATTTTAAGCCTTATACCTAATTAATCTATCCGGTTTTAATAGCTTTAAAAATCTTTAAATTTAAAATCCTAATCGTGATCTCCACATTTTAAATCCTATCCATAATTCGTGACACTTACATAAATATCTATATTAACTTATTAGTTATTAAAATAATATAAACTATACATTAAAAATAACAAAAAACCCTAGATTTTCATATCAGCATAGTTATTTTAATTTGAGGATATAATAGCATTGTTAAAACATCAGTAATATGTAAAAAGCTGTCCCGCCCGTGACATGAAATGGCTCATTAATAAATATTAATAATTTTTTTATGATCTTAGCCTATTATAAGTTTTGTGCTGCATTAATGATTACTAAAATAGCAGTTCGTAATTTTTTTCTCATTGCAGCATGGGTTATTGAAACGCGTCCTATTTCCAAAATAAAAATTCGTTAAATTAATTCTGAATTCCAATGTATGGAAAAGACACATTTCTGATTTTGTTGTTAGTTATTTAATGTATTAAAGTGAGTGATTCTATTAACCAGTATTTCTTTGGGAATTTTATCACATGCACGTTAAGAGATTCGCCAACTGTGTAACAGATGGTGGTATGTACAGCAGCGGACGTCTGTATTGAGATTATACGCATGCATTACTTTTTATTAATAAACATGTGATAAACAAACCATACATTTGTAAAGATATCACTTACACGGATAAGTACAGTGTGCTTACGCAAAATTACATTAAATTCTGTCGGAAATTCTGGCTTCAAGAAGCAACTAATAATAAGACATCCGATTTTACACTCCTTTCCCTTAAAACTGAATTTCTAATGTTGTTCTGCAATTTTAATATGTTCCACAGTATCAAATTTCTCTTTAATGAGAGATTCCATGCTTTAAAATTAGAAAGACACTGTTAACAGCATCTTGTCTTTATATCAATCTACATTGTTAAGACATAATTAATAATATCATTTCTCTCTAGCTATCTACAGATAATTACAATGAAACTAATATTTACGACACTCGAATTATTTGCTTCCTAATCCATTGTCACAGCATTTTCAGATTTGAAAACTAGATTATAAGTCGCCTAGTTTTAATTAGAAGATAAAGTTATGTAAGATTTTAATTAATACTTCTTCTTCGATATTATCATTTTAAAGCATTTTTTTTTAAATGCATTGAATCCTTGATTTAGTTAGTTGCAATAAACAAAACAATTATAGGAAATTCAAATGAAATATTTCTGAATTTCGACGATGTTAATGATTACGAATCTGAGCGTATTTTAAACTTCAAGGATTATTTTAATTAACCACAATTGAAGATGAAAATCAAAACCGTTTGATTTTTGTTTTATCTTTTTTTTTACTAAGCAAGTGTATTATAAACGATACAAATGAAGTATTTCTATATTTAAGACGATGGTAATGATAGGAAACCGATATGAATCTCAAAATACAAACCATATTTTAATTAATCTCATTGAAACTTAAGTCAACAAATTTTGAATCTTGTTATTGAGAAAGATATCTGAGGTGTTTTAAAACAATAATCAATGAAATAATTTAATTAATAACTCTAGGAAGTAAGCTCCATCACTTTTGAATGCATAACAATAAAACGCTACAAAAAATCATTAGAAGATTGTAATTTGTTTCCTGTGGAAAAATAATGCTATTTCTTTCCTTATTCAATAGATTATGGCTTCAGTTGAATGGTAAGTTTTATGAAAAATTTGCTTACGCTATTCAGTTAACTTGAGGAAAAGCGATACAAATAAACATAATTTTCAAATCGCTTTTTAAATCTTCAATTACTCTGTCACGAAATATATTTTTAATTTCACTTAAAATCAGTATTTATTATTAGAATTTAGACGATAAATGTTTGAATTTGTTAAACAATTCTAAACATGGGATCGACAAATCAGACACAAATTTAAAAATTAATAATTCGAAAGCGAATAAATATATAAAAAAAACGGTTTGCACCAAATTGATGGAAAAACAGCCGGGATATTTATGACGAAAGTGAAAACGAACGTTTGAATATTTCTTTTTTTTTTTACTAACAGATGTCTTATAAGGGACGAGTCTCTTAAAAATAAAAAGTAAGCTCACAGCTCTTCAATGTGCTGTCCTTCATTCAGCAGCACAGCTGTCAGGTGAGATGCAACATCATTCACAGCATTAGGAACATTTCTTCTAGTATGGCAGACATATATTGGCAGATGGCATCTTTCAATATTGGTAATGATGGCGGCTTCAAGCATTCTTTTTTGCTCAAGCATTTACATTCAACTGAGCATTCTTTTTAGTTTTTGTCGTAGAAAATCCGACTTCTTTTCCATCTTGTTCAGGGTAAACCGTATCTTTTTTTATGTCTATTCGTTTAGAAATTATTAACTTTTAAACTTGTTCCTGAATTTTGGATCACCTGGCACATTCTCTTAACAGATTGGTCTTGAATCAGCAGAATTAGTTTATAATCCTGCAGAAAGTGGAACTGCCAAATTTTGCTTGTACCTATTAAGAATTCTTTGAATTTAGAAAATATACCTACACAATATTTACCCTCACTATTCAGTCCGAGTATACTCGTTTATTGAGCTGCTCATTTCGATGGAATACCTATATATTATTCAAATTCATACAATTCTACAAAATCTTAAAACATTAAGAAATGGTTAACATTCTCAAGGTTTAACTTGATATACATTAAGTTTTTTATACAGTGGTGGAAAAAAGTTTAGTACCACCAACAAAAACGGTAAATATCTTACTTTAATGAAAAACTGATATGATTACAAAATTATACACAAGTTAAGCAAAATTTGTTATTTGTTTTAAATTACAACAATATGTTTAAAAAAAATAGGCAAAAACTAATTTCCATATAACACAACTTGATGGGAAAATATTTAGGACCAGTATATTTAATATTTAAAGTTCACATGCAAAAGATCTGTACATTAATTTTCTGTGCTTTGTTTGCTTTCCCTTAACACGGATTATTTCCAAAAGACTCTTTGATAAGAATTTGGCCAGGTTTTTACATGTGGAAATGAGTATTTGGTTCAGTGTTTCCAAATGGCCGCTTTCAATTCAACAATCGAAGCAAACTGCTTTCTGCTGGCATAAATTTGACGAATCAAGATTCACCAGAAGTTTTCTATGGAATTTAGATCAGGACTTTTAGTTGAAGTCAAAAATTCTAATGCTGTTTGCAGATAACTAATTTAAATTTGACTTAGACCCGTGAATGGAAATGTTATCTTGAAGCAACTCCAAACTATGATCCATAAGTGTATCTTTAAGTGTAAATATATTATTACCAAGTATATCCTGATAGTCAAAGGAGTTCATCTTTGTCTTGGTAAAAACCAAGCTTGTTTCTTCTTTTGCATTAATGTTTGCACAAATCTTCACTGAGCACCTCCTTGTAGACGTCTTGAAAGCAGATATGGCTCATTTCGAAAATCATGCCAGCAGTATCTTAAACCATCTGGTCCATCAAGTTTGATTTTTGTTTCATTAGTAAAAACAAATTTTCACCATACATAGGATTTTAATACATTGGTAGAAGCGAATTTTAGTCTTGCATAAATGGGATGTTTTGTACTTTTGTCTTTGCTTTCAATTTAGCATATTTCAAACATTCGCCACTTTTTAACACATTTCTAACAGATCTGGACGTTACTGAAAATTCTAGAGCAAATTTTTACAGTACAAAAATAATCCCAATCCTGAACCAATAATGTTCCGTTTACACAGGGCGGAGAGTTTTGATGTTTCTCCGCTTCTTTTATTTCTTCCATAATCCATTGATTCATAAAGAAAAATGTGTATAATAGTTTTAAAATTATTTATTTTAAAGCAGTTTGCCTTTCACGCAGCTCGCAATCCGAAAAAGCCCTTTTCTTCTGCAGTCAATGTTTTCCCGCGACCCATGCTCAAAGCAGCATATGTATATCCCAAAACTTCAAATCTTGCAATTACTAACCTATAAGCAACATCACAGATGAATCTCGCGTGAAATATTGCAGTCATGACGTCATATCATTATGCTGGATTTAAAAGAAACTACTAGTCCGAAACTTATTTCCATTTGTTAATATTACAAGATTTTAACACTACTTTTTTACATTAAAATTGAATTAACTTCACATATCATATCACATATATGTGTCTAAATTCAAGTTACATAACGTTTTTTGGAATTTTATTTTACGCAACAAAATTAGCATGTGATCTTAAACTATTAACGAGCACTGTATCATATTGAAATAACTAACGTCTTTTACATATTAAAAAAATTAGTCTGATGTCATTCATTAATTACGTCACATTTCCAGAGGTGGGAGGCATAAACTATACACAGTTTGACACAAGGAAGAGAGATGGTAAAATATTGTGACGTCACATCTCAAATACCGAAGCTAACGAGAAAGACAGGCTACCGCGGTGCATTCCATGCATCTTTTTTTACAGACCGCTAGAGTCACGTGATGCTCGAATGCACCAATGAAGGTGTGCGAAAAGAGCATCACGTCACTCTAGCGTCTGTAAAAAAAGACACGCACCGCGGTAGCCGCTCTTTTTCGTTAGCCTCGTCAAATACGAAAACAATGGGCTTTATGCCAGGCTGAAGAAAAAGGTTACCACGCTGCCTTACACATGGATGCACTTGTCGTGACACAGGTGCTGTAAAAGCACGAATTAATTTGAACGAAAGGAGCATCAAGTTACTCTAGCAGTCCGAAAGAAGACGAACGCGATGCGTAGTACGGCAGCCTGCCTTTTTCGTCAGCCTCGGCATTATGCATGTTACGTCACAGCCCAGTTCCGCAAGTACTAGGGCTACTATCATCGTGACCAACGACATACAAGACCAGTTCATGACTCTTAAAATGTTACACGGAGTGGATCATCTTTACACGGCAATTGGCAGAAAACTACGGTCGCGCTGCTTTGTACCAATCACCGTGCAAAGATGATACACTCCGCGTGACGTTTTAAATGTCATGAACTGGCCGTGTATGCCGTTGGTCGCGCTATAATGCAAGCTGACTCTTCAAGCATTTTGTTTCCCACTTAGACCAATAAGCGATTGTTGCCCACGCGGCTAGAAGTGTCGTGGCTGATCGTTCTTCTCCTATAGGTAATTAAATGGCGGCGTGAGTCAGCCTGAATTGTAGGAGCATTAGCACATACTGCCAACAAACAAATTTTACCCTCGACCCAGGTTCCGTGCATAAAGCTGAACCGAAATTTATCAAACTTAGCAGATGATCTCTCATACGGAACAACATTTTGACTAAATATTTCAATTTTTCAATTATCATAGATACAGTTTAGATATAGACACTTTTGACAGTACTCCTACAACAATAAATTTTTTCGTGGTATTTCTAAAAAATAAACATTAATAAAATTTATACTCTCTACAGTGCTATGCTAACACACAAATGTAAACACCACCAGCACACGAATTTAAACCTGGATACCAGACCACTCGCACAAATTTCATTAGGTGTACATAATTTTCATGCAGCGCACTACAGTTCATTTAAAATATATGTTTTCTTACTCAGTTAGTATTAGGCATAGTGTTTCCTTTTTGTGAACTGATCAAAGAAAAAGCACAGAAGATATTAACGGTTGTATAATATTTAAAACAGTGGGTGACTGTATATAACTTTTTTTTAATTGCTCTTTTTTTTTCTTTCTCAGTTAACAGTTGCGAAATATGTGACGTCACAGCAGGAGGGGGTGTCGCTCAAGTGTGAAAACCTGTGACATAAGGGAAGGTGGGGATAAAAACTACGAAACTGGTTCCGCGTAATTAATGAATGCCTCTTTTTCTGGACAGTGAGAGGCTTGAAACTTAATTCGAAAATCGAACGTTAGAGATTTTTGTTAATTGAAAAAACCAGTTTCATCTAAATGTAAGATATTCAAAGATTCCAATACGCCCAATCTAACCATACGCCCTATGCCCAATGCGAAGAAACATTTCCTCGTTAGAAAATAAATAGTTCAATTTTTGTTATTGTATTAGCAGGAAAATGGATTGATACAAATATCACTTATTTTTAGGGTTCCGTACTTAAAAAGTAAAAACGGAACCATTATAAGATCACTCCTGTGTCTGTCTCTCTGCCTGTCAAAGTCCTTTTACTCGTAAACTATGCAACGTGGAAAGTTCAAATTCAGGGAAATAATAAAGATTATTGACCCACATATTTACAGATTAATAAATATTCATAAATATATTTAGGAAAAATGTAGAGGGGCTAATTAAGTTACTTGAAAAAAAAAATCATTTCTTTGTACATAGTATGGGGTATCGTGTGAAAGCTTTCGTAACGCTGAAATCAAAAATATATTTCATTTAATTTTAGGTATTATATTTTCAAAATTATGGTGGAAAATGTAGTGCAAAAATATGCCCCCCCCCCCCCAATCTAACTCCGAATCTATTGAAACTAAAATTATGAAAAAAATTAGAGGTAGTAGACATTAATTTAAACCTTGCAGGAAAATTATAGCGATTACCCTAGGTCAGAGCTACAGCTATGCAAGTGAGGTAACGGTATAGTAAAGCGACTAAGCCCGATTTAAGGAAAACGACAGCAGCGCCCCATAGTGGCGAAATTTGGAAGATAGCCACAGCAAATCGAAAATGAAAAGAGATAGAGCAAAATTTACAGTTAGAAAGTTTTAGAGCATCAATTAATTAATAGAATACGACATTTGGTTTACATGGATAATATAATTCTTCGCCTGTTTACCCAAAAATGCCCGAAATCGATGCACTCCATTTTGTGTAAACTTTTAAATGTAATAGTCAGAAATATGAAGAAATACGCACAATTTATGCTATAAATACGTACTTATCTCAATACATTTTGATAACATCACACACACAAAAAAAGGCAAACTGTCTCAGAGTGATAAAAAAATAATATTCAGTATGTTCGAAAAGTTCGCCATTGCTCACGATACACGTTTGTATTCGTGAGAGTAATTCTGCATGCACATTTCTCAGCATGAAACGGATATTGCAAGCCTCTTCAATACAACGACATAGATTTAACCCTTTCAAGGGCGGTGGCTAGACGGTCTAGCCACCTAATTTTAATTCCAAAACTGACAAGTGGCTCCAAGAATATTTTAATAAAATTTTACTTCTGTAATGAAAGTGCAAATTAGCGGGTTTTTGTTTTCAGAGAAATTCGTTTGAATATTCTGGTGTCAGTCAATTGTTTCATCAGTTTACGAACAGAATACTTCAGCCCCTGAAAGGGTTAAACTAAAATTTTAAATGTCGTTTCGTACTAATTAATTGATGCTCTAAAACTTTCTAATTGGAAAATTTGCTCTACCTCTTTTTATTTTCAATTTGCAATTGCTATCTTCCAAATTTCGCCACTAGGGTTGCTGCTGTCGTTTGCATTAGGTCGGGCGTAGTCGCTTTACTGTACCGTTACCTCACTTGTATAGCTGTAGCTCTCTCCGTTCGCATGTATTTTCAGGTTAAAGGGACTTTACTTTGCACCCTGTATACTATACAGCTATACCCAACCCTACGTTGTATAGTTTTTACAAAGTCTTAGTATTCTTTTAGCAACTGTATTTTTTTAATAATACACTTACTATTTCATATATTATTGTACGGAACTCTCTGTGCGCGAGTAATACTCGCACTTGACCGTTTATTAAATATACAACTTTATTTTATTTATTTTCAGTTATTTCATAAAGGCTTCCTAACTTTAAAAGTCAATAATTCATTAACTATAATAGTTAATGAATTATGCTTAGTTTAGACGACAAATTTACAACGAAAAAAAAAAAACAATATTTATTTGGGTTTTCTTTTCCAAAGCCTCTGTGGTCAGTGGTAACCTTTTTTGTTGCTCTTCAAAGGTTTCGAAGCAAAACACACAAAATTAACGAAATAAATTTTCTTCAGGGGATGTTATAAATGTTTATCCTTGATGTCGTTAGCTTCTCTCGAGCGAGAACGACACACATCAAGGAAGTTGACAATCTGTTGCGTTGCTGGGATTAAAACTTTAAGGTGCAGTCAGACCAAACGCGACAGGTTTCCGTCCCATTATCGCCATGTTTGAGGCTCAACTTACAACTGTCACTCACGACAAGCTAACGAAGGTCACGGGGAAGATGTTTGTCATATTCTCTGAAGAAAATTTCTTTTCTTAATTTTGACTATTATGCTTTGAAATCTTTAAAGAGCAATAAAAACGTTACAACTGACCACAGATTCTTTGACGAAGACTGTATAAAGAAAAGGGCCTTTGTCGTGCAGTTGGGTCCTGACGAATCCATAGACATGATAAGGGATTATAAGGGTTGACCCAAATAAAAAGACAGTACATGTTATATCTAAAGAATATTTTAATTAGTGAATATTGTAGCTACAAAATTTTGAATTACAGTTATGTGTAACATGGTAGCTACGCATAATTGACATTGATATTGATGCACTGATCCTAACGGATAGAAAGGGAGTGGATGGATTCAATTTAGAAACTTACTGGGTTACTTGCGGATCCTTTTTTCCAGGTGTTCTGCGCTTTAGTTAAACTGCGAAAGCTTAACAAATGAATTGTTAAACTTTCAGTTTTTTTTTTTTTTTTTTTTTTTTTTTTTTTTTTTTTTTTTGTATGCCGAAAATGTGTAATTCACATGAGGAGATATCGGAGCTATACGAATAATACTTCAGGATATCCCATCGAAATGTTTTCAGTAGGTTGTGGCTCTTCTTCGCCACATGGGGTATAGCGTTATCCTGGAGCAAGACTATTTATTTTGAAAACATTCTTTTGCGCTTGTTTTGGATAGCATACTTCTTGCTGGTGACATGCTCGGTTTGTGAGCGAAGAAATCATTACGCTAATATGGAGGAATCCATAATGCACCCATCCTGCAAAAAAAGTTCCACATTTGATGATCAAATGGCAAATCCTTTCACTACAATTGCAAACTGAAAAAACGCCTCGCTATCTATCGACAAACCTATTTACTCATTTCGATAGTATATTACTTCGCTACAGTAAATATCTCCTTTTCATTTAGACGCACTATACTACATATAGACAGAATGTAAGTACACAATGTGCAGGAAGTCCGTATAAATTTGGAAAATTCATAAAAACCGAATAAAACATTATCTGGAAATGCAAGTTGCATTAAAAGCATGTTTAGGATGCAAGTTTTTTTTTTCAGCAAAAATAGTTGTAGTTCAAAAAAGAGCTTTAAAATAGTTACATCTTCCGCAAGTAGATTTCACAAGTTGGAGCAAATATAAGAGAACTGACTACTTGGTGAATATCCGACTGACTAATCAATTTTATGTGTAGAACAAACTGAGTACCGGAAATCACTTTTCCTTTAGATGTTTTTGTGATCGGAATTTTCTAAAAGCTCTTTTTGCAGTTTCTCCGTTCATGAAATTCATAAAAATCCATTTGCTTTGTAATTTGCATTACATACCAAATTGTTCATTAATTCGAATAAGAGATCCACCGAATAGTCAGTTGCTGTATAATCCTCTTAATTTGTATTCTTCCGGAAGATGCATTCTCTTTATTTCCCTCTACCAGTGACCTTTTTTAACTGTATTCTGCTGTTAAAAATTGCCGCATCCTTATAATTCTTTTAATATAAACTGTACTACTGTATCCTTATTTGTATTTTTATGTATTTTTATGTTTTTTTAGTTGTTTTTTTAGTTTATACAGAATTTCTGTACACCCTGTATTTGTACCAAAATTTAAAAAAATATCACTTCCGATGTGTCTGACTTACTTCGTATATAAGACACTTACTATTCAACAGGGATTATTTGGCATATAGAGGTAATGCAACTAAAGTGTATTCAAAATTAAAACGGACGGAAAATAAATTAAAGCGCTTGTAAATTAGCAGATTCTATTATGAGTTGGTTTCAATCAACGCAAGCCAAACGTTGATCTTTGCCAAAGCCACTATCATTGGTTTGCTGTTAAATGAAATGTAGCTTGTTTTATCTTACGTTGATTAGTATTTGTTTATATTGTTTGAAATAGATAATGAAAGAAAAATAGTAAGTCCTTCAAAAAAAAAGGTAAAATAAATCACATTTCAACAAAGCTGAGAAGGAAATTATTTTAAATAGAAAGTATCACTACAACTTAATCCGAAAACTACGATAAAGAATGCCGATGCTTTGATGAAAATTCATCAAAAAATTGAATGAATTATAGAAGAATCCATTCGTTGATTCAGATGAGAGGCATCAGAATTTATTTTTCCATGAAATGATGCATCTTCTTCTCCAAATACATGAGATTACCATATTTTCCGTGTTGCGTTGTGTGATCTCTACTAATGTCTGATACCTCATTGTGACAGTCAGACAATACACTTCATTCATGTACTCCCTGATGTAAAATTCATAAATATAAAAATGTGTGAAAAACAAAACCTTAATCGGAAAACTTGTATCCATTGAACCATGATGCAGAATTTTTACCAGGCTGCCTTCCTTGAATTTCATAACTTATTAAATTTGCCTCACTAGAAAAATTAATAAAATTTCATCAAATTTTTTTAAGATTTTTTGAGGAATGTACACATAAGAAATAAAGAAATCCTCCAAATTTTCAAACAAATTCCGCACTGTAAGAAAAAGAGAAATGTTCCTTGATCTAGCAAGAAAGTTTCCGAAAATAAAATATAACCTATTCCGAGCTATACACGATTCCAAAAAGCGATCTTTTATCTTCTTTTAGCTCAGAAACCAAAATATTTCTGATATTTTAAAAAGGATTTCTAAAACAAAAGTTTATTTTGCAGTGCGTAATTTTTGGAAACGCTTCCAAGTAGTTTTTATAGTGCATTAATCATTTCTCCCAACCTGGTATCCACACAAGAAAAGCAGCTTTAACTGGCTGCCTTCCTTGAATTCCACAACTTATTAAATTGCCTCACTAGAAAATGAATAAAATTTCATAAAATTTCTTTAACATTTTTTGAGGAATGTACACAAAAGAAATAAGGAAATCTCCGAATTTTCAAACAAATTCCGCATTATAAAAAAGAAAAATGTCCCTTGATCTAGCAAGAAGATTTACGAAAATATAATATAAACTCCTCTAAGTTTTCCGCGATTCTAAAAAGCGATCTTTTACCTTCTTTTACCTCAGAAACCAAAAGATTTCTGAGATTTAAAAAAAGGACGTCTGAGACAAAACTTTATTTTATTGTGCGTAATTTTTGGAATCGTTTCCAAGTAGTTTTTATAATGCATTAATCACTTTTCCTAACCTGGTATACACATAAGATAGCAGTTTTTTGGACGCTATCGAATCTCAAGTAAACATTTCCACCTGCATAACAGAATTTACACATGCAAGAGTAATACATTAATGTTCATTTTAATGTTAATGTTAACTGTGTTAATTTAGCATGTTTTTATGTTGAACATAAAAATGTTTATTTGAGTATTGATAGCACTATATAAAAAACGGCATTTTGCGTTAATACCAGGTTGAGAAAACTGATTAAAACACAGTAAAATCTACTCGAAAATGTTTCTAAAAATTACAGTTAGAAAAAGAGCTTTTGTTTCAGAAATGCTTTATTAAATCTCGTAAATCTATTTGTTTCTGAAGATAAAATAATGTTTTTTCTGAATCTTTTGGTAACTCGAAAGAGATTATATTTTTGAAAACCTTATTGCTATACTATTAAACATACTTAATTTCGTTTGGTGTATTACTATTTTTTTATGAAATTTCTCGTCATTATTTTTGAAAACAAATTTCAGGGGTTTTTATTGTACTTTAACCTTCTGCAGTCCACTAACACCTATACGGTGTCATACTAAGTTCAGGGCTGCCAAAGGCGACTACTTTTTAATTCTACCTCACACCACTTTGTCGAAACAAAAATTGTTGACATACTGTTCGAGAACATTTGCAAGAGAAATATACAACAAAATTTGTTTTGTTTTTTAGATAGTGGTGCGAATAGAACAGAAAAATAGTCGCCTGTGGCAGCCCTGTAAATTTAACCACAAATCCACTGTCACCGTATAGAAGTCAGACGAGTTTAAAAGATTAAAAAACGCGGCTATCATATTTTTTATGCTTCTTATGCAATAAAAAATAAGTTCATTCTGTAAAATATGCCTTACAAAATATGCCAAATACTATATTGGGCTTACAAAAATCAAACCTTTTGTTTTTCTGATGATTGATTCGAACAAGAATATATTTTATTTATTCTGGCTTACAAAGAAAATTGCCTAAGCGATAATGTCTCACCTTCATGATAAATTTAATTATAGACAATTTAAAATTTTTCTTGAAGGAAAAAATGACAGTGCATTCTGAAACTGATAATTATATTCACCTACGCTTACAAAAATAGTTTAATTAATGTTCCTAAAATAAGCGTGTGACATTTTGATGCTTGATTAATAAATTTACTTGTAACAATCAGTAATAAACATCTTCAAGTAAAGAAGGTTACCTGAACGTGTTTAAGTGTATGAAATAAAGAAGCCAAAATTAAATATTTCTTTCTTTTCACAATGAATTTAATTTTGTTAAAAATAATCAAAATTTTCAAGAGTTATTGATTGGATGAAAAATAAGGAAAAGGGTTAAAACATTGTCTTTGCAATGCATTCTGGTATGCATGTTAGCATAATACAATAGTTAAAACTAACAATGAGACACTAGACAGAATTGAATACATTTTAAAATAATTAAATTCTAATATGCATGTTAGCATAATACAATAACTAAAACCAATAATGAGACGCTAGACAGACTTGAATACGTTTAAAATCAGTTAAATTAAAATATATACTTAAAAACATTTAAAATTAAAATCAAAATCATACAATGTATATATTTCGCTATCTCATCGCATGCCTCCTCAGTACTAATATCAACCAAAACATCGAGCACACTGGATTCAATTAACGTTGAAGTTTTGTTATAATACAATAACATTTTAATAAATACTTTCCATTTTCAATAATTTTATATCTCGGTTAACTGTTAAAAAAAGGTCTTTTGATGCTGCAATTTCCCTACTTTTTTTCAGTTTTCCGAACGTTATTTCTCGCATGAGTCAAAAATTATCTAACATGGAGTTAGAGTATATCCTCTACAGAAAACAGTATGAAAAATGTAATTTAATTATCATTTTTACTAAAGCTAAGGAATTTAACTGAATTTTTACACTTTTAAAAATATCCATATTTTACCAGAAAATTTTCAACATTTTTTTACAGTGTAAAACGAAAATAAATCCTACACTGTTAAAAATCTGCAGCAAACTCTCCAGTCATTCTATCGTTTTTATAAAAAAAATGAGTACATAACCGTAAATTATCTCTATTCTGACCAAAAAGACTTTTTTTACAAATAAATTGTAGAATCTTTATAGTCCAGGCAATAGAGACCGTATAGGGGCTCTACCTAGCAAAATTCATGGTAGTTCTGGAAAAAGGCTTACTATATGTTTTTTGGGTCGCTGAATCCGAATTTGTAACTTCCCACCAAAATTTCCCCCGGCAACCCCCCAAATTTTGGTAAAAAGCCCCCCTACCCCCCCCCCCCAAAAAAAAGAAAAAGATTTTTATTAAAAAGGTCAATTTTTTTATTGTTTTAGGGGAAAAGTATCTAGAAATTCAGAAAGTAGACAAAATTTGCAACAAATTAGATACATGACATTATGACTTAGGATGAAGGGGAAGGGGGGATCTGCCTCGGAACATGCGCGCGGTGCTACGTGAACTAAGTTGCGCAATTCCACTTAACCACTCACACGTTTACATTCGCCCTCCCATCTCCCCTCCGAGCTTTCTCTTTAAGGTTTACTTTAAGTTTTTTGGGTCGCTGAATCCGAATTTGTAACATCCCACAAACTTTCCCCCGGCAACCCCTCCAAATTTTGGTAAAAAGCCCCCCAAAAAAGGTTTTTATTAAAAAATTAGAGAAAAATTAGAAATTATTTATTAAAAAATTAGAGAAAAAGTATCTAGAAATTCAGAAAGTAGACAAAATTTGCAACAAATTAGATATATGATATTATGACTTAGGATGAAGGGGAAGGGGGGATCTGCCTCGGAACATGCGCGCGGTGCTACGTGAACTAAGTTGCGCAATTCCACTTAACCACTTACACGTTTACATTCGCCCTCCCATCTCCCCTCCGAGCTTTCTCTGTAAGGTTTACTTTAAGTTTTTTGGGTCGCTGAATCCGAATTTTTAACTTTCCCCAAAAAATCCCCCCGAACCCCCCCCCCCCCAAATAGTTGTTTTTAACTTAAATTTCTTATTGTTTTAGGGGAAAAGCCTTACGAAATTCAGAAACTAGACAAAATTTGCAACAAATAGGATATATGACATTATGAATTAGGATGAACGGGGAGGGTGAGGGCTGCCTCGGAACATGCACTGCGGCGCTACGTGCACTAAATGATGAAGTCCAGGCAATAGAGGATTTTATCTGGCAAAATTAATGGTAGTTCTGAAAATCGGCTTTCTAGATGTTTTTGCGGTCGCTGAATCCGAATTTGTAACTTCCCACCAAAATTTCACCGGCAACCCCCCAAAAAATTGATTTTTTGAAAAAATTTGGTTTTTGAGAAAAGCGCGCGGGAATGTTCCGAGGCAGCCCCCTCTCTCCCCGTTTATCCTACGTCATAATGCCATCTATTCTATTTGTTGAAAATTTTGTCTAGTTTCTGAATTTCGTAATGCTTTTCCCCTAAAACAATAAGAAATTTAAGTTAATAACAACTATTTTGGGGGCGGGGGGTTTCGGGGGCGAAAATTTTGGAGGTAAGTTAAAAATTCGTATTCAGCGACCCAAAAAACTTAAAGTAAACCTTATAGGGAAAGTTCGGAGGGGAGATGGGAGGGCGAATGTAAACGTGTGAGTTGTTAAGTGGGATTGCACAACTTAGTCCACGCAACACCGCGCGCATGTTCCGAGACAGATCCCCCCTTCCCCTTCATCCTAAGTCATAATGTCATATATCTAATTTGTTGCAAATTTTGTCTACTTTCTGAATTTTAAGATACTTTTCCCATAAAACAATAAAAAAATTGATTTTTTTAATAAAAACTTTTTTGGGGGGGGGGCTTTTTACCAAAATCTGGGGGGGGGGTGGTTTGCCGGGGGAAATTTTGGTGGGAATTTACAAATTCGGATTCAGCGACCCAAAAAACATAAAGTAAGCCGATTTTCAGAACTACCATTAATTTTGCTAGGTAAAATTCCCTATTGCCTGGACTATTAGTTGATGTATAATTCTTTGTTTTTGTTATGAAATTTTAAAATAAAAATTACATCCATTGAATGCGTTTACGGCTTCCACATAAAGTTTTAAAAAAAACTTTTAAGTATTGTTTTTCATTATTTATAAATGATCGTGTAAAATATTGAAATTTAATGTATAAATCAACTGATAACTATTTTTTTTTTCAAAAATAAACTGTTGGGAAAAAACAATTTAATTATCGTAAAATAATCTCAGCACAAACAAATAAGCATAAAGAAATAAAAAAAAAAAAAAAAAAAAAAAAAAAACTAATATTGAGAGAAGTAATTTTACCAATCGTTGTAATGTCTGAATTTATTTTTAAATGTAAAAAAAGGTATTTTTATGGATAGGGAAACTTTTATCATATAAAAAATATAAATACTTTCGCCTTATGCACCGCACAAAATTTATGAGAAGAGCTAATATAAAAGAAAATCTGTTTTAAGATAATAGTAAATAGAAAAAAAGGCAATAGTTGCATATATTTTATTTAAGATATCGCATATTTTTTATATAATAATGCAGGATGCCAAACAAATTATTCTTAAGAACATTGCTCAATATACAGTATAAGATAATTTAAGGGGGAAACTTTAGTTATTCATTTCTTTTAATCTTATTTATTCATACCGTTTTACGCTTCTAGCTATCGTTATTTTTATATTATAACGATTTGTATCTAGTTTTTCGTCAGTTTTATTTTCTATGTAACATGTATTTTTCTCTGTTTATCTCTATCTTCTTGTATATATTAATATTTTATCTAGTTTATCACATGAGTTTTTCATGCTTTTCGTATATATTTTTTATTTTTGTAGCATTTAACATGTTTACTGAGTATAATTTTTAATTTAGCACACACATCAAACTTTCAACTAATGATAACAAAATAAAGCATTGTGAGATCGAATTTGTATCCTCATTAAATGTCATTTTATGATAACTTAAAAATCAAATTAGCTTTTAAATTAGTCTTTTCTTCAATTGGTGCCGTAATGTTGGAAATGGAAATGACAACATTAGTTAATTCTAGTCTTTTAAGAGTTCTACTCTGTTTATAATCTTTTTTAATGGTTTATCATTTTAAAGAAGTATTTTCGTAACATTTGCTTTAATAAAATCGATGAGGTAGACCAAATGCAACAATTTTAAATAATTCCAATGTGGTTAAAGGCTCTGACTATTAAAAAAAAAAAAAATAGTATTTCAAACTGATTTTTTAAACAGCCTTACAAAAACAAACTCCAAGTCAGTCGCTAAAACAATCTGGAAGTAAAGGTACAGCAGAAGCAGATAATATGAAGAAGTATGAACCTCAAAATTATCTATCTTAGACTCCAAAAAAAATATTGATTCCTAAATGAAAGGAAAAAAGTAAAAATGAGTTAAAGGCAAGCTGAAAAGCAAAATATTTGCTTAAAATATACAGCAATAAACGTTACTTTGAAAAACATTTTATTGTATTCGTCATTCATTATTTACTTCTTGTTTTTTACATGGTCAAAATTAAACGTGTTTGAAGTATGAATTTTGAAGTACTTATTATTTAATTATAATATATTATGGATTATATTATGTATCTCAAAATTTAAGATTTAAATCAGTAACGGCGGGTAATCCGTTATCTGTAATACAGTACATTAATATTTCCTGCCTAATATCCAATATAATCACGTTGTCATCTATGATAATACCTTATTATAAGAACCACAGTTTTACCTCCTACTTATCTGCCCTTCAACTGTAATCTTTTACATATTATTATTTCTCAAATATGCATCCCGTATCCTATTTCAGCCAAACTGGTAAGACAAATGTCATAAGCTGGAAATAGTACTAAGGTCATTTTGCCTAAATGAAACGCAATTTCCCATTGTTTTGTCATATTTAGAGTATATATGGTATTTTATTTAATAAATATATTATTAAGCAGAAAAATATCGAATAATTTCTTTTAATTCAAAATTTACTTCTTATGTAAAAATTGAATCATTATCTGTAATCAAAGCAAACAATAAATAATTGTCGCATTTAGGTTATTTTTGTCACATTTATAGTAATTAAAACCTAAATAAGACGTTGAAAAAGTTTGTAAATCTGACAATGCATCTTATGCATGTTAGTTCATCATAAAATATTCATTTAATTGCTATGAATTTGTGAAATACTTAATAAAGGTTTGAAATACATAAAATTGAAAGTTAAAACATTTATTTTTTAACTACGTAACCCTTTTATTACTTCCCAGGACTGGCGACTGTTTTTATTTTTATTGTATCACAACTTACAAAAATTTTTGTTTCTGGTAGATTTCTCTTGAAAGTATCTTACAAGGAGAGGTCCAACCTTGTTAATCACAGATTTTGATTATTTTAATAAATGTTGTAGACCCCTTAGTGTCAGGTTCAACGGATTTTATCCAACACTCCTTAGTTCTTGAGAAACCGGGGGGGGGGGGGGGGGGTCTAATATTAGTACACAATTTAAATACTTACTTTGCAACCGGAGTCATAGGTTACTCGTAGCTCAGTTGGTATGGCGTTTGCCGGCTGTCCTCGGGTTCGACTCCGGAATGCTCTACATTTGTTTTATAAATATACTTGTAATTATAATTTTATAATTTCAATTAAATGTTTTAATATCATACATTAATTATAATGTTAACAAACTTAAATTTATCATTTCTTATTTGTAAACTCTTATTTCTCATCCTTTAATGAGGTTTAAAAAGAAATTGGATCTATTATTGAATGATAAAAATTCCAAAATCGTGACAAAATCTGTTGTGTCGCCATCTAGTTTTGATAAAATAAAAATAAAAGCAGAAAGAAGATAAAGGGGAAAGCAAAATAATTGAAAGCGCAAGCATACTTATTACAAATTTAAAAATCTTTAATATGCAAGGTTGTAAATTAATTCTGATACTAATTTTTAATATAACTATGCTTGTTACTTTAAAAACAGAATAATAGTATTAAAGTGTAATAATAGTATAAAAGTGATTTTAAAAATATTAACAGTTTTATGATGTTTTATTACAACTATTTAGTTAAAAGTAAAAAATTAAATAGGTTAAAATTATAATTGATATACAATATTAAAAATTCTAATTGACAATGAGATTATTAAGTTATACTGACAAGTATATTTATAAAACACAAAATGAGAAAAACAAATGTAGCGCATTCAAGTATTGAACCTGGGCCCGCGAATCGGCCAGCAAACGCCATAAAAAATTGAGCTACGACTAACCCAGCATTTTGGTTGCAAAGTAAGTGTTTAAGTTGTGTACTAATATTAGACCCTCCCCCACCGGTTTCTCAAGAACTATAGAGCGTTGGATAAAATCCGTTGAACCTGACACTAAGGGGTCTCTACCCTACAACATATATTAAAACAATCAAAATCTGTGATTAACAAGGTTGTTCCTCTCCTTGTTAGTATAAATGTACAGTCGTGGAAAAAAAGTATACACCCCCTACTAACTCCTCAACAAATTATCGTACACAAAAGTTACTGGTACCGAACGATTGGAAATAAAGTCTACTTTTAAATGATATACATAAAATTTTCTTAGGGGTCATCTACATATTAAAACGAATCCAAACTTCATTTTTTTCAATAGCAATACCCAATTTTAACACGATATTTCAAAACTTCGGTTCAAACTATGCCTAGACACCAAATTTCAAGTCATTTGAATGATAAGTTCTTGAATTATAAACATTCGAAATTTAGTGATTCTAATGTTAAATTACATTTTCATATTTTCATTTATATCTCCTGAAATTATGCTTCTAATGTGCTAATTTTTTGTGTAGCAATAATACTAATGCGCCCAAACATAAATACGCTGAATTTGCAATTTTTATAATTTTATGATATGAATTATGAATAATGAAATTAATATTCGAAAAAATTATGAAATTACTTTTCATAAATTTGGTAAAATGCCCCAGCTACAATTAAAGTGTCCAGCTACAATTTTTTTGATGGATTTAGATTTATTAAGTCCTGCTTTATGGAAAACCAAAATTTCACATTTTTCTTTTAAGTATTTTTCAAATTATGCTTAAAAAACGGCAAAATGGTGGTTTAAGGGGCCGTCTATGATGGAAGTGAGTAGATATTTTGAAATTTATTCTGCTGTACTGTAATCTAACAGGTTTCATTGACTCCTTGAGTGGCGCTTAAGGTGCCTTGATCAAGAAAGGGGCTCTCTCGGTTAACAATCGAATATGGAACTTCAATTTGGATACAGCCCTTAAAATACGCTCGTTTTAAAATAATTCATTTCTTGGAAACTTATGGTACGAATTCCATAAAAATTCGTTTTTAGGCTAATTGAAGGGTGTAGAATTCATTTATGCTGTCAGAATTGTGCACTGCTATTGAAAAAAAAAAACAAATTTATGGTTCGTTTTAATATGTAGATGGCCCTCTAAGCAAATTTTATATACATCGTTTAAAAGTAGACTTTATTTCCAATCGTTCGGTACCAGTAACTTTCTTCTACGATAATTTGTTGAGGAGTTAGTAGGGGGTGTTTACTTTTTTTTTTCCACGACTGTACATGGTGTGTTCACAAAGTTTCAAAACTGGTTTGATAATTCAAAATTTATCAAAAATGTTTGTACCGCGAACTAAAATTCTTCGGAATATGACCCTTAGGCATCAACACACCGAAGTCAGCGTTTTTTTCCATTGTTCATAGGCCCCATAGAAGTCTTCGCACGAAAGGATGTTAAGGGACCTCGCCGAAGCTGCCTGGATCGCTGGAATCCTGACAAATTGCTTCCCTTTCAGGTCCTTTTTGATCCGGGGAAACAAAAAAAAAAGTCTGGGAGCGAGGTCGGCCTGTAGGTGGTTTGCGGCAGTATTGCCACGTTAAAGGTAGCCAAAACATCGGCGGCGACGAGCGACGTGTGAGAGGGTGCATTGTCGTGGGGAAAATACAATCGTTTCTGATGTCTGGGCGGACGCGACGGGTCAGGTCAGTTTTGTCTCTGGAGTGCTCCATCAGTTTTAGCTATATTTAACATGGCAATACTGCTGCAAGCCCCTTACAGCCCCGACCTTTTCCCCTTCACTTCTTTTTGTTCCCTCGGGTCAAGAAAGACCTGAAAGGGAAGCGATTCAACACGATTCCAGCGATCCAGGCAACCTCGACGAGATCCCTTAACAGCCTTTCGTGCGAAGACTTCTTTGGGACCTATGAACAATGGAAAAAACGCTGGCAGCGGTGTGTTGATGCCCAAGGGTCATATTTCGAAGAATTTTAGTTCGCGGTACAAAAACGTTTAATAAATTTTGAATTATCAGACCAGTCTTGAAACTTTGTGAACACACCATGTATGTCAGAGATTATTTTCCCAAATGTAGTACGAATAGAATAAAAATAGCCTACCGGACGTATACGTCCCAATCCGTAATCAAAGGGTTAGTAAACATAAATTTAAATTGAAAAGATAACAAGAAAATGTTTATTGCTGTGTATTTTAGGGAAAATTTTTTCTTTTCAGTTAGCCTTTAACTCATTTTTGCTTTTCATCTTCCATGTAGGCTTCAATATTTTCTTCTTTGGTTTTTGGAAGTTATGGTTATAGATAAATTTGAGGTTTAGGCTTCTTCAACTTTCCTTGTTCGGCTATACCTTTACTTCCAGTTTGTTTTAGAGGCTGCCTTCAAGTTTTTGTTGAATTCTTTTTTTTTTTTTGTAACGGTGTTTCCACTCTTTTAAGCTTTAAATGTTCTTTTTTTTCAACTTTTGTTTCATTGTCTTCTCTTTTAGGTAGCTTTCTTTATAAAAAGCTACCTATTGTAGCCGTTCGGAGGAAAGCGATTTCAAAAAATTTTGGTATATTTTCATCGATCATGACCCCCAGACCCCGAAACCACCCTCCGTTCAAAATTTATATATATATATATATATATATATATATCTGACCTATGTCATACTGTAACTCTCGTATTTATGAACCGATTTGGATGTAATTCGGTGTGTACATAGTACATACCAATGTCTCGACCGAGTTCGTTGGCCAGCTTCATCCGCCATTTTGTTTCAAAATGGCGGCCATTTAAATATTTTTTAAAAATTTAAAATTTGAAATGTGGTACCAAAAAATTGAAAATGGAACAATATTTTTTTCTTATGTATTTGACCTTTATACAAAGACTCCGTAGCAGTTTTTGTTTCGTCTATATCTTAAAAAATGGCTGAGTTATAGCATTTTGAATTTCTAGCGTGGCTGACATTTTGAAACGCTCTGATTTTTGCCACGTGATAACAGACCTATTTATGAACCGATTTGGATGTACCTTGGTGTGTACATAGTACATACAAATAACTCAACCGAGTTCGTTGGCCAGCTTCATCCGCCATCTTGTTTCAAAATGGCGGCCATTTAAAAAAATTTTTAAAAATTTAAATTTAAAATGAGATGCCAAAAAATTGGAAAATGAAAAAGATTTTTTTCGTATGTGTTTGACCTTAATACAAAGATTCCGGAACAGGTTTTGTTTCGTCTATATCTAAAAAAATGGCTGAGTTATAACATTTTGAATTTCTATTGTGGCTGACATTTTAAAACGACCTGATTTTTGTCTTTCGATAACAGGCGTATTTATGAACCGATTTGGATATTACTTGGTCTGTACATAGTGCATACCGATGTCTCGACCGAGTTCGTTGGCCAGCTTCATTCGCCGTCTTGTTTCAAAAGGGTTGCGATTTTTTTAAATGTATTTTAAAATTTAAAATGAGGTATTAAAAAATTGGAAAATGAAAAAGATTTTTTTTATGTGTTTGGCCTTGATACAAAGATTCGGAGCAGTTTTTGTTTCTGAAAATTTGTTCTTTTGTTTATATCTTAAAAAATGGTTGAATTATAGCACTTTGAATTTCTATCATGGCTAACACTTTGAAACGATCTTGTATTTGTCACGCGATACCACACGTATTCGCCTATTTCTATGGAAGAAGGCATGTGGATAGTATACATCGATATCTCGACCAAGTTCGCTGGCCAGCTTCATCAGCCATCTTGTTTCAAAATGGCGGCCATTAAATTAAAAAAAATTATATTTAAAGTGAGGTGCAAAAAAATTAGAAATTGAAAAAGGTTTCTTTCTTAAGTATTTGACCTTGATATAAGGATTCAGGAGCATTTTTTGTTTGCCTTTATCTTAAAAAATGGCTCAGATATAGTAGTTTCAATTCCTAACGTGGGTGACATTTTGAAAAATCTGATTTTTTGCCTGCGACAGCACTCGTATATATCAACCGATTCCGATGTGAGTGAGCATGTGCACGGCAATTACTAAGGTCTCGACCAAGCTCACTGGTTAGCCTCATCCACCATGTTGTCTTAAAATGGCAGGCACTTTAAGAAATCGCCGAATTTGACAGCCAAATATAAGTTACTTTAATTAAAAGCAGCTTGGATAAAGCTGACTAATTTCGCGAAATTCTCATTCATAATGATTTAGTATTGATAAAAATTAGTATTGAATCTCCTACATTCGGTTTCCACTTAATTGAGCTTCGTGTGTTTGAATAATATAAGTTTGCTTTTTTAAAATAAAGAATATGAAAGCTACCTCTTCCTCCCGGCACTGGCCGGAAGGACTTTTTATATATGTATAATCTTCGGTTTTTAAGCATTCTGAAAAATTTATTCCTTACTTTTCGCTTTTCTGGTGGATTTTGATTTGTTGGTACAACTTTTTTTAGAAAACAAATTTCAAAAACGTAAGATAGATTAGCTTCCGGAAGAGATATTTGGGAGTGTGATATCTTTTTGCATTCTAGACTTTTGTTGTATAGAAACTTAACCTGTTAGATTTTTAAATATGCATCCATTGTTTGAAAAATTCAAAATCTTCATCACTAATATTTTCATCCAGTGTTCAATTTGTTTGGTCAGACACATCACACATTACTAGAGAGGTGGTATTACTACCTTCATGTTGCTAAATTTGACAACTTTTGTTGTCAGAAGAGTCAGCATTATTTGTTAGGCCCTCGTTAGCCATTATTTTCGTCGTTAACTTCAAATCGTCGTTAATGACAAACTCGGGAGAAGAGTTGTATTTCTCAGCAGAAAGATCAGCATTAATAGTTAATTCTTTAAAAAGGCCAGATATGACGAAAAAGAACTTTTTTCTTTATTTTAATATATAATGTTTGAACCTTTGAGGCTGGTCGTCACTCAGTTTCCGAATTCCCCTCGTTAATGTTGTCTATGGGCGCTTGATCCATTCTTATATTTAAAATATCTCCTCAGGATTATTAATTTATTTTTTATTTCTGTTTACAGTGTGCTCTTCTTAAAGGATGTCTCTTTATTTTCTTATTTGTCTTCTTTGTTGATATTTCTAAAATCTATGCTTAATTTAATATTTTATGTGTTAAAAGTGGATGAACTGGGGATAAAATTTTAACACTTCATATAAAATTAAGCATAGATTTTAGAAATATTTTGAGAACTAAGATAAAAAGAGACATCCTTTAAGAAGGGTGCACAGGGAAAAGAAGTTAAAAATATTCATTTCCCGAGGAGATATTTTAAATATAAGAATGCATCAAATGCCCATAGACTTAACATTATCGAGGATAATTCATAAACTCGGTGACGAGCAGCCTCAAGAATGTCGTACAGTCGATCCAATTGGAAAATTTCTAAAATTATGGTACTACAATGCGTAAATGTTGTGCCGCGCAGACCGGCAATACCTGCGAATGGAAGACTTTTGAACTCAACTATCTCCAAACACTGTTTTTCAGGAGTTTTGCCACGATAACTTTTGAATAAATTAACGGATTTACATGTTTCTTTTTGCTTAAAATAAATTGAATTGAATTTTCCACAAACTGTACCTGGAACACAAACAAAAGAAAATATTTCAATTTGTAACAAAAAATTTTGAATATTATTTGAGGAAATATATAATCTTTGTTCATTTTATTTCATTTTAATTTTTTGTATGTTTTCCAGGTAATATGGAGAGACAACGTAATAAATTGTATAAGAAAGAAATGACGACCCAAAAATATGGAACATGGACTAGTTTTGTGAAATTAATTTTGGAATCCTATGTTAAAACTTTCCTTATTGTTTTTTTACCATTTAACAAATATTTTTTCTTTTTTATAAAGCATAAATAAATAAATGCAAAAAGAGGTAAATGTCTAATTTAATTATAGGGTTTCTCATCCACGATCAAACTTCAGTCAAGATTCGTTAATTCAGTTTTTTTCTATTTCCTTTTACATCAAAATCATCAGTAAAAATCAATTTATTGCAAGAAAAATGTTAATGCACAAAGCATCACATATAGATAAACTCTCATCAGGTAAGTCTTTGATAGGCATGTCTCGTCTAGAAATATTAAATTCATTTAATTCACCTTTCGAGATTTGTATTTTTTAAAGCACTGAAGGACACTCGGATCGAAAGATTATTCTGAAACAACACGCCAATTGAATGGTAAATACCATATTTTTAAAATCCATTTCAGATTTAAGTGTTTTCAATCTACACCAGGATTTTTAGAGCTTCAATCATATAAGAGTATTGAATAATTATGTGATCATATATCCTTATTATTTATTTTAATATACGAAGCTATCAATACATCATAATTTTTATTAGCATTTTTAAAGACATGTATATTCTATTTTCATTGCTTGAAACACGTGCTTAGTCACCAAGTCAAAGAAAACCACAAGTGTATGATCATGTGAAAATTCCTAATTCAACAAAGTTTATTTAATCACAATTTCTGCTTTAAATGTCATTTTAATACAATAAATGACAATACCACATAAACTTACCCCAGTAAATTTCATAAAAGCATCTACGCATTTGACATATCCAATTCGCCGCTAATAGATCTCTGAAAAAGTCAGTCACCAAAATGCGTAGACAACTCTATTCGAAAACGTGCCTACTTTTCCCTCTTTCACTTCAGGTACATTGAACAGACGTTCGAAGCGTTGACGTGGATAGGGGGTTATTTGATCTTCAAAGTTAAAACATCGAAACCGTGATCCCTGTTTCAGGATAATTCGCCGCATTTAGAAGTTTTGGTGGCGCTTGATAATAAACGATGTATATAGTAATGGAAAAATCGTTTAAAGAAAATGTTTTAAATGCGGTGAAATGTTTCGCGCTTTATTCCCGCAGTTCAGATACTTCATTATCTAGTATTTACAGGGTGTCCAGCGAATAAGACCCTGATTTCAAAATTAAATATCTCAAACACAACGATCAATAGAATTATGCGGTAAACAGTTTATTTATCAGCTAAGCTGTAAAAATGTTATACATAAGTTTTAAAATTTAGTTTCAAAAACCGTTAACAGATGGGGTTGTAATCGCAATGCCTATAAATTGTGCTTTGGAGTCCAGAGCACTAGCGTCTCATTTCTAGATGGTTCCCTATGGAAAAAAAGAAAATTGGGAGAAAGTCCACTTTTTCGTTGGGGTGGTGTGCAGAAGTGGAGACATTTGGTCACAGAATTATTGCATCAACCTTAATTTTAGAGAGCTTCAATTAATAGAATTCTCAATAAAAAGTTTAGAAGTCAGAACTTATTAAAATATTTTATTAAATTCAATTTTTAATGCCATATAATTATTTAAATCAAAATGCATATATTTAGAAAAATAATTTTGTACTTTTTTATTTATTTTTTATATCTTTAAATCACGGCATAATATTTTGGTATTATTGCTTATACCTGAATTATTATAAATAAAAAAACAATTTTGCACTTTTCATTTATATTTTTAAATCCCGGTATAATATTTTGGTTTTAGCACAACACATATATTTCTTTTCTTTGTAAACAATGCTTTAGGAACAGAAATTATGCATTAAATTATTTCCTTTTTTAAAGGAATTGATGATAAATCATATCATCAACGTCGAAGCAAAAGTATTTTGGAGATTGCACTCCTTTCCAAAACTCCAGATCATATCGCTAGAAGCTACACCATTCTTCTGTGCTCAATGATAAAAAAAAAAGATTAAAATGAGTTTTTAAATTAAAATGATTTTTTTAACTTAATTAAGTTTTTAAAAATAGAAATTTTGTATTTTTTCATTCAAACTATTTTCTATAATTTAAAAAAAATGATTTATGAATCAATATTATAAATTCTCAATGATTTAAAAAAGGGTTTATTTTAGCTTAATTAAATTTTAAAACTAGAAAGTTTCGATTCTTTTTATTCAAACTTTTTTTCACAATTTAAATAAATATTAAAAAGTAAAGATTTCCAATTTTTTCAAATCCTCCTCTGCTTGGATTTGATTTCACGATCTACCAATTAGGAGAGAAAAGACATACCACAGGGATGCTGGTATCCAGACCGAAATAGCTTATAACAAAATTTGAAACAAATCTCAAATCTGTCAACACATGGCTCCACTTCTGCACATCACCCAAATAAAATATTTTAATAAGTTCTTATATAATGATTTCTTAACTTTTTATTGAAAATTCTATTAAATGAAATTCTCTAAAATTAAAGCTGCTGCAATAATTCTGTGACCAGATGTTTTCACTTCTGCATATAACCCCAACGAAAAAGTGGACTTTCCCAATTTTCGTTATAGGGAACCATCTAGAAATGAGACGCTAGTGCTCTGGATTTCGAAGCACAATTTATAGGCATTGCGATTACAGCGAAATCTGTGAATGGTTTTTGCAACTAAATTTTGAAACTTCTGTATAACATTTTTACAGATTAGCTAATGAACAAACCGTTTACAGCATAATTCTATTGATCTTTGTTTTTGAGATATTTAATTTTGAAATCAGGGTATTATTCACTGGACACCCTGTATATACGATTCTTGCGTTATTATTTCAGATACAAGAACATTATCACATTTAGGCACAATGACCTTACCTGATTTCAGTATCTTCGTATTCCCTCGTAGGCAGGGGTCGTACTCGTACTGAAATTTCACGACCAGGAAATTCTTCGGTACCAGTATTTTCTCATGAAAAAATCTCTTCTTAAATAAGGCGAAATTTTGCGCATTTAACCTAGATTTATTTTTCTATAAACAAATAGTGATATTTGTTCTGAAAAAATCCCTGAAGAGTACGATCTCTGCTCGAAGGGGATAGAAGATATATAATTTGTGAAGCTATGAAAAGCTATAGGAAATGAATTGATCCTTAAAATTAGGTTAGTGAAGCTGAAAACGCTTGGCTTAAGCAAACCTAAAAGATCATCAATAAAAATATAAAAAATCAAACTCAATGTCTAAAATTTTTGACATATTATTACAAGTTCTAAAAATACTAAACCTTTTATTTATTTTTTTTATTATTTTATTTATTTATTATTATTTTTTTTTTTTTTTACATTTTGCAACGTAACATACGAAATTTTTTTATGAATCATTCGCAATTTGCTCTTACTCAGATTTATTGTGGATAAAAACGCGGCGAAATAATTTCTATATTAGAACCATGGTAAACCGCATGGTATGACTTTAACCCATTTCCCGGTTGAAACTGAGCTACAGTCAGGCAAGCGAAACTGAAAACTAGCTTTACTGATAAGTTGCCTTTTATTTTTAAATGATTTTTTTAACCTTTTATTTTTGAAAGAATGATATAGCTGTAGTGCTATCTTATTTCAAAAATACTGAAAAATGACATTTTTGCTCCTCAAAGCCATGATAAATTAAGTGGATAAGGAGTTAAAGTACTTTGTTTCTTTCATTTCAAATACCCTTTTATTACGTTTAGTAATTTTTAAAAAAGGGGTAAAAAATTAAACGAATTTATTCGAGTAATTAACATATTTAAAATATAATTTAAAGTTTTAAATCATTAGAAGAATGGCATGCATGTCAATGCATGTGGTAATTAATTGCATTAACATCCTTACTCAGCTGTATTTGTTTTGTTTTTTCAGTACTAAACCGTTTAAAGTTATAAACTGAATCAATATAACATTTATGAAGGTAGAAGGAAGCTACTTTATTATATTTCGGACAGATATCAATTAAATCATTCTTACACGTTATCAAAGAAAGGGGTGTTAAAAATTATATTGGAAAGAATAACTAAAAGCGAACTTCTAAAATCTGAAATCTCATTTATTTGTTGAAGAAACGGTTAAAATTCCCCACAGAATATTTGGAAATTATTTTTGATGAGTAGCAATCGAAGATTGGAAAAATTGTGTTTGCTTACTATGTACTAATATTTCTTTTTTATTTATTTAAATGATAATTTCAAGTTTTGAGGGGAAAACTATTTATAAAAATCGCATGAAGGAGTTTGTTAGCATTAACAGTCATACTCAGCTGTATTTGCTTATTTCTCTCCTTAACCATTCAAAGTTATACATTGAATCAAAATAAAAAAGATAATATTTATGAAGGTAGAATAAATCATTTTTATTATATTTCTGCCAGATTCTGTTTAATTTTTTTATATATAAATTATGGACAAAAAAAATTGTTAAATTTAGAATGAAGTGGGTAACTAAAAGTGAATTTCCAAAATGATAAATCAGTTTTTAGAAATGGTTAGAATTCTCTTCAGAATATTTAGAAATTGTTTCCCCGTGAACCCCAATAGAAGACTGGAAAAATTATTTTTGCTGGCTATATATTTACTTATAATATCGATTTTAGAGCATTTTAAATTAAAGATAATTGATTTATATGTCCTTCACAAAATATGTTAGATAAATGAAAAATATTGAATTGATGATTATATTAATAAAAAACTTCTCGTAATGATGTCTGTGGTTAAATCGAATTCTCTAGGAGAGGGAACTCACAATACTTAATAAAGCATTTTTTAAATATTAATCTGCATTTCCATGAAGCAAAATGTGTTATTTTATAAGATTCTTCTTAGTTCAGGGGATTTGAAACCATAATCCACCCTTGATGATATTTGGAAGATATAGGGTTTGAATGTAGTTTATTTCTTGGTTTTTTAAAAAAGCTTTACAGTTGCAGTGCCAGATATAAACCAGTAATTCCGAATTTTCTTGTAATGGTATGACTGGGAGGACTTATTATCTAACATAACCCCCCCCCCTCCCCCCCCCGATTTGTATGGCATATTTGTATTGCCTATATTTCCTGTTCAAAAACCATCTGCTAGCATTAGCTCTTTAGCATCAGTGTCACCCACTGTTGAATGTGTATATGTGTATATTTTTTTTTCTTTCAATTGTTTGGGATTTTCTGATAGATTATAAAGATCTAAATATTGACATTTTAGGCATATTTCTGACAGTATTCGACGAAATAACATATCTTTACTACGAATTAAGCTTGCAATAAAGCTTAATTTTTTAATTTAAGCTTAATTTTTTTTCCGCGGAATCCTTCGTCCCCGTCTTCGTTAATCTTCTTACAAAATTTGGTGTTATACTCTCAATTAGATCGCGCTACAGAACACTGAGCATTGTCATTTTAATTATGGCCACCTTGTATATGCTACACGATAAGTTGTACTTCGTGTATAAGCTTAACCTTTAACTGATGTGACTAAAATTTGTCACACAACTGATGTGACCCGGTCTCTCAGACCCCTCGAATAAAATGAATAAAAAAATAACTCAAATGGTTGAATTTACTTAAATTTTGTCCTAACAATATCGTTGTACTTCTTTTAGGAGCATGTGAATTAAATTGCATGAAAATAGTATTTTATTCATATTATTTAACTTCAGTACAGAAAAGTAAAAAGTTGTAAAAGTGTTTACAGCTGGGAGTCACGGGGTCTGGGAGACCGCGTGACATCAGTTAAAGGTTAATGAATACATGCTGTGATGAATAGTTTAACTCTTATATTTGATTTTGAAAGCAACATATGTCGAAATAACATTAATTTCTCCTATTGTTCATAAGAATGAAACTATTGTAATTTGGGGTTGTATGTACTTTTCATGTTGCTGTATAAATTATTATATAAAATATATTATTAGAATAGTGTAAAAATATTCTATTACATGCATAGATAATGCGATTTTGAAAACTAGGGGTTACTGTTTCGGATTTTAGGGAACATTTAAAAAACAATATGAGTTTGTACGTGTTTTTCTCTGATTTTATTTAGTATTTTCTTTCCACTTACAATATTTTCTTTATTTTTTTTCTTCACTTATTTGCAGCTTTTAATTTTGTTTTACATGAGTATTTATGTGGCTGACTTCATTCTTTGCAATAAATCTTGTTAATAAAGTTATATTTATTCTTACTCGTTTTATGCTTTGCCGATAAATGGAAAGATGAGTTCTCCTGCTTGATGTATACATTAATTTATTGTGATAAATCTCCTAATTGATCAAGCATACTATAAATATATTTATTTTCTTTTTTTAACTTAATTTAAATTAAAATTTTATTGTATTTTTTAATATCCAGTATATATTGCATATGTTTTTATATTAATAAACTAATAATATGTTTGCATATTAATGCCAAAAATGGATCCCGAAATTTTAAATTTAATAATGCAATAATTATAATAATGATAAAGATGAAACAGGTAGCATGTTTAAGGAATGTCATAAATATGCTGTACTCAGTGCTCCGGCTAGGTCCGTTTTTTCGAACGCCACTTTTATTTAAAGAAAAATCTTCTTTATAAATTTCGTAGAAACCTACCAGGAAAAGCGTGTTTCTTGCAATTGCTGCAGAAACCTACCACGAATTTCTTTCTAAAAAATTACTGGTTTCAAAAAACGGACCAGTGGGATCCCTGTGTACTTTATGGACAATTAAATCTGATTCAAAACTAGTTCAAAGGAGGTGGTTTGATAAGGGCTATTTTTCGCCCATCATACACGCAAAAAAAAAGTTACTGTTTCCAAAATTTTTTCAATGTTTTTGTATACTTAAAGATATATATATTTTTATAATATAAGATTTAATTGCTAAATAAAATAATAATTCATAGAAATTATAGCCCGAAAATAGTGTGTTTCGGCTTTTTCTTACATTTTTTTTTTTCATTTTTTTCATCTTTGAATTATTTTTTCTTTAAGCAGCGTTCCATGAACCAAATTAATTTTGACTTGTAATGATAATACTCTTTATAAGCTTTTATATGAGCATTATTTTATTTTGGTTCAGTGTGCGCTTCTACCTATTAGAGAAAAATATATTTCGTGCGAGTATCATAAACTTCTCAAGGCGAGTATCAGTTGCACTGCTATTGGAGCGTGTTCAGATTTGTTCCGCTGCTCTCAAAAAGTATCTACGTAGTTCAGATGTCAATGTTGTGTTCTAAAACTGTTGTAAATATTTATTGAAAATGTAATAATAAATAATTCCTGGAAGTCAGTGCGATTGTTGTAGAACGTGAAATATAAATAATAACGAAAAATAAATAGTGATTTTCGTATCTTTTCTAACATAAAAGCTATATCGATACTTAAAAGTTCTAAAAACTGCGATCTACACAGTGGTTCTAAGTTGTGCTCTAAATACAGATCATATGCATTTCATGTGCTTCGGGCACGAAATACTCCTATTTCTTCTTCTGTGGTAACAGTAAGAGATCAAGCGTCAATGATTACTGTCGACGACACCACAAATAAGAAACCTAATATAAATTTATCACTACCTCATTGCCACAACTCTAACACATGTTGTATAATATATAAGCGTAAGAACTTCCTCGTGATTGTACCAAAAGCAGCTCAAACTCAAGCCTTTATAGAAACTGGAATCTATAATTCGTCGGGAAATCGATGCTGTAAAACTCATGTTACGGGATTGTTATTAAGGGAGTTGGCTCTGGAAGCTTTACGCCCTGTAAGTGAGAATACATCAATGTATGAAAAATATATTGAAATCCTTTTAAACAATATCAGAATCGAAGCAAAGAAGAGACTTCTCGATTTTGACACACCGGGACTGCTTTCCGAGTCCGATTATTATACTCTCATGGGTATATCTATGTGTGATTTTAATTATAATTTTGAACTAGTAAAGTCCAAAATGCGTTCCTCGAAAAAAAGGTCATCTCGACTTGCTTGGCAGTGTTACTTGTAAAGCTTAGAACTGGTCTCTCTAATGGTGTTCGATCCACATAATTCAATGTAAGAATAATATTAATAACATTTTCTGTGCAATTTGCACTCAAAAAGAGATCTGGACTAAACTAACTGATACAAATCTTCAAGATTTTCCACGCCTAACTTCGGATGAGCTGCGACAAATAAATCTTGGAATATACCAACTTAAACAAAGCCAATCTTACATCCAAGAGCACTTAAATTAAGAAGGTATTTGCTCTCTTTACATACATCGTGAAGATGATTATGTCCTTCGAGTTCTGTTACGATCACGACACACAAATGCTAAAAACTATAATATGTAAACAGAGCGAAGCGACATCACACAATGGTACTGTCAATGTAAAATAGGCGTAAGGTGTCGTAGAATGCTGTGCGCGTGTTGCTTCCGTATCATGGTTTCTGGCTTACTGCCGCCACAACCAAAGTTAAAAAACCAAGTCTTGAATATGTTCATTACACTACAAGACGCTGACGCTGGATGGCCCAGTAGTGGTTTGGGTAAAAAAAGCAAGGAGAAAGACTAATCTAAAAAAAATTGCCGAAAGTGCCTGAAACTGTACTTATTTTCCGTTATTGATTATTTCCCATATTTCTTTCATATATTGAAATAATAATCGTAATAAGCTACACTCATCTCAATTTTGCATTTAGTGTTGTATTTACTATTGAGTATATCGATTAAAACTAATGACAATAGTGTTTTGTTCATTAATGTACATAATACTAACTTAATTATATATTATATTTTTCCCATCAATTATACAACTTTCATTCAAAATATGCTCTTTTCTTATTTGTTATGAGATATACTAATGAAAAAATGTATGTCACATCAAGGGGTTTATGGACGAAAAATGGACCTTATCAACCCACCTCCTTTTAGCCAATTTATGATACTTCACCAATCTGCAAGAACGTGCCAGCTGACTTACGAGTTTCAAAACGCAAACTTCGTTAGCATTTAAATTGCTTAAACGAATGAAGAATAAATAAAGAATGCGTTTTGATCCAGTTTTGCACATCAGCTTAAGAATTCTAAATAGTTTAAGCATAGAATAACATCTACTGACTAAAATTTTAACAATTCTTTAAAATACTGCATACAAAATTTAGAAGCTGTTTCGTAAGCCTCTTATTTCAGCTAATGAATTATTAAATTTTAAAATTTGAGAACCCTTTGAGACAACCTGTATGTTTAAAATGCAATTGTGCTTTTTTCTCATCCGGCTCAAATACTTTGTAATTTTTTTCTCATAGCCTTGTTTTGCCATAACAGTTCTTTAAATTCAGATCCATTGTTCTTCTCCTTTTGGATTTTTTTTTTCAAAACCATTTTAATCTGGATTTTTTTTTCTTTATTAGTAATCGATAATAAAACCATCATCAAAAAACTATATATATTTTTTTTAATTTAGTAAAAAAATATTTCATAAATACGTTTTTAAAATTTCAAGAGGAAATTTTCTTCGTTGCATTAAAATTTCTTTCCATGATGTGAATGAGATGGGGAAAATGCAAAGATTAAAAATATAGAAGCTTTTAAAATATCTGAAATCTTTAAACTAAATATTAAATCGATATATAAAATATCGGTTTATTCCAGCAAAGCGTTTCTGAAATGAATTTAGTTTTTCAGGATTTCTCATTCCGGTTAAAACATTCATAATTTCTCTCTGCTTCATCTATATTTGATTTTTAACCAGCGTATTACGAAGATATTATATTTCCATTTTTTAATAATGAGTATTTGAATACAACTGAAAAAGATACATTTAAACAAAGGATTTAGAAACAATATTTTATTTTTCAATCTTTTTATTAGTTATTTTTGTTACAATTATTTTGTTGCAATCATTTTAGAAATATCCTCATCAGAAACAGATTATTACTAACCCAATTATTAAGTCTATAAACAAAATATTGGTTTATTCCGATAACGAATTTCTGAAATATACTTGTTTTTATGATTTCGTATACAATTTTAAAAAGTTATATTTTTCTATTTTATTTGGATATTCCTTTTTCAAGAATATTACAAAAATGTTTAATTTTTCGTGTTTTCCTAATTAATATTTTAACATAATGTTAGTATCCCTAGAATAACTTAAATTGCAGATTCTTGGTAACCAATAATAAAAAATATCGCGTAATATTTTTTATCTATGAAACGTAATAAATTTTAAAAAGAAACTTAAAAAAATATATTTATTAATGCTTTTTGTTCTTGTTTTTGTCACAGGTATTATAAATGGTTTAAATTGCAAAAAAAAGTTTCAATATCTCAACTCTCTATGCATCATTTTGAAACAGTAAATAAAACATTGATTTATTCCAATAAAATATTTTAAGGATGAATTTATATTTCTTGACTTTATGTCATATCCAAGTAAGAGTATCCCTAATTTCCTTTAAATTTTATTTTAATCTTACCTGTTTGTTTAGTCTGTTAAATAATAATTTTTTCTTAACACATTGACTACCAAAGATTGTGACGAAGTGGATTTTTTGGCAAAGATTATCAAAAGGGTTTTCAGTATTTCTCGAGTCTGTTCGCAATTCCCAATCGCGGCAATGTTTCTTAATATTGTACAAAGTTTTAATTTTATACATGGGCCATTCCATACAAAATGAGCAAATTGGCAATGGCAGGCATGTCACATATTTTAATGAATCAGCATACAAGAAGATCATATATACTTATGAGTAAATCCAAAATAACAGATTTCAGAATTGTTTATTTAAGTAATAAAACTCACATTAAAAGTTGATACAAAATCGAGGCTTTGTCTGCATGCTTAAAATTTCAATTTCGAAGGTTAGCTTTAGGACTGGAAAGACTATTTCAAAAATTATTTATTATTAAGAATGAATAATAAGTAACAGTTTGGCATAATTTAGTAATTGTTTTTTTATTCCTTAATGATAAAAAAATAAATAATGAAAACTTTGAAGGGAAAATGCAATATTTCTATTACTTCTTGAACCTGAAGGAATGCTCTTAAAATTTTAAAATTATTTGATATTATAGATAAATATATATACAGTCAGTACCGGATATATGGTCACCCGCTTATAAGGTCATCCCGCTTATACTGTCACTTTTCGTAAGTCCGGACTGACTGAATAGGCATTACGTGTTAAATTACACCTCCTATATGGTCAGTTTCCAATATCTAATATCGGATGTATGGTCGTATGGTCATCTTTTGTCTCCCTTTTTATTGCAAAATATCTTATAGTTTTATGCTTTTTCCTTCCCTTTTTTAGGGCGTAAAGTGCCGAATAGACGTATCATTCACATTCATGTATCTTCAACTGTCTGCCACGTTGTATTGGTCACGCGATACTTTACATTTTTAATAGCTTTAGAAAGAAGTGGATGGACATCCTGAAGGAGGAACTTCTTTCCTTCTAGTCAATGTTCCCCTTTTCCTATCGTTGAATCTCCCGTGCGTTTGCTAAAATCTACAAGTACGAACTTCCGTATGGTAAAGAAAGGCCAGTTGACATTTTTATAGCTTTAGAATGAGAGGGAGATCTTTTCATTTTTTAAATGGAGCCTTAGAGATCGCGATAATATTGTATGCCACGTAACTAGATGCGCGTCGACACCCTGGGGGAAGGGGATCTCCTCTTCCCGGCTGCAGCCTATAAGAGAAACTATTTTCCTGTCAGGAAGAGTTTCCAAAGCTCTGGAGATTTCTCCCTCAACTGCCGCATTAGATACCGATTCTTGGAAAATATGCCATCACCCCGTAAGACCGAATGAAAATTGTTCTCCGTGCAGAGAAAAGTTAAATCACGCATTTTTAGTTTTTCGTATTTACCCGACTGAAAAGAAGGGTTATGTGTTTCACGCGTATCTGTGTATGTGGATATCTGTATACCCTCGAAACATCCCAACGACTGGATGGATTTTAATGAATGAGATCTCTATCGATTCGACTTAACGGTCCGATGGTTATAGGCTAGGTTTTGTTTTTATAAATTCAAAATGGCGACCGTAAAATACAAAAGGGCGGTAGAGACGAAAAAAAATTACGCACCCTATTGAGTGGCATATCATTGGACAGGTCTTTCAAAATGAAGGCGATGTTTCATTGACTATTTTACAGTCTGAAGCTCCGTTAAAATATTATACAACCCGGAAGTTTTGTATGTATTGTGGATCTCTAGCTTTACTGCAACTCTAACCATCATAGACATCTATAGACCTCATCAAAACAGTGTTTATAAATAGAAACTAACAATTAAACACAACTTAAAAGTCATCAATACAAGTAAATAAAAAATAGGTAAGTAATATAAACAAGTAATATAAAAAAAATATTTTAAGTCAATTCCTACTTAGGTCAATAAGAGATTTTTTTCTTTCTCCCATTCTTCTTTGTTCTTGAGTAGCGCTTAAAATGCCTTGATCAAGAAGGGGTCTCTCTCGGTATTAAAATACCTTGATCAAGAAGAGGGCTCTCTCGATTATTGAAAATTAATTTAATTTAATTAATGAATTAATATATGAAAAAACTGGATTGACATCAAGTGTCATCCACTACAAGTTTAAAAAAATTATTTGAGCTTGATTGGATGAATAATCAGTATTTTATTAACTATTGAAAATTTGAACTAGATATATATAGCGAGAGTGTGAGCTAATAGTAGGAATTGAAAAAAAATAGTTTCACATTGATGAGGAATAATTAATTAGTTAGTTTTTTACCCAGTCGGGTTTTTTGGTTTTTTAAATTTAATTGTTTATTTTCATTACTTGTCGTTGTGTGTAAAATCTTCGTTCATTTGTTAATTGTCATTTTGTGAATACAAGATGTCAGCAAAATGAAAAATTTGACAATTGCGGGAAAAAAAAAATTGGTAGAAAACTTTGAGAAATTGAATGTATCGAAATCAGCTTTCGCGAAGACTGTTGGAATAGAGAGAGCGACACTGAATAACGTCTTAGGAACTATTATTTTAACACAAATAAACTGATTGGTAAAGTTATCATACGAATTGAATATTTCCAATATACTGAGTGAAAAAATGCGTAGGCGGGGAATCGAACCCAGATCCTTGGCTTATAAGGCCAATGCTTTACCGATTAAGCTAACTGGGCCGACAACCAGCCAGCAAATTCCGCTCAGATAACCTTATTGGTACTAACATCTGGTCTGTTATGGAGACAGCTCAACAGAATAAACCGCAGGTAAAGGAACTCCATGTAAACTATGGATACGTATACGATACGTAAACGATGGAGAAAGCGAGAACATGTTTCGACATTTGAGATTGTTCAGAAAGAACTTTTCACTTGTATAAAATGTGCCAGACTGCAGAATGTCCCAATACATGGATCATCGTAAAAGAAAAATGTCTGAAAATTGCTGCATAACTAGGAAAAACCGAATTTTACTGCCAAAGAATCGAACAAATGGTTGTTAACGTGTTAAGTGACTTTCTCAATAGGTACAGACCTTGTGATGTTTTTAATTTTGAGAAATTTTGGCTGTTTTTTTCATGTTTTGCCAGATAAAACTGTTACTTTTAAGAACGAAAAATAAAGTTGTGGTAAGTTAAGCAAAAAAAAAGATTGGCCATTTTATTAGCAGCGAATATGGATGGATAGCTCAGAGAAATTGACTCCATTAGTTATTGGTAAATTTCTCAAGCCTCATTGTTTGAAAAACTGCAAATATTTGCATGTATCTTACTATGCGAACCGAAAGGCCTGGATTACAATAAACAAGTGGGAAAAAGAAATTCGGCTTTTAGATAAAATTTGCACAGACAGGTGGCTATAATCGCAAACAACTGTACCGCCCATTGCATGATTCACTGCGCATTGTCGATTGAACTTGTTTTCTTGCCTTCAAACTCAACGAGTATGGCACAACAATTAGATCAAGGGATTTTTAAAAATATTAATATAAATTATCGAAAGCTGCTTCTAAAAGGCGTCATTGCTGCCATTGATAAAAAAGGAAGTTTCGTGTGGCTGTGTTAGATGCCATATGCTACGTAGACAAGAGTTGGAATGTGGTATCAAAGAAGACCATTGGAAATTGTTTTCGACATCCTTGGCTTCCAGAATGTAAAGAATTATTGTTCGAAGACAACGAAAATGATGACGATGGTGATGAGGTGTCCCTATTTGAAGTTGCACAAGAACTATGGAATGCCGTTTGCACAATACATGACGAACTGACATATGCAGTTGTTGACAATGCGATCGCTACTAATGGACTTTACCCACGAGTGGCAACAGTCACGCCTTTGAGGGTATGTACCTTCCGAAAAAGACTGCTTATTAGGCGAAGAAGAAGCCGTGTTAAAATGTTCTTCACGCCTATTGGTGTTTTTCTTCTGCAGCTGACGTGACATCAGTAAAGTCCGTGGTGAAGCTTCTATACTGGAAATAGTTTCGGAAATTTTAAATATAAACATTGATGGAAACAATGATAATGACAGTGAATTCGAAGCTGAACCGACAACGCGAGCAGAAGTTCTCAAAGCACTCAATACATTCAGATATTTATTTACCAATCCCAAAGGCACTGGAGAACATTTTAAAACAGTTCATGAATAAGAAAAAGTAGTTTTAACAGCTGCCATAAAAAACAAACAAACCTGCATAAAAGATTATTTTTACTACTACGAGTATACTCATCAATTCGAAATTTTAAGTGTAAAGCAATTCTTGTTTATACATCTTGTTTTATAAATTATAGGTTCATTACTCCCTTGTACATGTACATTATTGTACCAATATAACTAATTTATTAATAATATTTTTTTTCTAACTTAAAATCCTGCTTACACCGCATATAAGGTCACCCCGCTTTTAAGGTCATATTTTTCAGGACCGCATGGGGGACCATATAACCGATACTGACTGTATATATATATTTTTTTTTAATATAGAAACTTTCATTTTTTCCTTTTTATTTCTTAATGAGAAAAAAATAAATATTGAAAATTTAGAAGGGAAAATGCAATATTTCTATTACTTGTTTGAACATGAAAGAAAGCTCTTAAAAGGTTAAAGTTACTTGACATTATAGATAAAAGTGTATATTTTAAATATAGAAACTTTCATTCTTGCCTTCAGTTTATTTTTGCCTCAAGAAGTTTTTTAAAGAGAGTAGAATTGAACATATAATTATATAGTAATCCTAAATCAATATAGATGACAGCACTAAATTTGCAAGCCAGAAAAAGCATTTGCAAGATGGTCAAAAACAATTTTGAAGTGTTATTACTCTCCACAAAACAAACAGAAATTGTCGAATTGAAAGCTAAAACATAGTCCGATAGTTCTTTTAAAGATATATCGTCATTGCTTATAAAATATTAAAACCATTATGTTTTGACATGAAAATGTATACTGTCAACTGACTCCCTCTGTGATAATGGAATGGCCCATACAATGTAACAAATATTACCTGCAGACAGCTTGCACATGACATCACATGTTCAGAAGAATCTGGCATCGCTTCATATGGCGCACAAATATAAGGCGAATGTGATGCTCTCCATTTGACTTTTTTGATTTATTAGCACTAAAATAAGAAAAATAAGAAAAATCTAAATAGAAAAACAGCACGTGCTTTTAACGGCAAACGGGGAATTCTGACGTTCCGTGTGGGCTCCAGATGCAATACCAGATTAAAGCATCAGTCGTTGCTAATAGAAATGTGAGTCCATGGAACCGTCTATTTGAAACCAATTCTGTTATGTTAGGAATGAAAAGACAATCTTTAATTTTTTTTAAGCATATCAGGGGCTTATTGATCTTTATGCATATGCAATATTGTTGATATCTGAATTTTCCTTCATTTGATTTTTGTGCCTACATAAGAGGAAAAATTGTGACTTTGACAACGATTTTGTAATTTTTTTGAGTTTCTATGCTATTTTGAAGAGGAAGGAAATAAATGGATGGAAATAAATAAATCAACTTCCAAACTTGAGCAGTGGGATTTTTATATGCAACAGTACATCAGGTATCAATTTCACATATGTTTTTTTTTTTTTTTTAATTCCTTTGATTTTTACAACGTTTTTAATTTTCTCACAGTTAACAAATTTTCAATTTTTACAACCAATTTAAGATTAACCATGGTATTACCAAAGTATTATTGCTAAATAAATATGTAGATAATTTTTCAGAAATTGCAATATTATAAATAGTTATAATTTATGTCAAATTGGTTTTGATACGGAACTTCAAATTCCCAACTTTTGACAATTGGACAGAGGCCATTCTATGTCACAAGTTTTTTAAATGTCCAGAACTGCGAAAATAAGATATTTTGCATAACTCTATTTAAATATGAATTGAATCTTTGAACCAAATTTTGTTAAAAACGGTTACTATATGGCCACGCCGTATTTTTTAATTTTTGCCCATTTTGTATGAAACGACCCACATTTTTAATTCAATAAATATCAAATTTTAGTTATTGTTGCACGTTGAACGCTGACTAAAATCACTAAATATACCTGGGGAGGGCCTTTTTTTGTTGTTGTTTTTGTTGTTCTTAAGACAGTGTGTAAAAAAGTACTTTAATGCAAAGTATATTTTCACAAAAAGAGTACTTTGATACATAAAAGTTTCTAAAGTAAATAAAATTAAGCACTAAAACAGTAAGTTAATTCAGTTGTCTTGCAAGAGGGTTAGTGAATTTTTGCGGTAGTAAATTTTTGCCTACGGTGGGCTAAACAAAACAGAATCTCCGAGACTTATTTTTTTTTTTTTTTTTGTACCTCTGCGCTGTTAAAAGATTTTCTCTTAAATAGCAACGAATCTATTGAGAATCATTTATCTTAAGTCGTATATGGAAATTTACAGGAAGCTGAAATATCAGATTCTACTAAAAAACAGATAAATTATTCAGTAAATTTAGTTTAGATTCTGTAAAATAACATTTATTAAAAAAATCAAGATCTTATAAATTTGAGTACATAAAAATACTGAAAACATTGCAGTTTTTCATGAGGGAAAAATAAATAAAAACGATTCTGATTTTGTTTTGTATACTATGAATGAATCATAACACATTGCATGCAGGCGTTTCGTACTGACGCTTTATGGCAGAAGCGAGTATTTTTTCAAAAATAATTTCAAGGGGAGAAAGTCATTGCTACAACAATTCGCAATAAATCGAAAAATTCTGTACATTTAGAAGAAATCGATTTTTTCTCTTGTCTTCCTCTATACAAAATATCCGCTTCAAGCAGCAATTTGCACTACCAATTTCATCAACGTCTGTATGATGGATAATCTTGATCGAATGTTGTTAACCAGAAACTTATGTATATTTACCAAGAATTTGTTTATTTTCTGTGTTTTTACATATATTTTTAACAGTATAGGAAAACCCAAAATGGACTCGTAATACTGCCGTGTCATCTCACGACTAGTTTCCAAAGCCTTAAATTTACCCTAAGACCAATATGGTAGATTAATAAGAAGTAAGACTATCTAGTTAAATTCTTGTAGTTGTTACAAATGATTTTCCTAGGGACTAATCCTTACAATTCTGATAACTCGCATCCGTACAGAAATAAATAAATAAATATATATATCCATTTGCTAGAAGAACAAAATACAAGATAGACAACAGGGAGTAAAGAATAAAGCTGTATAAGCAAAGAAAGACGTCTAAAATGTCAGATCGTGAGAGTTCTTGTATTCCAATAATTTACAGACTCACCTAATCACATCTAAACTAATGAATTGAAAATATGGTTTGATTTCATTACACCAGTTTTGCAAATTGAAAACATACTGGTTGTAAGGATGCATCTTCAGTTAAGATGTCACGTCTTGCCTAAAACTTACGAGAGCTTCCTTTTGTGTATCAAAAAAAAAAAAAGAAAAAAAAAAAAGAAAACGCAGAAACTTTTCTTTATGTGGAAGAAATATTGAAGGAATTTGGCGTAACATCATAATCCACGATTCTGAAAAAGTTGTCATCGTCTTCAGAAACCTTTAGGAGAAGAAACAATCAGGACTCTCTGAAACAAATCTTTTTTTTATAAATTTATGGGAAGCAAAGAAACTATTTTATTTCTGAAACTCTTGTGTAAACCATGAATATCCATTGTTTCACTCGTATCTGCTTGATTACTTTCGAAAGGATTTCTCAATATATGGGAAAGACCTCTGGAATCGTAAGGTTACATTAAATTTTTGTAAGCGTTCCTTCTATATTAGGAATATTTTTCTGTAATTCTTTACAATTTAGTTTGCTGCCAGAAATTCTTCGATAATCCTGTATGTTCCCTCGTGGCAGAGTTGTGTTATTTCCGTCGCCTATTTAACCCTTTATCTGCTGGCGGTACTTATAAGTACCACTCACTTTAAACTTTCATCCCATAGTAAATATTACTAATATTCGAATGGTACTTTACAAAAACACTCTTTTAACTCCACTTTATCCGGATACATGGTAGCAGTACTTCTAGGTTTGTTATTTTAGCGAGGAAGGAGGGTATCTTTGAAACAGTCTATGTGTTTTGTGCTGACATTTTGTACAGATTGTCACACTCGTATTTTTATTTCTGCAAACACAGTAAAGGATATAAGATAAGTGTTGGATTTTTTTTATGTGTTCATTATGATCTCAGAATACAATTTGACTAGTTATTTTGAGTGAACGGTGTATGTATTGTATTTAACAGTTGAATTACTCGGTGGTACTTATAAGTACCATCAGTACACTGAGTGTTGGATTAAAAATTCTTGTTTACTTTTCGTCTATGTAGTTATCCATCGTTTTCATCTGCTTTATAATATAATTACTAAAATGTAGTGTAGTAATAATTTTCCTAGTATTTCGTTAATGTTTCATTATTATTTTTTATAGGAAATCGAAAAAGTTGTGGCATCGACTCTTTTTTGCTATGCTGGAAATGACATATGTAAATTCATATATTGCATATGTGCAGATGCGAGAGAATATGTTGTCCCTGGAATATAGACGTAGCATAACTAAAGAACTGCTATCAAGATCCAAACCTAAAAAAAAAAAAAAAATTAACCCTTTCAGGGGCAAAGTTTTTTCAATGCTAAAGCGTTGAAATAAATGACTGACACCGGAATTTGCCAAAAAAATATTTATAAGTAAGAAAAAGGCTATATTGCACATACTTATTAAATCGAAAATATTTTACCACAATTCTGGTGCTATTTGAAATACCTTGAAGGTTTTCTGTTACGATAATATTTTACTCATAGTGTACTGACGGTACTTTAAAGTACCACTTTAATTAATTACCTGTAAGGAGTTAAATTTCTCACGGGTAAGTATTTTTTTTTTATGTTTATCATTTAATTTTCATTGTAGTATCTGGGGAAAAAATATTACATGAAAAAAATTGCAGTAGATCATAATGCAGTAGATAAAAGGTTAAAGTGCCAAATCTTTCTGAAAGCACATTTGAAAATAGGTTTAAAATACAGGGTATCCATAAAAGAAAGTACCAGTTATTAATTTAATAGTATCAACTATAAGCGTTGTAGAGTATTTGTTCAAGGTCACAAATAAAGAGTAACTCAAACAGTTTTAGATAAGCGCATGCGCGAGTACTGCTTTGTTATTCACTCGCTTGCAGTGCCGCATACGCAAAATGGTGACTCCTGAGCGTAAAGCGTTATTGCTGGGCTGAGGATTTAACACGTTAAGCGCCACGTCAGTCACCGGTGACAGACACCGAACTTTCCGTTTAGAACGCGTCATTCACCGATGACTGACGGTCTAAAATATTATATAAAACTAAATATATATATATATATATTGTTTTAAGCAATTACTGAAAATTTATTTAAAATTTACTTACCTTTTATTTATTACAGGATTACACTTTCTTAAAAATTATAGAAAACATTGTAAATTTTTCAGCTTCAGTGTCAGTCACCGTGGCACTCAACTTGTTAAAAGCCGTTAGAGCCATGCAATTTTTTCCCTTGTGGCGTTATAAAAGATCGTGTCTAAGCTCCTCCGCTACCTAATGATTTGCCAGAGCTGAGACGAAGAAGAGGTCATTGTTTCCATTACTCCGAATTTGTTAACCGAAGTGTGAAGAATTGAACTTTAGGTTGGATGTGTGCCGTATAACTAAAAGTGCACATATTGAACATTTGTAAGAAAAACTAGGTTAGTTTACCTTCAATTTGATGTATGATTTATTGTAAATAATCTAAATCAAACTGTTATAGTATTCCATTAAAACTGGAACATTCTTTTATGTACAACCTGTACATTTATAGCATTTGTTTATGCATGTTAATAACATTGTTCAACAAGGTATATGTACAGTCGTGGAAAAAAAAAAGTAAACACCCCCTACTAACTCCTCAACAAATTATCATAGAAGAATGTTACTGGTACCGAACGATTGGAAATAAAGTCTACTTTTAAATGATGTATATAAAATTTACTTAGGGGGCCATCTACATATTAAAACGAACCATAACTTTGTTTTTTTTCAATAGCAATACACAATTCTCACTGCATAAATGAACTCTACACACTTCAATTAGCCTAAAAATGCAATTTTATGCAATTCGTACCATACGTTTCCGAGAAATTAATTATTTTAAAACGAGAGTATTTTAAGGAGCTGTATCCAAATTGAAGTTCCGTACTCGATTGTTAATCGAGAGAGCCCCTTTCTTGATCAAGGCTCCTTAAACGCCACTCAAGGAGTCAATGAAGCCTGTTAGATTACAATACAGCAGAATAAATTTCAAAATATCTACTCACTTCCATCATAGACAATTAGACCCTTAAACCATCATTTTGCCATTTTTTAAGCATAATTTGAAAACTACTTAAAAGAAAAGTGTGAAATTTTGGTTTTCCATAAAGCAGGACTTAATAAATCTAAATCCATAGAAAAAAACCCTGCCGGCCCGGCCTACAGGCGGAGGTAGATTTCGAAGTTAAGTATACTAATTTCACAAACAAAAACCAAATCATGATTAGAAGTAAACCCACTTTGACAATTTTATCTGGCCGCTTTTGACGAGTTCTTATTTCATTTTTATATAATAACTGGTTTTATCAGAATCATGTTAGGGCGGTATTAAAAAAATACTTTTCCATGCTCAACAACTCGAAATTTTCTGGCATAACTCCAGATTCATTTTTAATAGGAAAAACATGAAACTTGTTGACGTGATTTTTGAAGAGATTTATAAACTGTGTTTTTAATTTTCGTTCAATTAATTAAAACTTCATATATAAACAATTATTTTCTAAGTAAGACAATATTTTTCGTTTCTAACACAATCGCTTCGGAAATTCCATTCAAAATGCCCACTTTGATATCATTTTTTTGAAACATATTCTGCCTCTGTCAAAAAATTGATCATTACGGTACATTATATAGTTTCTGAATAAGCGAATCTACCAATTGGATGCGTTTGAGAGCAAAAATGAATTTAAAAATGAGTCACAAAATAAGCAGTTTGGATTTGAATACACCCTTACTAAGATGATTTTTTTCTTCAACTGCTATGTATTTTTAATTTGTTTTTGCTGTAAGAATTGGTCCTATCCAAAACTTGTCTATATAGATGTTGTAGACAATATTAAGAAGATATATGATAAATTCATGGGGATTTTTTATCTTTTGAAATGATGGATTATGGATTTCTTTCTTCTTCAAACGCCCTTTTTGTTTTCGTTTTTAATTTTTTTGCGGTACGAATTGGTCCTATCAAAAAGTTGTGAATATAAAAGTTGTAGATAATGTTAAGGAGATTCATGATAAAATTAATTGGATTTGATATCTTGCGAAGTGACGAAGTTATGAATTTTTTTCTCCCAAAAACCCTATTTTTGCGCCCCTTGAGCCCATTTTTAACTTTATCAAAAATCTGTGATAGATAAATTTTTGGCCCTATTTTTAGAAGTAACAAAAACTTTAAACTGATTCGATATGTACAAAATTTAAGAAGTTATGGGGTTTTTTCTGTTTTCACATTGACCGAGATTTTATGCCCCTTGATTTTATGTATCAGTTTGGAAAAGATTGGTGCAGAATTGTGGAAGTTATCGTGTCCAGAAGAAAGTGATATATATAGATACATACATACATACATAGACATATAGATAGATAGATAAAGTTTTTTACTGAGTGTGGTTTTGGGCTAAAGGGGTCATGATCGGTGTAGATCTGCAAAACTTTTTCAGAAATTCTAACATAGGAACGACGCCAATAGGTAGTATTTCATACGAAATCTACCTAATTGTAGGTTGCAATTCATAATTTTTTCGAATATTAATTTCATAATTCATAATTCATATCATAAAATTATAAAAATTGCAAATTCAGCGTATTTATGTTTGGGTATATTAGTATTATTGCTCAAAAAAATAGCACATTAGGAGCATAATTTCAGGAGATATAAATAAAAATATGAAAATGTAATTTAACATTAGAAGCACTAAATTTTGAATGTTTATAATTCAAAAACTTATCATTCAAATGACTTGAAATTTGGTGACTAGGCATAGTTTGAACTAAAGATTTGAAATATCTCGTTAAAATTGGGTATTGCCATTGAAAAAAATTAAGTTTGGATTCGTTTTAATATGTAGATGTCTCCCTAAGAAAATGTTATGTACATCATTTAAAAGTAGATTTTATTTCCAATCGTTAGGCACCAGTAACTTTCGTCTACGGTAATTTGTTGAAGAGTTAGTAGGGGGTGTTTCCTTTTTTTTCCACGACTGTACCTCATGAAGCTAGTGGTAATTTTTATATTTTAGATTATTCTGAAAAAGAATATGCTATTAAAATGTTTCCATCATCCACAGATTTAGAAAACAATTTTTAAAACACTGCTAATTTTAATTAACTTCTTCCATCAGGCAATGTAAGATAAGAATTTTGTGAATTAAATTTAATAGTAAAATATGAAAAGTTGTATCGCGCGATTAAAAAACGCGAATTTTTATATAAAACAAATACAGGTATTTACCCTGAAAATTTCCCTGACCGGTGACCACGTTGTACAGAACTGAAAAGTAAGATTGCCATATTGAAAAGTTATAGTGTTAATTATTTTTTAGAAATTTTATAAAGAAATTTAATAAAAATAAAGGAAATTCGGTATAAAAATGCATTAAAGTTTATAAACAAAATTAAAGAAGTAATTTTTTTTTTTGTTACATATTCTATTGAAAACGCGTCATAAGTTAAACGCAATTAAAATGGTACAGTAATATTTTCATAATGGCTATACAAATTCCTGCATAATCCAATAATTGACAATGAAATTTCTTAAAACTGGAGGGCGGTAGAATGTTTTTAACATTTTCTTTTTTAACCCAAAAATCCATAGGTAAAATGCATTACATAATGAGAAGCAGAAAGCTCGCTAAAATTTGTTAGAGAGTGTAATTATTATCTATTTTTGTTTTTTAATAATGAGTAACCGCGTGTATAATCATTATATGAGAAATAAAATGTTGATTTTGCCTATTCTTTTGTAATATTTTAATAGTTTTAGCGACATTTATATCATAAAGGGCAAACGAGTCCCTGTGTAACGCTGACGTCATTTTGCGAATGGCAACACTTGATGATGAAATTTCGGTTTTGCAATTTTTGCTACTGCACTTTTTTAAATTTCTAAACCTCACACATTTTCTATTTTTACACCGTCATATGGGGAAAAAATCTACTTGCAAATGAAATTTGTTTGAAAACTGTATTTTTATTAATTGACATATTATAGCTTTTAAAACAATTTTCAAGCACTTTTTTTGTTTAAATCTTTCTCCATCGCGTGCAAGTTCCATTACGAAATAGCCCATTTGCACTTAAAACAATATAAATAATTCAGCATATGTCTCTAGCTAATTTTTCATAATGAAATTAAAACTTCATCACTCTATTATTTTAAAAAGTGACTTTCCGTTTGTATTTCACAGCTACTTTTCCTATAATATGCAATGTTCGAGGATCAAATTTACGCCAGTTATCCGCATGGATCCGAGGATGTCAAAAGTTGTCTTAGAATTTTAAAATGTGAATTCGATTTCCAGATATGAATGTTTTCGTATTTTTAATGACATTTCTGTAATGATGGCAACTAAATTGCTCCATTTTTGTGGAGAAAAGGGAAAATGATGGGGATGATTAAATTTCTTTGTTTGACATCATTTTCAAATTTAAATTAACCTTTCATTTGCATTGATAGTAAAAATAATATTGTGATTGAATTGTATTTTTCAAGAAATACAAATTATTTTCATATATTCAAGCTTCAGGAATCAATTTATTTTAGAAATCAAAAAATCGTCGGTCGACTGGAACATTCAGATAATTTCCATTGACGTAAACAGAAAAAAAAAATCCATCTTAGCTTTTTTGCTTTAATTTAAAGTAGAAATGTGATTTTCAACTATTTCCTTATGATGGCTATTAAAACTTTTCACAAGGATGCTAAAAAAAATGATTTAGTAAGAAAAATTATATTTCTTTAAGCATTTATTTTAATTCATAAATATAAAATGCTTTTGAAAAAATTCGCCAAAACAAAGTCATTTTTGGATAAGTGAATGACGTCATTTCTACCAGCTCCAAAATTAGAAGCCAAAACATGGAAGAACGAAAAGCTTTTGACAAATAAAGTTATAGAATATGTGCATTTTTATTGGGAAAGCTTTTGACTTAAATTGTAAACATAATTTATATTTGAAATATTATATTTGATAAAATTAATACTATAATTGCCTTCTAAATTTACAATAAAGTTAAATTTCATTTTCCCCAAAATAATATAATGATATTATGCAATTCAAAAGTAACACATCGGGTTGCCACACAACCAACTAGTTTCAATAATAACCTAATAGATACTGAATAAAAATAATAACAAAAAAAATTTTAACAGGTGATATTTTGCAAAATTTGTATTATGTGAATTAACCGTAATTACCAGCAACTTCTTTTTCTTCTTTTTATTCAGGTCCAAAGTTTTCGCTATTTTTATTCATCCATATTTTAGCCATTGTGACACTTTTGTTACATATCCGTACTGTCCGATTAGCGGCCAGTTCTTGATAAATATTACAAACAACTACATAGCCAGTACCTTTGTGCTTGATTTATACAATTATCTGGTAAGTATCGTATGTTTCAACAAAAAAGATTTGCCATAAATGGTTAAAATTTTATAAATATTAAATGGAATCAACTTGATGATAAATAAGAGTTCATACAATACAAACTTTCTGCGTGAATGTGGACCAGCGTTGCCAATTTAGCGTGTTTTTCTTTCAGATTATCTACCAAAATTTCCATATAGCAATCTTTTCTTTATTTAATCACGTAATGCCAGCCATTAAATAAAACAAAAATTACCATTCAAAAATTCTGTTAGGTGTTTTCAATTGAAAAAAACGGGCTAAATTAGTGATACTGGTGTTGTCTTCATACACTAAATCTTCGTGAATGAAACCTTTTTCGTACGAAGGTATTCCAAACTTCAAAGTGACAAGTGACAATTGAGTCTGGCAATTTTTTTTTTTTTTTTACACATATTCAAATGTAGATTTTGCACGTGGCTGTTCAGATACATGTTTAAAGATAGGAAAACGTAGAAATCGTTTATGTTGAGCAAGAGGATGCCTCCGTTCCTGAAATATTTTAGATGTAAGCAGTTTAAGAAGTTCTAATATAAATATTTATTTTGAACTTACCAAATTCATAGTGATATTGAGAATTTTATCCTTGTTTTAGTGCTTTCAGTTGAGAATAAACTTTTGAACTTTCTGAAAGTATCGAGTTGATTTATGAGTTTAATTTAAGAAAGATAGAAGTTTACATTTGCGACAGCCTTTTTGAAGTTAAACGGATATTCCACTCTCTTGAGTCTAAAAAATTGATTTTTTATCTTTTTATATATTTGTTTCCCTAAAATATGTTGAATATATTCCGAAAACAGTTTTGGTTATTTAAATTATTTATGAAGTTACGTTTCTTTAAACAGAACCGTCGTGTACTAAGTGTTCATAAAAGTAAAATTTTAAATTATTTTTTTTAATCACGTTCCTTTTTTTGGTGCAGTATAGCGTTTGAACCCATTAACCTATTACCAAAATATTAATCAAGTCTGATAGATAATTGCAGTAAATCTATTTAGTGTTAATTAAATATTAAATATTTTTACTAGATTCTGGAGTTGAAGAAAGCGAAATCCGTAGGTGGATTTGCAAAGAATTACCGTTTTGTTTTTGTTTGTCGTTTTCAATGAAAATTGGTTCATGGCACAACAAATTTAATTAACTTTCATAAATTTTATCGTTTTTGTGTCTCAGATGACTCTTAGAGGCTCACAAGCCTAAACCGCGCAAAGTTATGCATGCTGCACATACCACCAGTAAGAATACCGCTACCACTTTTTACATTTTTTTGGATACGAAACATTGTCAGAATACAAAACAATATACTCTTTCAGAGGGGAAGGTATTCTAGTTTATCTTTCATTGAAAAAATACTTCTAGAGAAACGTCTAAATTTTGACCTTACATATAAGTTTTTTTGCTCACCATTCTTTGATCTTAGTTAAGTTTTAACCCTCGCAGTACAAATGCTAAAATTATTTCCTAGGAATTATCCTATAAAGGTCTCTCTCATGATTTTGTCTACTTAGTAAGTTTCGCACAGTTATTATTTTTTGTTTGTTTGTTTGTTTTTGTAGAAATTGCGAAGGGGCTCACATAGACCCCATCTTAGGCAATCAGGGAATAAATGAAAGTTTTCTATTATTTATCACGTTTCAAGAGAAAGAAAGAGCATTTTTGGCATCCTGCCAAATATAGTTCACTAGATGGCGCTGTGGGCACAGCGTTACCATGCAAGCGAGTGTAGGCGCATCCCTCATTTCGTTATTTCTTTGTTCTTGTGTTGAGTTGTGTGTAAATTTTGCTATTCAATTAAAAGAATCATCGCATCCGTATGGACATTGTAATTACCTATGGGGGTCACCCATTTTTAAATCTTAGGCATTTAATAAATAGTTTGATCTTAGTACTGCGAGGGTTAATAAAAGCTATGCAGAAGTTTTAAACTTAGTTTCTCTGGATGATTTACGTTATAAAAATGCAATGACGTTATAAAAATACAATGATGAGGGTGTAACAAGACCTTTAAATCTTGGTAAAATTGTTTATCTGGGAAAATTATATAGAGGTCTGATTAAACGAGTAATGTTGATACATACTGAATAACTTTCCATTTCTATAACATTTTTCAATTTTTCTCTTTCATACAAAATATTTTTAAACGATTAACTATCTCTTACCAGGTTTCTAAAACTACATCTCCTTCTAGAAAAACACTTAATGTTTCTTTGAAACATTTCGGAGATTATGCAGTCGAATTATCCATATCATGCAGTTAACGATTTATGCCCGTTTTGAAGATTAATACTCATTTGAAGAAGACAAAACATTAAAAAACTTAAGATGCAATTATATTTCTTCCCCCTACACCCAGGAGTTTTTTTACATTACTCCTTTTATCTATGGCATTTTATGTTCTTTACGGATATCTTTAATTTTAACTGGAAAGTAAAGCTTAAAATGTCAAAATTAAACAATAAATCGCATGAAGAAAATATAATTTTTTTTTGCTGCTAAATCATTTTTTTTAATTAAAAGCGTCTTGTTGCAATCGTTTTGTAGTTTAAACAGTGATTAAAATTACTGGCAAACAATGCTACTTCATTTTATCTACAGCATACATGCATATAAAGTCGTTAAGGGCAGCCTTTTATTTTCTTCTGATTCCATTAAAAATTATTTGTTTCGGATGAAAATGTCCCATTTCATTAAAGAACCTATGAACGTTTGAACATTAGTACTAAGATAAAACCAAAAATATCTAAATTTCAGTTTTAATGAACCATATCGCTTTTCAATTCACGCAACTCACTTTTATCATCATCTGAAACAATTAACTGAAATGAATGGTAACTGAGCTTTTAAGGTTAGTCAATTATTGCGTTCTTGAATTAAGCATCTCTAAGTATTCATTCTTTTTTAAGCATTTTCGGACATTTTGGTAAATTTCCAAATCTTCTCTATTAAACATCCTGTTTCTTAACGTTTTTTAGAATGTCATTATAATTCACATAATGCATTTTATTTTTTAAAATCTAATTTAGAGAAAATTTATATTGTCATCCCAACTTCTTAAATTAAGGTAATTGACTGTAAATTGCGAACTGCATTAAAACTTTAAGAACATTTTATGTTCATTTTCTGTAAAAGTATATACATTAGAGTCTCGATTATCCGAGTTAATATGGACCAAGTTCACCTCGGATAAGTAATTAACTCAGATAAACCGAATTTACATACATTGTTACTAACTAAGGAAATGAAATATAAATTTACACACAATTTATTATTTTTTATGGTAGTACTTACAGCTCATTGATGTATTATACATCCATTGCAAAATGGGGAATGAAATTGTTCATTTGAAAAAGTCCTTGATATTTTATTTTGTTTGTTGGATAATAAACGGTTTTTTTTTCTGAAATATTACACCATTGCATTAGATGGCAACTTGTAGGGTTCTTTCTTACCACTAAAATTTAATAGTAAATTTAGCCTATTCAATAACCGAAATCTAACAATGTCAACGGTTAAATAAGGTAAAAATTTCTATTAAAATTAGTAGTAAAAAAATTTGCATAAAGGTTTGCAGTTATGCCGTTGCATTAGTATCATAAGAATTGCTGGTGTAGCCTCTTCTTGCTGCTCAAAGTATTGCTTCTCAAAGGAAAATTAATTATTAAAGCATTTAATTAGCAGTTGTGTACGTTACAAATTTTGGACATTTTTTCGCACGTACGTTACAGATTTTGGACATTGCTGACAGATTTTGGACGTTGCGCTTAGTATTTAAAAAATTCTTAAGACTAAGAATGTAGTAAATGTGTCCTATAATTGTATGTGTATACATATATATATGTATAATTAACTTTTTGTTATCCAGTAATAATAATAATAAAATAAAATGTTAATATCTGATATTAAAATATTTACTACTTTTTTAGAAGTAATATCTTAATTTTATAGGAATTACACATTATGCAAAAAACATACCTTCACATAATATTAGAAGTATCCAATATATAAATTATTCTTTTTTTCTCAAAAAAAAAAAGTTATACTGCCATTTTTTTAATGCACATATCTATAATTTCTTTATCAAAAGAAAAGTCTCCTCTTGCTGTCACCGGGTGAGGTGGATTTGGTGATTTCAACAAAATATCTTCATATTTTAAATTTGTGCTGTCTTTTTTAGATGGATAACGAAACCTGTTAAAATCAATGTCTGCCTGAGGAGTCAAAAAATTTATAGAAAATATTTGTTCACCATTATCAATGCTGATCTGTTCAATAATATCTGGCCATAAGTTTTCATCATGAATTAATACAAAGTACCAGTCACCAATGTCAATCTATTTTCAACTATGAGGAGTCAAGTCTGTAGAAGCAATATTTTTTTCACCGGCTTCACTGGTAATGCATTCTTGATTGTTTTTTACAGAGATTGTAAAAACCAGATCTATTTCTTATTTGAAGAGTACCAAATTTGTTTATCGTGTGTACGGAGTGAATCTTTTGAGTACCTTTAACAGTTTTCGCTGGCTGTCTTTTCTATAGTTTGAATACTGTCAATTTCTGTTTTTTATTTACCAAAGTTACAGTACGAAGTGGCTTAAACTTTCTATTTGCCTTGCATTATGGTGGGGGAGCAAAGAGGAAGAATGGAATTTTAAGGAGATGGGATTCTTAAACCTTGAATTTAAAAAAAAGAACTCAAGTACAATAATTTAACAAAAAAATATTTATTTTATTTTTTAAGATGTATGTTAGAACAATGGACTCTGTTATAATATATTTATTTATGTATTTAGAAAATTAAAATTATTAATATTTACATCGTTCCACGATTTGGACATTGTTATTAAATAATCTTTTGGGGTACATTTGCTACAAAGAAAACTTTGCAAAATACATAAAAACACGTAAGATCACTGACGAATTACTTTTGAAATAAAAAAAGTCCTTCCGGCCAGTGCCGGGAGGAAGAGGTAGCTTTCATAATCCTTATTTTAAAAAAGCCAACTTATATCATGCAAACACACGAAGCTCAATTTAGTGGAAACCGAATATAGGAGATTCAATACTAATTTTTATCAATATAATGAATAAGAATTTCGCGAAATTAGTCAGCTTTATCCAAGCTGCTTTTCTTTAAAGTAACTTATATTTGGCTGCCAAATTCGGCAATTTCTTGAAGTGCCTGTCATTTTAAGACAACATGGTGGATGAGGCTAAGCAGTGAACTTGGTCGAGACCTTAGTAATTGCTGTGCACATGCTCACTCACATCGGAATCGGTTAATATATAGGAGTGCTGTCGCATGCAAAAAATCAGATTTTTCAAAATGTCACCCACAATAGAAATTGAAACTGCTATATCTGAGCCATTTTTTAAGGTAAAGACAAACAAAAAATGCTCCTGAATCCTTATATCAAGATCAAATACTTAAGAAAGAAACCTTTTTCAATTTCTAATTTTTTTTGCACCTCACTTTAAATATATATATATTTTTTAATTTAATGGCCGCCATTTTGAAACAAGATGGCTGATGAATCTGGCCAGCGAACTTGGTCGAGGTGTTGATGTATACTATCCACATGCCTTCTTACATCGAAATAGGTGCATACGTGTGTTATCGCGCGACAAATACAAGATCGTTTCAAAATGTTAGCCATGCTAGAAATTCAAAGTGCTATAAATCAACCATTTTTTAAGATATCAACAAAAGAACAAATTTTCAGAAACAAAAACTGCTCCGGAATCTTTGTATCAAGGCCAAACACATAAAAAAATCTTTTTCATTTTCCAATTTTTTAATACCTCATTTTGAATTTTAAATTTAATTTTTTTAAAATGGCAACCCTTTTAAAACAAGATGGCGAATGAAGCTGGCCAACGAACTCGGTCGAGACATTGGTATGTACTATGTACAGACCAAGTTACATTCAAATAGGTTCATAAATACGCCTGTTATCGCGTGACAAAAATCAGGTCGTTTTAAAATGTCAGCCACAAGAGAAATTCAAAATGCTATTACTCAGCCATTTTTTTTTTAGATAAGACGAAAGAAAAACTGTTCCGGAATCTTTGTATTAAGGTCAAACACATACAGAAAAAATCTTTTTCATTTTCCAATTTTTTGGTATCTCATGTAAATTTTTTTATTTTTTAATTTTTTTAAATGGCCGCCATTTTGAAACAAGATGGCGGATGAAGCTGGGCAATGAACTCGGTCGAGATATTTGTATGTACTATGTACACACCAAGGTACATCCAAGTCGGTTCATAAATACGCCTGTTATTACGTGAGAAAAATCAGGACGTTTCAAAATGTCAGCCACGCTAGAAATTCAAAATGCTATAACTCAGCCATTTCTTAAGATATAGACGAAAGAAAAACTGCTCCCGAATCTTTTTATCAAGGTCAAACACATAAGAAGAAAATATTTTTTCAATTTTAAATTTTTGGTACCACATTTCAAATTTAAATTTTTCTTAAAAATTTAAATGGCCGCCATTTTTAAACAAGATGGCGGGTGAAGCTGGCCAACGAACCCGGTCGAGACATTGATATGTACTATGTATAAACGAAGTTACATCCAAATCGGTTCATAAATACGCCTTTTATTGCGTGACAAAATTCAGGACGTTTCAAAATGTCAGCCACGCTAGAAATTCAAAATGCTATAACTCAGCCATTTTTTAAGATATAGACGAAACAAAAACTGCTACGAAATCTTTGTATAAAGGTCAAATACATAAGAAAAAAATATTTTTCCATTTTCAATTTTTTGGTACCACATTTCAAATTTTAAATTAAAAAAAAAAAATGTAAATGGCCGCCATTTTGAAACAAAATGGCGGATGAAGCTGGCCAACGAACTCGGTCGAGAGATTGGTATGTACTATGTACACACCGAATTACATCCAAATCGGTTCATAAATACGCCTTTTATCGCGTGACAAAATTCAGGACGTTTCAAAATGTCAGCCACGCTAGAAATTCAAAATGCTATAACTCAGCCATTTTTTAAGATATAGACGAAACAAAAACTGCTCCGGAATCTTTGTACAAAGGTCAAATACATAAGAAAAAAATATTTTTCCATTTTTAATTTTTTGGTACCACATTTCAAGTTTTAAATTTTTTTTTAAATTTTAAATGGCCGCCATTTTGAAACAAAACGGCGGATGAAGCTGGCCAACGAACTCGGTCGAGACATTGGTATGTACTATGTACACACCGAATTACATCGAAATCGGTTCATAATTACGGTAGTTACAGTGTGACATAGGTCAGATATATATATATATATATATATCATCATCATCATCATCATCAACCGTTTTCAATCCACTGCTGGATGTAGGTCTCCCCCAGATTTTTCCAATGTTTCCTGTCTAGTGCTTTAGTCATCCAATTTACACCGGCTACTTTTCTGATTTCATCACTCCATCTTACTTGAGGTCGTCTTCTTGGCCGTTTTACATCTCTGGGATACCACTGTAGGGTGTTTGTGCTCCATCTATTGTCTTGTCTTCTTGCGATGTGCCCAGCCCACTTCCATTTTAGCCGTTTAAATCTTTCAATGATGTCAAAAACTTTCGTCTGACTTCTTATCCAGGTTATTCTTTTTCTGTGTCTTCTAGTTATACCTAGCATACATCTTTCCATACTTCTCTGTGTTGTTTGTAATCTTTGTACCATCCGTTTTGTTAGTGTCCATGTTTCTGCTCCATAAGTTAGGACAGGCAAAACACATTGGTTAAATACCTTTCTTTTCAAACACAGGGGCATGCTACTCTTCAGAATAATATTGTTCTTCCCAAAAGCACTCCATCCATTTCTTATTCTTCTATTGATTTCATTCATGATACTATTATCCGATGATATTTCTTGCCCAAGGTACACATAACTTTGCACTTCTTTAATTCCAGTGTTGTTGTAGACGATTTTCTTTTTTGATGCAAATGAATTGAACATCACCTTAGTCTTTTCCAAATTTATTTTTAATCCCACATTAATGCTAGCTTCTGCCAAATCTTTTAGCATATTTTCCAATTCTTCAGGACTGTTACTGAAAATTAAAATGTCGTCAGCGAATCGGAGATGACTTAAATATTCCCCATTTATTCTAATCCCTTTGTTTTCCCAATCCAGCTTCTTGAAAATATTTTCTAAGACAGCAGTAAAAAGCTTAGGCGAAATGGTGTCTCCTTGTCTTACCCCTCTTCCAAGCTTGATCTTTGCTTTTCCTTTGTCCAAGCGGATGGTTGCTGTTGCTTTCTTGTAAATCTTCTTTATAATATTGATGTAAGGTTTGTCTATACCAATGTCCTCCAGAGATTCTACTACTGCTGATGTGTAGACCGAATCAAATGCTTTTTCATAATCAATAAAGGCAAGGCAAAGAGGTAAATTATATATATATATATATAGATATATATATATATATATATATATATATATATATATATATCAATTTTGAACGGAGGGTGGTTTCGGGGTCTGGGGGTCATGATCGATGAAAATATACCAAAATTTTTTGAAATCGCTTTCCTCCGAACGGCTGCAATAGGTAGCTTTTTTGTAAAGAAAGCTACCTAAAAGAAGTTTACCATCAATTAGGTAGCTTTCTTTACAAAAAGCTACCTATTGCAGCCGTTCGGAGGAAAGCGATTTCAAAAAATTTTGGTATATTTTCATCGATCATGACCCCCAGACCCCGAAACCACTCTTCGTTCAAAATTGATATATATATATATATATATATATATATATATATATCTGACCTATGTCACACTGTAACTCTCGTATTTATGATCCGATTTGGATGTAATTCGGTGTGTACATAGTACATACCAATGTCTCAACCGAGTTCGTTGGCCAGCTTCATCCGCCATTTTGTTTCAAAATGGCGGCCATTTAAAATTTTTTTAAAAATTTAAAATTTAAAATGTGGTACCAAAAAATTGAAAATGGAAAAATATTTTTTTCTTATGTATTTGACCTTTATACAAAGACTCCGTAGCAGTTTTTGTTTCGTCTATATCTTAAAAAATGGCTGCGTTATAGCATTTTGAATTTCTAGCGAAGCTGACATTTTGAAACGTCCTGAATTTTGTCACACGATAAAAGACGTATTTATGAACCGATTTGGATGTAACTTCGTTTATACATAGTACAGACCAATGTCTCGAACGAGTTCGTTGGCCAGCTTCATCCGCTCTCTTGTTTAAAAATGGCGGTCATTTAAAATTTTAAGAAAAATTTAAATTTGAAATGTGGTAGCAAAAAAATGAAAATTGAAAAAATATTTTTTTCTTATGTGTTTGACCTTGATAAAAAGATTCGGGAGCAGTTTTTGTTTCGTCTATATCTTAAAAAAATGGCTGAGTTATAGCATTTTGAATTTCTAGCGTGGCTGACATTTTGAAACGTCCTGATTTTTGCCACGTGATAACAGACGTATTTATGAACCGATTTGGATGTACCTTGGTGTGTACATAGTACATACAAATAACTCAACCGAGTTCGTTGACCAGCTTCATTCGCCATCTTGTTTCAAAATGGTGGCCATTTAAAAAAAAAATTTTTAAATAAATTTAAAATAAGATACCAAAAAATTGGAAAATGAAAAAGATGTTTTTTGTATGTGTTTGACCTTAATACAAAGATTCCGGAACAGGTTTTGTTTCGTCTACATCTAAAAAAATGGCTGAGTTATAACATTTTGAATTTCTATTGTGGCTGACATTTTAAAACGACCTGATATTTGTCACGCGATAACAGGCGTATTTATGAACCGATTTGAATGTAACTTGGTCTGTACATAGTACATACCAATGTCTCGACCGAGTTCGTTGGCCAGCTTCATTCGCCATCTTGTTTCAAAAGGGTTGCCATTTTTTTTTAAAAATGTAATTTAAAATTTAAAATGAGGTATTAAAAAATTGGAAAATGAAAAAGATTTTTTTTATGTGTTTGGCCTTGATACAAAAATTCTGGAGCAGTTTTTGTTTCTGAAAATTTGTTCTTTTGTTTATATCTTAAAAAGTGGTTGAATTATAGCACTTTGAATTTCTGTCATGGCTAACACTTTGAAACGATCTTGTATTTGTCACGCGATACCACACTTATTCGCCTATTTCGATGGAAGAATGCATGTGGATAGTATACATCAATATCTCGACCAAGTTCGCTGGCCAGCTTCATCAGCCATCTTGTTTCAAAATGGCGGCCATTAAATTAAAAAAAAAATTATATTTAAAGTGAGGTGCAAAAAAATTAGAAATTGAAAAAGGTTTCTTTCTTAAGTATTTGACCTTGATATAAGGATTCAGGAGCATTTTTTGTTTGTCTTTATCTTAAAAAATGGCTCAGATATAGCAGTTTCAATTTCTAAAGTGGGTGACATTTTGAAAAATCTGATTTTTTGCCTGCGACAGCACTCGTATATATCAACCGATTCCGATATGAGTGAGCATGTGCACAGCAATTACTAAGGTCTCGACCAAGTTCACTGGTTAGCCTCATCTACCATGTTGTCTTAAAATGGCAGGCACTTTAAGAAATCGCCGAATTTGGCAGCCAAATATAAGTGACTTTAAATAAAAGCAGCTTGGATAAAGCTGACTAATTTCGCGAAATTCTCATTCATAATGATTTAGTATTGATAAAAATTAGTATTGAATCTCCTACATTCGGTTTCCACTTAATTGAGCTTCGTGTGTTTGAATAATATAAGTTGGCTTTTTAAAAATAAGGAATATGAAAGCTACCTCTTCCTCCCGGCACTGGCCGGAAGGACTTTTTTAAATCATACTTTTAAATAAGCATGTCCGAAATTTCGTAAGGATCGCAGCGGTCGCCATATTGTGTCTATCGTTACACACATTAGTTGAGCATGCTTCAAATCAAGTTATATTATTACACGTACTAAATACACTTTATTTATACAAAACACGGTAATTATTTACGATAAAACATTATAATAAAAATCTTTTTATACGTTTCAGGACACCAAATCATCTTTAAAAATAAATTTACCGAAAATAAAATCGGCGTTTCCCTCGTTACACGATTCGGACATCCCACTTTCTTATTTGAGAAAAGTGCATTTATTGCAAAAAAATCTTATAAAAACACATACAAATAATTTAATTTTTTTTTTTATAATTTTAAAGTTAGATAAAAGAGTTTAAAGTACTTATGTATGTACTTGATGTATTTTTCGTGAAAATGATAGCTTTGTCGCGTACGTTACTTTTGGACATAACAAAATCCAAAAAAATTCTTTATAGAAAAGTCCTCCTATCTTCAAAAAAGCAATAAATCAGCCTACCATCTCTTAACGAAATTATCAAAAAATCATCCGTTTCCTTTATCATTCGTTGTTTTACCATTAGAACCACCTGGAAGCAAGTTAAAACTCTTTTTCTTGGTGGTACATTGGAGCAATTAACGTTATGAATGTCCGAAATTGGCCTCTTTAGCATAAAATAATAAAATTTTAAGATATTTATACAAAGCTTTTACAATAAATTATGTCATTTTCTGTCTCTGAATAGAATTAAAAACTCAGTGCAAAAAAAAAAAAAATTAAAGTCAATGACAATTAAAGTTATGTTTGAAAGGCTTAAAGTTATGACGTCTGTCCAGTGCCCACCTTTTGAGAATCGCCCTATTATTATTTGCAAATTATAGTAATCCAGTACGTATTCATATGCACACGTGTATGCGTACATACATATACATTCGCATACATATCTATAGATATACGTATGCATACATATACCGTCAAACCTCTGAATAACGGACACTTAAGGAACACGGAATTTGCGCGGTATTCCGAGGTGTCCGTAATTCCGAGGTAAAAATGTAGAAATATATAGATGTTGGTAATCAGAAATGTATTCGCTAAATACAGGTGTCCGTTGTAGAGGTATTACTGTATATACATATTCATATGCATCATTGCATCTTTACCTTATTGTATGTATCACATATGTTTTCCCTTTTTTGGCCGCTTCGAGACCAACGTTAATACACTTCTTTTATTTTTTGGCACCACTCTTTCCAAACAGAAAATTTGTAATATTTAATCTCTGAAAATCTCTGATTAGAAAGGCGAAATTTGGTGTGCAAAAATACTGGTGTCAATATGCAAGGATTTTGCACACTCAATACACGTACAGCTCATTGTGAAAGGGCTAAACTCTTAACTAAAAGTCAATATTCTGCTTTAGATTTTAATTACATGGTGAAGGCGCTCTGAAAATTCCCAGGACAGAAATTAATTATTAAGTTTCAAGTATCTCACCTACATTTTTTTCTTAGTATTGTCTTTAAAATATACAAAAGTGACCAGCACGACACGTAAATAGTTCTATCTATTGCAATCTAGTCCTAATTCAATATTTTTTTATTTTTCAAACATATAAATTATTACCATATCATCCACCAATAAACTTTAATTTCCTTTAACATTAGAAGCGCCAAGAGCAGTCAAATAAGTTAAATAGATAAGTTAAAAAGCTTTAACTAAAAAATCTGGTGTACATTATTTTTTATAAAATTTGATGAAATTTCCAGTGCGTTTAGTGTTAAATATCTTGTAATGCAATCCATAATGTACTTTTCCTTAATTTCAAATGTTTTGTGGTCTTCATCCGCGCATTCGCGCTTAATTTTGACTGCTTTTAGGGCTTTTTCCTTCATTTATTATTTCAATTGACCAACTAAACCAATGTAAACCTTCTTACAATTACTATCCTTTACTTGCTGAAGATAATAAAATTCTCAGACGATGAGGAAATGTTAATAAGTTGCGGAGGCAAAGTATAGCATGTTCCTAAGGCAAAAAGGGTCATCTAACCTATTTGTCAAACGCAATAAGATATTTATTTTGTAAGACGTTTTGTTTCACCAATTTCAATAATTTATCGATGCAATATTTTCAAAAAATGAATACTAAAAGTTACAGAATAGTCCAGGCAATAGAGACCGTATAAGGACTCTACCTAGCAAAATTAATGGTAGTACTGGAAATCGGCTTTCTAGATGTTTTTTGGGTCGCTGAATCCGAATTTGTAACTTCCCACCAAAATTTCCCCCGGCAACCTCCCCAAATTTTGGTAAAAAGACCCCAAAAAAGGTTTTTATTAAAAAATTCTATTTTTTTTTTTTTTTTTTGTTTTAGGGGAAAAGTATCTAGAAATTCAGAAAGTAGACAAAATTTGCAACAAATTAAATATATGACATTATGACTTAGGATGAAGGGGGGCTCTGCCTCGGAACATGCGCCACAGTGCTCGGTGGACTAAGTTGCGCAATTCCACTTAACCACTCACACGTTTACTTTAGCCCACCCATCTTCCCTCCGAACTTTCTCTATAAGGTTTACTTTAAGTTTTTTGAGTCGCTGAATCCGAATTTTTAACTTACCCCCAAAATTTCTCCCCCCCCCCCCACAAATAGTTGTCTTTAACTTAAATTTCTTACTGTTTTAGGGTAAAAGCATTACGAAATTCAGAAACTAGACAAAATTTGCAACAAATAGGATACATGACATTATGACGTAGGATAAACGGGGAGAGAGGGGGCTGCCTCAGAACATTCCCCGTGCGCTTTTCTCAAACACCAAATTTTTTCAAAAAATCAATTTTTGGGGGGGTTGCCGGGTGAAATTTTGGTGGGAAGTTACAAATTCGGATTCAGCGACCCCAAAAACATCTAGAAAGCCGATTTCCGGTACTACCATTAATTTTGCCAGATAAAATACCCTATTGCCTGGACTTCATCATTTAGTGCACGTAGCGCCGCAGTGCATGTTCCGAGGCAGCCCTCACGCTCCCCGTTCAGCCTAATTCATAATGTCATATATCCTATTTGTTGCAAATTTTGTCTAGTTTCTGAATTTCGTAAGGCTTTTCCCCTAAAACAATAAGAAATTTAAGTTAAAAGCAAATATTTGGGGGGGGGGTTTCGGGGGGGGGGGGAATTTTTGGGGGAAACTTAAAAATTCGGATTCAGCGGCCCAAAAATCTTAAAGTAAACCTTATAGAGAAAGTTCGGAGGGGAGATGGGAGGGCGAATTTAAACGTGTGAATGGTTAAGTGGAATTGTGCAACTTAGTTTACACAGCACCGCGCGCATGTTCCGAGGCAGGTCCCCCCCCCCCTTCCCTTTCATCCTAAGTTATAATGTCATATATCTAGTTTGTTGAAAATTTCGTCTACTTTCTGAATTTCTAGATACTTTTTCTCAAAAACAATAAAACAATTTGATTTTTTTAATAAAAACCTTTTTTGGGGGGCTTTTTACCAAAATCTGGGGGGGGGGGGTGTCGGAGGAAATTTTTGTGGGAAGTTACAAATTCGGATTCAACGACCCAAAAAACATAAAGTAAGCCGATTTTCAGAACTACCATTAATTTTGCTAGGTAAAATTCCCTATTGCCTGGACTAGAAAGAAAATCGATTGGCTGGTTGAAAATTCTATTTTTTATAACAAAAAGGTAAACAATGTTGCAAAATTACATATTTTAGTTCAGAAAATTCTTACGATTCCCACATCCTTAACTTTTGAACGCCAACAGTTTAGTGATAAAAATGGTATATCGGTATAAAAGGGCTATGAGATTGCTTACTGTATACTCCATAGCAGTAACATTAGGCGTTAGCGTATCGTTATCTAAAACTGCACGAGATACAGGAAAATAGTGAATTAAAAAGTTGTACAGCAGCATCGGTTTAGTGCAAAAAGTTACGGTGTGCACATAAATGCTAACAATATAACGCATAAAATGAAAAGAATAGAAGACATTTGTTTGCGATTTCCAACACTGTAACGTAACACACATAAGCAGTTTACACTTTCTACGCTCAGCATTTATAAATGCAAGATGTCCTTTCACACTAAGCAGTTTGTAGCTCTAAAACTTTTTAGTTGACTATTTTTCCGTATCTTGAATAGTTTTCCAGATCGGTAAGTTAACACCTTTTTTTACAAGTTGTTACAAGAACTCTCATCAAAGAGCGCATAGTCAGTTTATTATATCAAAATACCATTTTTATACGACACTACAGTTGTCGGCGTTTAATAGTTAAAGGCGTGCGAATTGAAAAGAATTTCCTGAATTTGAATATTCACTTTCACTGCTTATATTTTTGTCGCAAAAAATAAAATTTTTAATCAAGCAACGAATTGTTTTCCTGTAACGTTTTAGTATTTATTTTTGCAAGATGAGACACTCCATATAAAATGAGCAAAGATTTTTAACAAAAGACGTGGCCACATAGTAACTCAATTTTAATAAAATTTGGTTCACAAATTCAATTTATTTTTAAATAAAGTAATGCAAAATATCCTTACAAAAAATAAAATATTTTGGTAGTTCTGGATTTTTAAAAAACTTGTGATAGTATGTGTGCAATCGTCCAAAATTTCAAGTTTGAATTTCTGTATCTTGAAAACTATTTAACATAAATTAAAACTATTTATAAAATTGTAACTTCTGGAAAATTATATATATATTTATTCAGTAATAATAATTTGGTAACACCATGGTTAATCATGTTTGGAAGTTGCCATTTATTTCCTTCCTCTTCAAAATAGCTTATAGGAGCCGGGAGCACAGACACAAGGTTTGTACCTCAGAGTAATCATATATATTATTTATATATATCATATATATAGTTATATATATATATATCATATATATTATATAATCATATATATGATATTTACACTGAGGTTTGTACGGATACCGTTACGTCTCCAGGAAAAGTACCAGTATCTTTTCATTGAAAAAGAAATCTATGTTAAACTTGCAAAATTTCGCCTTCTTTTAAAAAGAGATTTTCTATAAGGTAATACTGGTGCCGAAAATTTTTCTGGTCTGCAAAATTCAAGGAGGCGTACGAACCGTGAAACAACCACCTCATCGAGTTGGAGGCTGAAATTCCAGAATTAGCTAAAACTCAATTCCCATATTAAAACGCAATCGGTCTACCAAGTCATATCTTGGTGGAAAACACCTAAAAACCCGATTTTACCGGTTGGCTCGTAGGTTTACTATTGTGTTTTTCTGCTCCCAGTCCGCCATGTTTTCATACCTTTGGGTGCAGGAAAACGCAAAGGTAAACCTACGAGTCGACCGCTAAAATCGGGATTTTAGGTGTTTTCCACCAAGATATGACTTGGCAGACCGATTGCATTTTAATATGGGAATCGAGTTTTAGCTAATTCTGGAATTTCAGCCTCCAACTCGATTAGGTGGTTGTCTGTGCTGCCGGCACCCGGTCTATTAGAAACTTAAAAAAAATTACAAAACCAGAATTGTTTCTCTTATGTAGGCACAAAAAATCAAATGAAGGAAAATTCAGACATCAACAATATTGCATAGGAATAAAGATCAATAAGCTCATGATGTGCTTAAAAAAATCCAAGATTGCCTTTTTATTCCTAATATAACAGAATTGGGCTCATAAAGGTAATATTTGTTATATTCTATGAGCCATTCCATGATGACACAGGGAGTCAGTTAACAATATTTGTTTTCATCTCAATACATCGTGGTTTTAATGTTTTACAAACAATGACGATATATTTTTTAAAGAACTGCTGGATTGTGTTTTGACTTTCAATTAGACAATTTCTGTTTATTTTGTGGAGAGTAATTGCACATCTAAGTTGTTTTGACCATCTTGTAAATGATTTTTTTCTTTTTTGCTTTTAAATTTACTGCTGCCATGTATATTGATTTAGAAATACTACATAATTATTTGTTCAATTCTACTCTATTTTAAAAAATTCTGTGCAACCGTGTATTAATACATGTTTACGTTTACTTATGAGACTATATTGGCATCAATATCAATTATGTAATATTTGATTATTATTATTTAATAATATGTATTTCTTGCACATAAACATTTTATTTTTTTAGGATTGACTGCAGCCTCTCGTTATCTGTTCGCGACCAACAGTTGGAGAAACAATGTCCTAAATATTTTATTGTAATTATTTGCTACAGCCCTTACTGTCCCTCTGATATTCTTACCGTCTCCACTCTTATATTTCTGTTTGGAACCATGAAATTCTTAGTAAAAGATTTTAAATAACAATTCCTTTTAACCCTGGTAGGTATATATAATAAATTAGCATGTCTGGAATATATGTGTTAACAGGTAAATAATAATAAAATAAAATAATATAAACTGCTAAATTTAAGCCTTTAAGGTAATGTTATACCAATACTTTGTACTAAAAATACTACATTGTTATTATTTCTTATTTAAATGTTCTATGGATACTATGCAAATTCATTATAAGTAAAAATTTAAAAGAAAATAAAAAGTTGGAGAGATGAAATGTCAAGGGGGCGGTAAGGAACATTAAACACGCAAGTTTTTCTTTGTTCTTCAGTTAAATAAAATATTATTAAAAATCATCGCTGCTGACCATTTTTTCTTTATTTTGAATTGTTAAGGCATTCTGATAATAATACTTTGATAAGGCATTCTGTTCAAAATGTTATTTTATTAAGTTTAATTTCACCATTCCTGAAATTTCCTGAAAGTTAAAATTATGTGAGAAGGCCTCATATACTCATAAATATATATGATCTACTTACATGATGTTTTTCATTAAAATATGTGACATGTCGGCCGTAGCTGATTTGCTCATTTTGTACGGAATGATCCAGATATTGCACTAAAAATCATTCATATTCTTGAATCATAATTTCTCCCCAAGACTTTTGACTATTGTATGTCTGATTATAATCAGCTCTCTTTCTCTCTCTCTCTCTCTCTATATATATATATATATATATATATATATATATATATATATATATATATATATATATTTACCGGGTCGCTTAACTTTTATTTGAATGCACTGTTGTCTATAAGAAAAAATGTGTGTAGTATTATCCGTGACAGTTGAATTTTAATTATGTATGCATACTTTTTTTTATAAACTTTAATGCGCAACAAGCATTTATTAGTCACATGAAAATATTTCATAAAAAAGTATAATATATTACAGTAACAGCTATTACTCCATAGAAAAAGGAACAATAAAGAATTGAAACTTTGAAGTAAGTGTTTTAATTACTTACTTGTAGTTTGAGCCCAGTCATTATTTAAAAGAAAAAAAAATTCTGAAAATTTTCTAGAAAAACTTCTTTAAAAAATTCTGCATCATTGTTAACGCTGAAATTCAGAATCTCTATTTAGATAATTTTCTAAAATTCCAGTAATGTTCAAGTGTTCAAGAATTTTCTACACGATTTTGAGAACTTGTTAGCTTTAAGAAAAAAATCATAGAATTACTTTTACCTCTAGCCTTTCAATCTAATAGAAGTCAAAAGCACATCCATATTGACAAAATCTTTTGTGAAAAGGCATTTAGATGACCACATCCAACATTAATTTGCATAGTTAAACTTATAAAAATTTTCTTCTCGAATCCATTCGAAATCAGAACGTTAGACAATTGATAGTAAAATCGAGGTTCATCCTTTTTAGATGATCGACATCTGTGAACCTCCATCCTTACAGGTTCTGTGTATTCAAAAGTAATTATTTTTCTGATTTATTTTCGAATATCTTGAAAAAGTAAAGAATTACGACGTTATACGTTTTAAATTTCATTGTTATAGAGCACCCGATTTACCAGTTAATTTCTTCAATCATTAAAATGTTAACTGTATGCTTAATGCAATTGAAACAATATCCATTATTGGAATCAGTAACACAAGGGTTTAAAAATTATTATATGAAAACTTAAAACAATATGTCTAAAATTATTTTTTCTGTCTGTCATATACATATATGTATACTAGCTGATCCGCCCAGCGTTGACCAGGCCCGTCGACTTTTCCAAACGAATCGCGAATGTTTAAAATCTCGATTCACAATAAAAATTTTTAAAAAGAATATCTGAAAATGAACCTTCAGAATGGGACCAGCGGAGACCGGGTGCGCTACGCAGAATGTTCCAAACAAACATCTCCAAATGAACCTCCGACACGGGTCCAAACTGCCTACGTCACCGTATAGCATGCGTGCTGCGCTAGCGCCAGAAAAACTGAAGAGAATCGTAAGATGAATTGAAAGAACCAAATTTCATATGACTCGGGCCCGTAGAATCCGATAAAAGAATGCTTCGTTAATGTTGTAAAATGGTTGTAGCTGAAGCTTAAGATAAACTTTCATAATGCAGAACGTAGCTCAATCGTAAGATAAGTTGAATGAACCAAGGGAGGCCCTTGTGGACAAATTCTTAACTCCTTGCGTAGTATTTATGGTTAGTAAACCTTAGTTGAAGCTAAAACAGAAGATTAACATTCGTAAAAAAAAGTAACTTGTGTCTAAGAAAAATTTTACTAGTTTATAAAATAGCCGGAGGACCTTAGTTCTGTGTTAAAGGAAATTGCAAGAAATTCGGAACATTTTTAAAGAAGCTGCTCTAAGGGACCCAAGAAAGAAATTAATAATCAAAAATGGTGATAGCTGATATCTGAGAAATTTTTTTTTGTAGTTCATATACACTGCTCAAAAAAATTAGGGGAGAAAGCAAAAAAGTGAAGAAAACAGTGTGATACAGCCATGCATGGGCATAAAACTGAGAGTAACATGCGTATCAATGCGCAATACAGAAAAAAAGACGCAAAAAAGTTTGCAAGAGAGCTTTAATTCTTTGAAACAACGGGTAGAACGTGATAAGATGATTTAGGGCAACAATTTAGTTACATGTAAATGACAAAAAAAAAGTGCGGTTTACGCAAGGTTTTTAATATGGTGTGTGGTCCCTTCGAATAGATAAAACTGTCGCATACCTGTTTTCCATAGATTCGATGACATTATCGATAAGTTTTCGGGGAGTACTGTTCCACTCCTCAAGAATTGCAATCTCCAAGTCCCGGAAAATAAAAGGAGGTCCGAGAGTGTCCCACACATGCTCGATCGGATTCAGGTCAGGAGAGCATGTTGGCTATTCCACATGCTGTATTGTTTCAACTTTAAGAATGTTCTTCACAAGACGAGTTGTATGCGGTCTGGCATTATCATGCTTGGAAAAAAAAGAAATCACCAATTACTGCAACATAAAACACGACTTGAGGTTTAAGTATCTCGTCTGTATATCTTCGGACCGTCAAAGTGCCATTTCGAATAATTTGCAGGTCCGTGCGTCCACCTATGCTGATTCCAGCTCATAGCATCAACTCACCTCGTGTGTAATGTGATCTTTCACGAACGAATGTGGGATTATTTTGAGTTCCCCTTTCTCTCCATTCCAAAACACATCGAATGTATCATCCAGGCTGAATCGGGACTCGTCTGTAAACAGAATTGGACTCTAACAACGTTGCCTCCAAACTCGATGTTCAGATTCCCACCTTCTTTGGGCCGCACAATTGCTTGTGGTCAACGTAACACGGCTTACGTGCATAGAGACCACCCTGATGAAACCTATTTCGGACTGTTTGGCTGGACACCCTTCGTCCTATGACCAAAAACAACTGTATTTGCAGCAGAGTAGCATTTCCTGTTCTGTATCGATGAGCTATTAACAGGATATATCGGTCATATGTTTCTGTGGTAGCACATGGCCGGTCTTGCCCTTTTCTATGTCTACCATTCCATGTGTCTTGGAATCGATTCCACAGCCTTGCACTGACACTTCTTGCGACTCCAACAGCGTCCACTATACTTCGTTGTGTTTACCCAGATTCAATGGTCCCGATAACACGCAAGGCCATGGATTTCGGTAAATCACATTGTTGTGACATTTTCAAGTCACCTTTTCCCAAAACACAAGCTGAGGAATTGAATTTTACAACTAAGACAGTGAAACAGATGTTTCTGAAATATCCCGATTTCTGCACTTGTCTCCTTTTTCTAGTTTTTGACGTCATAAACTTTAATTTGCATGTGAAGTTTTCTTTATCTGTTTTCTACTATACACTTTAAATTATGGATGTTTTATTTTGCATTACTTATCAGTGTAAATATTTGCGCAATTTTGTTAAAACCATGTGCTCCCTTAATTGTTTTGAGCAGTGTAGTAGCTGGAGGATCTAAGAAGTTGTTGGGGGAGAAAAAGCAAGTGAATTGAATCAATTTTAAGAGAGCTATAGTTGCGAGCCCTAAAGGGGCCAACTCTTAGTTCAGAGCAAGGCTCTAAGATAAAAACTTGTTAAAAGGCTCTAAGATAAAAACTTGTTAAAAGGCTCTAGTACCTAGCGCTTTAGATCTTCAGGGTACTTCGCTGTATTTATAGTAAATAAACATAAGTTGAAGCTGAAAACGAAGACTCATTTTCGAAAAGGTGATAACTGGGAACTAATGATATTTTTAGTTTTTTATAAAGTATCCGGAAAACCGTAGAACTATGTTAAAGAAAACTGCAAGGGAATCGGATCTTTTTTTTAAGAAGCTACACTAAGGGTCCCAAGAAGGAGATTAATATTAAATATATTGGTAGCTGAAGTCTTTGTAATTCATATAGTAGATGGATAACCTCAGAAGTTGTTTAAGAAAAAGCTAGTGAATCAAACCATTTTTAAGGGAGCTATAGCTGAGGGCCTAAAGGGGCCAACAGATAACTGAGTGCAAAACATAAGATGAAAACGTTAAGGCCTTAGTTCTTAGCGTTTAACCCTTTATGTACTGAATTATGAATTCATGAAAATTTATCTTCTAAAGCATTTTTCGTGAATTGTTTAAACTACATTAGAACATTTACATAATCATTTAATAAATTTTGGAAGGATTTTAGAAAGATTGAAGCATTTAGAAGGATTAATTAAATTTGAATTTATAGGGATTTTGTGCAATATTTATAACCCCACTCAAATCTTTTATTTTAAATATTTTTCTATGCATTTTGTAGAATTAGGAATTGTACAAATATAATGTTCTTACAATGGAAATATTTCCGAATTGAAAAATCCCCCCCCCCCCTCAATGCCAAGTAAGCTGAAAAGATGCAAAGGCAAAAGAAATCATCCTTTTAAAAATATTTTTGTTTTGTGTAACCAATAATGCTTTTGGAACAAGATAAAGTAATGCATCTGTAACTCATTCTAAACTGTATTACAACTAATCGATGTATTAAATCAATTTTATAACAAGTTATTTTAATGGTACTTATAAGTACCGTCAGTAGATAAAGGGTTAAGGAAATAATTAAAGAGTACAAATTTAAAGAAATGCGCCAAAAATGGGGGGAAATGCTTTAAAAAGGGCCCTAAGTCTACATTAAAAATATGACGGTAGAAGTCCGGGGAGAGGAGTCCAAAAATCACATTTAAAGTTATACATTGATAGCGTGATACAATTCAGATGGAGGGGGGGAAAGGCATTGTGTACAAAAATTTCAAGGTCCCGGACCGAGCTCCACGAGGGCCAGGGTCTTAACTGAAATGTAGAATTAGGGGATAAAATAAATGGAGAAACGGTCCTAAAAACGAAGACGATCAAATCAAACAGGGCAAGTTATTTATAACTTACCGGTTATAGATATTCGGTTTTCTTATTAATTCGATCCATTGCCAATATGCTTCCCCCCTTCCTCTCCCGTTCTCACCTTTAAGTTTTACATACATATGTTTAACTATTTTCATATTTATATCTAAGTTATACTTATTTTCCCTCATTAGTTCGTAATTATTTCCTTTCATTTTCGGAAAGTAAATGGAGGGATTGACCGGAAGAAGATCTCTATTTAGTTCAGTTTTTAGCTCACAGGCTATCAAAGCCTGAGAGCTAATGTGCCCACCCGTTCTGTATGTATGTATGTATGTATGTATGTACGTAACGCGATAACTCTTGATAGAAACATCCGATTTGCTTAAAAAAAATTTTCTAGGTTCATTGTGATAAGGCGCTTCCCTGATTAGTTTTGGGAGTTTATTGGTTAAGGATAAAGGGGGAAAAACGGGATTAGTCCAACCCCTTAATTCAGATAAATGGGTTTTTCATGCAGAGTCATTCGATTTGCTCCGAATTTGATATACCGGTTTATTATGTTAAGGAAGTTCCCTGATTAGTTTTGGGGGTTCATTGGTTAAGGATAAAGGGGGGAAAGGGGGTTAGTCCGACCCCTTAATTCAGATAAATGGGTTTTTCATGCAGAATGATTCGATTTGCTCCGAATTTGGTATACCGGTTTATTATGTTAAGGAACTTCCCTGATTAGTTTTGCGGGTTCATTGGTTAAGGATAAAGGGGGAAAAGGGGGGTTAGTCCACCCCTTTTAATTCAGATAAATGGGTTTTTCATGCAGAATGATTCGATTTGCTCCGAATTTGGTATACAGGTTTATTATGTTAAGGAACTTCGCTGATTAGTTTTGGGGGTTCATTGGTTAAGAATAAAGGGGGAAAGGGGGGACTAGTCCACCCCCTTAATTCAGATAAATGGGTTTTTCATGCAGAATGATTCGATTTGCTCCGAATTTGGTATACCGGTTTATTATGTTAAGGAACATCCCTGATTAGTTTTGGGGGTTCATTGGTTAAAGATAAAGGGGGGGGGAAAGGAGGTTAGCCCGCCCCTCTTAAATTAGATAAATGGGTTTTTCATGCAGAATGATTCGATTTGCTCCGAAGTTGGTATACCGGTTTATTATGTTAAGGAACTTCCCTGATTCGTTTTGGGGATTCATTGGTTAAGGATAAAGGGGTGGGGGCTAGTCCACCCCTTAATTTAGATAAATGTTTTCTTTCTTTTTTTGCAGGATTATTCGATTTGCTCCAAATTTGGTATACCGGTTTATTATGATAAGGAGCTTCCCTGATTAGATTTGGAGGTTCACTGGTTAAGTATAAAGGGGGAAACGGGGGCTAATTCCTCTTCACTTATTTTTTTTTAGGGGCACTATTCTTTAAAGTAAGAGTATGATATACAATTAGTGTGAATAGCCTGTGAGCTCAATCGGGGCCGTCGCGAAACAACTTTCTTCTCTACGGGCCTGCTTCAAGAATAAGATGAGTCACGCAAGAGATCTGAGTTAGCAAACGAACCAAGTCGAATAGTTGTATGTATGCATCAGAAACAGTGCTATAAATTTCCGTTTTGTAATATTTTGTTATGGCTGTTTGAATTAAACATTCAATAATTAAACATCGAAGGGTCACTAAACAGGTACTTTCTTTCTTTTTTCTTTTTTTGCTTCTTTTTGCACTTTGATTTAAAATATATTCGAAAACATTTGATTCGCGGTTTTTATCTATGATTTTAACTTGAAATATACATTTATGACAAAGTTCCCTTTAAAAATTTCTTACATTAAAAGGCCTTAATTTAAAATTATAAATATCAGGATTGATATTACATAAACTCATAAATAAAAATGTTATATTTTTTTTTAATTAATTAAAACAAAAATTCTATTTATCAATAAAAAATTTAATTTTCATAATGTCTGCTTAACTTAAAATACACATTCCGTTGGTAGATGTTACAACTAAAATAGCATTTTTCACTAACAGTAAGCACATACTTACAGTAATTTAAAAAATATATGGTATTTAATAACGCATAAAAAATATAATCTCACTTAAACAGAAATATCTGGAAACTTATCAACGACTGTTACATGTTTGTTAATACATGTGATTTTATTTTATTAGAAGTGAGTTTTCTGTTGTCATTCTTGACTTTTGCATAGTTATTTTATTATTATATTCATATTCGCAATTCCTGACAAACACAAAACTTAAGGGGACAGTTCACCTGAAAATTAACCCAAAAAATCGATTTTTTATATTTAAAAAAATATTAAATGGAAGCTCATTTAATTATGAATATTGTGACACCTCATTTTTACCCATACGGCGATTATAACGCCAGATATTGTAAATTTCATTAATACACCCAGCGCAATTACCCAGAAACAACCAACTTTAAATGTTTTTTTTTTTTTTTTTTTTTTTTTTTTTTGGCTTTGTTCCTATTTTCTTCACTTTCATGTTTTAAAAATGCTAAGGCCTTTTTTTCGTATTTCAGATATAGATTTAAACTTTTTTTACATGTTCTTTATTATATATGTGAAAAATATGAGCATGGAATTGTCCTTCATGGTTTTATTTTATTTATTTTTTTAATAAAAGTATATGAAGATGTATTAGATTTCACTCTTTTACGCTATGTATATCAGTGAAAAAATTATATTAAATGTAACATTTGATTTATCTAAAACTCCATGCTCAGTCCTGCGTAATACACATTTGAAAATCTTTTTAAAACAAGTTGGAAATTGCTCGTCAAACGTGGCAAATGAGGTGCGTTCGTACTATAACTAGTTTTATAATTATTTTTTGCACCCCATATTGTACTGAATGTATAATTTTTTGCACTTCATAAAGCGCATAGTCTGATACATCATTAAAATGCACTTCTAATATATTTTCCCATTCCCCGTAATGTAACGAACACTTTTGACTGTCCCTGTAATTAAACTATACATCCGATTTTCCTAAAATATGAAATAGCTCAACAAAATTTTGCAACAATTATATCTTTAAAATTTCAGACCATTCGGAAGGCTGTAATATCATTAAAATGCACTTGCAATAATTTTTCCCATTGGCCGTAATGTTAAGAAAAACTTTTGACTGTCCCTGTAATTAAACTATGCATCCGATTTTCCTAAAATTTGAAAGGGCTCGACAAAATTTTGCAACAGTTATATCTTTAAAATTTCAGATCATTCGGAAGGCTCCAATATCATTAAAATCCACTTGCAATAATTTTCCCCATTGGCCGTAATGTAAAGAAAAACTTTTGACTGTCCCTGCAATTAAACTATACATCCGATTTTTCTAAAATTTGAAAGGGCTCGACAAAGTTTTGCAACAGTTATATCTTTAAAATTTCAGATCATTCGGAAGGCTCTCATATCATTAAAATGCACTTGCAATAATTTTTCCCATTGGCCGTAATGTAAAGAAAAACTTTTGACTGTCCCTGTAATTAAACTATACATCCGATTTTCCTAAAATTTGAAAGGGCTCGACAAAATTTTGCAACAGTTATATCTTTAAAATTTCAGATCATTCGGAAGGCTCTAATATCATTAAAATGCACTTGCAATAATTTTTCCCATTGGCCGTAATGTAAGGAAACACTTTTGACTGTCCCTGTAATTAAACTATACATCCGATTTTCCTAAAATTTGAAAGGGCTCGACAAAATTTTCCAACAGTTATATCTTTAAAATTTCAGATCATTCGGAAGGCTGTAATATCATTAAAATGCACTTGCAATAATTTTTCCCATTGGCCGTAATGTAAAGAAAAACTTTTGACTGTCCCTGTAATTAAACTATACATCCGATTTTCATAAAATTTGAAATGGCTCGACAAAATTTTGCAACAATCATATATTTGAAATTTCAAACCATTCGGTTGGGTAGTTTTTGCTCTGTTACATGCGGACAGACGGACGGACAGACGGACGGACAGACGGACGGACAGACGGACGGACAGACGGACGGACGGACGGACTGAACGACGACTATAGGTGCTACGTATTTATATAATTACGAACGCACCTAAAAATGGGCAAAAATATTAATATTTAAAAAAGTAGAATTTTAAAAAATTCAAAATGTTTTAAATTATTTTAAATTTTTAACTAAATATGCAGTTAAAAAACATTTTTTTTAAATGTACTTTTAGTTCAACATTGAAATGCAGTGACTTATTGCACCATTTGAATCATTTATTTAAATTTTAAAAAATGTTGAAAAGGTAAACTGCTTCCTTAAATATATAGCAACGTTGGCTTCCACACTTGCATTTACTTATGAAATCCAGACCTAAATTTTCAGTCTTTTAAATAGTGAGTTGTACAATAAGATTTTGGGCTCTTGGAATTTTAGGAAAGTACTTTTGTAAATATACTATTGTAAAAGTGTTTTTAAAAACTAATTATAATTAGTTTTTAAAAATTTGAAAACCATTTACAATTAGAAATAATAACTTTTCCTGGAGCCATTTTATTTTACCACTATCTGCCTACATCATGTATTTATATACTTTATTCGGGCAATCTCATTCTAAAATTAAAATTTTAATTGATAAATAGAATTTTTGTTTTAATTGTTTAAAAAAATTAATATATTTATTTTTGATTTTATATAATATCAATCCTGAAATTTATACTTTTAAATTAAGACGTATTTATTTTTAAAGGGAAATTTAATTATTATCTGCTAAAATTGTGTTATTTTAATACATGATATCTCCTGTCATAAATGTATGTTTCAAGTTAAACTCTCCGAAAAATACCATGAATCCCAGTTCTTTAACTATTTTTGTACTTTTATTTTTTCATGATAAAGTTGATAATTTTAGTGTATGATTTTTTCTACCATAAATGTATATTTCAAGTTAAAATCTCCGATAAAAACGGCGAATCAAATGTATTTGAATATATTTTAAATCAAAGGAGAAAAAAAAAGCACCTGTTTAATGACCCTTCTCTGTTTAATTATTGAATGTATAAATCAAATAGATCTAAAACAAGCCACAAATTGCTCAATAAAATATTCTAAAACGGAAATTTCTAGCACTTTCTTTTATACAAATATACAACTATCCGACCTATTTCGTTTGGGAGGTAGGTAGTAGGAGAGCTGTTGAACATTTTAGGGAAGGTATTTGAGGCACCCTGAAAATTTGTGCAACACTTCTTTTGTAATGGCTGAATACAAAATCTAATGTCTGGCTGAAGGATCGCGGCCCAAAAACTGTGCCAGACAGTGTCAAGTGCCATTTTTTGACTACCCAAAAAAGGTATTTGAGGCACGCTGAGATTGAGACAGAATAATATTTATACTTAGAAAAAAATATTTTGAAAACGACAGACACTTTAGTCGGCCCAAAAACTGTGCCAGACACGTGTCAAGTGCCATTTTTTGACTACCCAAAAAAGGTATTTGAGGCACGCTGAGATTGAGACAGAATAATATTTATGCTTAGAAAAAAATATTTTGAAAATGACAGACACTTTAGTCGGCACAAAATCTGTGCCAGACACGTGTCAAGTGCCATTTTGCCAAAAATGGCCATTTTTCAAGCTTCAAACTTTGCAGCTGAACATGTAATTTTGAATTATTTCTAATACGATAAAATAAAATATATGGAAAGAAAGTCTTTTAGTTAAAGTTTATTTCCTGGAGTTTATTTCCTGGTCTTCAAAAGAAAAAGCAATCGCATCGTTTATTCTGCAAACTTTTTTATTTATACAGTCTGTCACAAGATGAAATGAAGAAGCGGCTAAGATGACGGATCACTAAATTTTTTAAACCACTTTTTGAATGCGTTTTCAGGCAAAATGTCATATTTTTGAGTGAACTGCAGTATTATAAACATTGCAAATGATATTGAAATTTGTATATGAGAGAAAAAACAATTTATCTTTTGTTGCAATTTTTCAATTTTTCAAATTGAAATTTATGTTCTATGAAAACGGTCATTTTTCGCTTCAGAACTACACCCCTCGAAATATTTTAAATCTATTATTCAGAAGTTTGAAGGAATATAAATTTAAACAAAATGAATAAACTAGATCTAAAGCGATTAGGGTTATCTTAAGTACAGTAAAGCCCCAATTATCCGCGACGCGAAATTTACTTCATTTTATTTTAATTTTTAATACATGTCAACAGCAAGGAAAATATAATAGAGCCTACAGTTAGAAGGTCGAAAATTATGTAGTACGTACATTCTCTAATCACTGACATTGACGAGCCGAGAGGGCGAGTCCACTCTGTGAAGTTCACGTGTAGAGATCACCCACTACGTTTTCTCTCGGCCTGCAGTGGCCTCAGTTGTCAATAAGCATGCTTAGTGATCAGACGTGTTTTATGTTTCTTTGTCAGTGCTCAAGATTAGTGTTTCGTTAGTTCCTGAAATTACGTAATACATAATGGCTGAAAAACGAAAGAATGTTGCGTTAGCGATTGTACAAAAACTTGAAATGATTTCTAAAATAGAAAATGTCTCTTCAAGGAAGCAGATGTGTTTGGATTACGGTATCAGAGAAACAACCGTGAGAGACGTTTTAAAATGAAAAAACAAAATGTTGGTCTTTACATCAGTGTCGAAAAGTGCTTCTGGGATGAAAAACCGGAAAACAATGAAGAACACCTATAATGAACTTGACTCGGCATTAGCGGAGTGGGTAGCTCAGGTGCGAAGTTAGGGCTCCCCCGTGTCTAGTCCTACCAGTGCAGCTAAAGCAAAAATCTTTTTTAACCCTTTTGGGACGGGTGGTGCATATATGCATCGTCAAAAGGCGCATGTGGAATTTGTTTTGGGCACCATTAATAAATAAATTTAATAATTGTCATTTTTATTACAGCATTTTTTAGTATTTTGCTATTAAAGAAAAATGTTTAAAAAAAGTGGTGACAAGCAAATTAATTTTGTGTAAGGGATGCCGCCTTGAAAGGATTAATTTATTAGGCCTGGAAGGAAAATTTGATGCGTCGTCCTGTTGGTTACATCGTTTTAAGAAACGCCAAGGATTTGGAGAGATTGGTCTACACGGAGAGAATCTGATAGGCTATCAACAAGCAGCTGGTGATTTTTAACGTGATTTTGAAGAGTTTGTGTTATCTGAGGATTTGTCATATCAACAAATTTATAATGCTGGTGAATCAGGGCTTTTTTGTATGTGTCTTCCCACTCTTATTTTAGCATTTGAAAGTGAACATCACGCGGCAGGTCACAAAAGTAAAAGAATTACAATCTTGCCATTCAGCAACGCTGTGGTTAGTCACAAACTTAGGCTTCTTGTAATCGGTAAATCTAAAAAATCGAGGTCTTTTAAGGGGACAAGAGCGGAAATTTTAACAGTTGATTATTTCAGCCCCCCTCCCCCCCCCCCCCCCAAAAAAAAAAGGTTGAAGAACCAGCAATTTTTTCAAGAATGATTTGAAGAGATTTTTGTGCCTCAAGTACGTAAACATCTTGACTCAAAAAAAATTCCAAATAAGGCTGTTTTGTTAATTGACAACGCGCCTTCACACTCAACTGCAAGTGTTCTTAAATCTTCTGACGTGCAAATGTTCGCAAAGCTTTTGCCCCAAAATGTTACTGCGCTCATACAACCTGTGGACCAGAGAGTCACTGTAACCACAAAGAGAACATACGGGACAAAGTTGTTACAGTCAAAAATTGAGGAGGGCTGCAATCTCAAAGAATTTTGGCGGAATTATACAATTTTGGATAGTATTTATAATATTGCGTCTGCATGGGATTACATCAAACCTTCAACCCCTGTTAAATCATGGAGAAAAGTCTTTACGGGTATCAACAAAAATATCAACCAAAACATTTTTGAAGAAGAGAATGAAGTCATGCTGACCACTACACTTGTTGACCTAGTGACATCCATTCCGTGAGGTGAATGTCTACGAAGAGAGCATAAAAGAGTGGCTGAAATGCGATGCAAGTGAGTCGGGGTTTGAATGACTGACCGACATAGAGATAACGAACAACGCAATGGGAGTGAACGAGAACGAAGAAGAACAAAATGAAAGTGAAGAAGACGAAGCGCCTGCGCGGATGACACACGAAACTGCTTTGCAGCTCGTACACGGATTGCTTCAATATTTAGAGGAAGAAGACGACGACGCACATGTGGCAGAAAAACTCATATTAAGGAAAGTACAATTTAGAATAAAGAAAAAATGTTTCCAAAGCAAAAAAGAGTAACAGATTATTTTTTTTTTTTTTAAGGTGTAACTCAACACTCTTTGTACAGTATGTATGGCATTGTTTTTTGTTTACTGTTCTTTATTTTAGTGATTTTGACGTAGACCAAAGGTTTCTGCTGCACTGTACATATATATGTATTTTAAAAGTTTTATTATGTTTTTTTGAACAATAAAACAGTTCTTATGTTGAAATATTTTTTTTCGTTTTTGCACCTCATTTTCAGTCTTTTTTCGGGTTATCCGCAGTTTTTGGTATCCGCGGTGCCCTGGCCATCCAATTCCGCGGATAATCGGGGCTGTACTGTAGCAGAGAACATAAGGACTGGTTAATACACAGTCCTGCGGATCCAAGGACCTAGATCACTGAATTTCAGGAATATTTAAATAATCTATTTCATCACGCATTCATCATAATTTTTTACTGCGTTTTCAGACAAAATGTCATATTTTTGAGTGAACTGCAGTATCATGCAGTTGCTCACATAATTACAATTTTATCGTCAATTGATATCGTTCTGTTGGTAAGCAAATTCAAAAAATTTTCATGTTCGAAATTTTTTAAGACTTTATGCACTTATAATTTCTTAAGCTTTATCTTTCTTAAACTTCGTAAATTTATCATATTTTTAAAACTCAATACGTTTTTTAAATCAAAAATCTGAGGCAAATATAACTACATCCAAGTGCTCTTTAAAATTTCGGGGAAAAAAATACATATTTAACAGTTAAAAGTGAACCGAAAGCCAGAGAAACCACGCCGAAAGACTCGGGTTTTTACTGTTTTCGTCAAAATTTTCACGATTTTTATTTTTTTTTTATTTTTATTTTTTTACGTTTTGAAAAATTTTTAGGCGATATAAATCATCTGGTCTATTGAGATACTCTAAAAAGATTGTGTTGAAATGCGGACATTTAGCTAGTTTTAGCGTAAAAATATATCGCCTCCGTGAGGCGCGAAAGGATTAAAATTAGTATTTTTCAAAACCGATTGCACCATCAAAAAGTTTGTAGCTTTACGAACATATTTTTGGTTTGTCGTTATCTCCAAAATTGCGCCCTGGAGAAGCGTTGGATAAAGGAGTAAACGTTTTTCGGGAAAACTAACCTTTTTGAAAAAAAAACAATTCATAGGGTTAAATGCGATATTTTTTCGAATTAATTGCGGTATTTGAGACCTTTTCAAATATGTATTCCAATTTTAACTGCATCGATAGGTTTGGTTGATTTAGGTTAAAACAAAACTATGAAAAATCACAAAGAAAACTGCACGTTCGGTTCTTCGCTTCAACCCAATGCGTAAACCGGGTTCACGCTTTTGGGAGCTCAGAATGAAAAAGATGAGTTTTTTGTGAGATTTCATTGTCGTTTTTAGTTAATATCTCGATTAATTAAACAAAAAATTAAAATTCTGAATGGACTACATTCACACAAATGTTCATCCTTGTACGTACGGTAGATTTTCCTAACCATCGCACACAGACAGACACACGCACACACACAGGTGGAAACTTTCTTTTATTAGTACATTCGGACCTCTATTTAACGAACCTCTATTTTGCGAACTTTTCCTTGGAACCAAGAACATTTTGCGAATTTCTTCGTAAAATAACCTCCAAATAGCGAAGTGTATTCTCTATTTAACGAAATTTTTCTTGTTATCTAAATTTTTTTTCTCCCAATTTCTCAAAATATTTCTGGACATTTCAAACTTATTCTTTTTTCAACCACATTTTATGATGTACAATGGCCTTGACCAGGCCCTTCTTTGTCAGCAGTGAGAATTCGGTAAGTACGGAGGACGAAGACGATAATCCCTTACAGTAACTTTAAAAAATGTGGATACGGATGAAAAAAAAAGAAGAAATTAACCACGATGTGCTGATTGGTGATTGTATTTCACTTAATTCTGAAATTGAGATCTCGGCAACACTCAAGAATTAATAAAACTTCGTATGATGAAATGCTAAAATCATTTGAAGCAATCCGACGCGGATTATAGTTAGAAGAAAATACGCATGAAGGGGTTTTGGGTGCATTGCAAAGATGCGAGACGTATTATGAGAGAAAGCACTTTTAAAAGAAAAAACTCAGGCAAAATTAACAGAGTTTTTCATAAATTTAATTTAAGGACGCATATGTTAATATATAATTAAAATTATTTGTTATAATAATAATAAATACGATAATGTCATTAAAATTCGTTAATTTCAATGTACAACTATTTACTTTAAACAGAAAATACAGTGTATTCCCGGACAACGTTTTGTTTTCCTTGCAGATTTCAAAGATTTAAACACATAGAAAAAGTGAATTTTGATGATGGATACTGATGGGTAAAATAAATAAAACAAATCGATATAATTTATAAAAAAAATAATGTGATTAATTACTTTTATTAAAAATATTTAGTGCTTATGAATTTAAAATCTGTTTTGTGTAGTTTAAAGTATTTTAAAAGGTGAATCTCTAACGAATTTTCCATATAACGAACTTTTTTCCGGGATTTAACGACTTCGTTCAATAGAGATTCGACTGTATAAACGAATTTATTGACTGAACACAATTTCATGTAAAGAAATAAAAATAAAACGATGTATTTCGACTTGCTTTTTATTAAATCAAAGGTCATCATTTTTATTTCATTCTTTAATTTAATTAAATGTAAAGCTAGAAATTAAATAGAAATAAGTAATAACCGATCAAGTGATAATATTTCCTGAAACATCAGCACAAAATCCGTTTATGAAATCATACTCATAATTTCTACACATTAATTATCTGACTAAAACAAATGAAATATCCAGAATCATTTCATTATTCGGCGGTTAATTAAGCGCGATATATTTTATCTAAATTCGAAAGATTCTCATTAATAAACTTAGTATTAGGAAGATTAATTTTAAACTGTGCATCAAAGTTAAATATAACTTTAAAATGACAGTTACAGTGACATATGGCAAACAAACACAGCATGACAAATAGTCATATTGCTGATACTTGAACATTTATGCAAATAATATTCGTTTTTAATTGGACTATTTCATTAATAATTATTTAAGAATTTGGTTTCAGTATGTCTGAAAATGACAGATATGGATTTCTTTGTAAACAGTTTTCTATGCTGTGCCAATTAACAAATTTTCGTTAAGATATTCTGCTTTTATACATGGTAACTTAAAAAAAAACATAAATAATTAATTAGTTTTAGCTTTAATAATTAACAAAACTTGAAAATCCTATATTTTAGTTCATTAGCTATACCAAAGTTACATTTATAAATATTGCCGAAATATAGAATAAAGTAATTTTAACCCTTTATATCCCGACGGGATTTTTAAGCCCCATTAAAGAAAATGCAATATAAAATTTATTTAATTCGTCTACTAATAAATATGTGGTTATTTTCTTAACCATTTACATGGATTTAGTTTTTCTCCTAATAAAAATTGTCTTACGAAACATTTGCAACTACAAAATGCTTTTCGGTTGCAGATAGGATCACAATACATTTATTTACATTGTTCTTGTAACAATTGTGAGGTTTTCATAACAGTATTTTTTGTTAATTTACCTAATTATTCTTGAAAATATTTTACAAAAAAGAAAACTCTAACTACCGATTTATTAAATCAATTTTATTTAGCAATCTATCTAAAAATCAAATTGTTATTATATTAGTTGTTTTGGATATCTTCAGACATTAACAAAGATAATTATTGAAGAGGAGCAAATTTTTGATTTATAATTCGGTACATAAATGGTTAATATTTTTTAACTGGATGATTTTTAAGTTGATTATTAATGATAGTTAAAATTTTATATTTTTCAAATGGCTTATTAAAATGCAGTAAACTCTCTGTAAGGCGGACTCCGTGTAAGACGGAAATCTGTCTAAATCGGAAAGATTTTCAAGTCCTTGCGAAAATATAGACATAGAGTAAAATTTGTCTAAAGCGGAATATTGTCTACTGCGGAAAATTTTCTTGGTCCCGATCGATCCCGCTTTAGACAGAGTTTACTGTAGTTTATTGGACATATCGTATTACTTGTCAAAAAAGTTATATTTTAAAATTTTATCTACAGAAAGTTATATAATCATTGTTAATGTAATAAAATGAAAGTATAAATTTATTTTATATTTGTGAATAAGCAAATGCATGTGTGCATACGAAAATAATTGCGTTTTTCTTTAAGTAATAAATTTACAATTTGTGTCAGAGCTTGCTAGTTATTTCAATATTAATATGAATCATAAAAGAATTAACACTAGAAATCATGAATTCGGCTTTTTCAGAGATGTAAAAAAATATATATGTGTGTAAATATAGATAATACAAAATATATTTCAGTTTTAAGACTTGAAACACACGCTTTTATTTTATATAAAATGACGTCATTCGCATCCTCTGAAAAATTCCTCATTTACGATCCAGCCTTAACCTCTTCATTCCTGAATCTAAAATAATACTACAAATGCTCATTCATTGGTTTTAAACAAACAAAATGATATCACAGATGACAGAAAAAGAACTTTTCGGAAATTGATATTTTAGGGGACTAGTCATTTAGGTTCCCAAATAAGGATTTAAAATTACAAAATCCTCTGAAAACATCAATTTAATTATCACTAACCTAATCACAAATTTAAGGCATTTAAACGGCGTTAAAGTTAATGGTATACAAATCCTCAGAACATTTTATTGTAAAGGTTGTAAGTTAAATAAGAATGAAAGTTACTCAATTTCCTGACTGCGTTGTCTTGAACTCATTTTGCAAACTCAGATAAAAATAACATTTTATGAGGAAATCAGCATAGATATTATCATTTATTGGTTTGCTTTTAAAGCAAATAGCATTCAGTTATTAAGAAATGAAGTAAAAATGTAAAAAAATCAAACAGTTCATTTTTTATGAAGAGAAAAATAGAGGTCCACATATGTGGACCCAGGTAACGAAGAGGTTAAACAACATCTACACTAAAGTATGCATAGGACGTCACTATCGCTGAATAATACACAAATCCAAAAAAACAGATGTCACTCAAGAAACTCGACAAAAAAAATTGGCTGTCTAATTATTCATATGCCTTCATTTTTTTGTAATATAGATAATTAAATTAAATATAGTTTATAATAGTTCCATTTTTTTAGTTTTATCAGAAATCATTCATTTATATATATTTTTTTTTCAAAATAGCACGTATTTTAATTACACTTTTTTTTCAGTAGTTATGGGGAAAATGGCAACAAAAAGATATAATTACTATTTTCCAACTATTTTTTCTTTACTTTCTACAGAAATGGAATACTTGAGTTGCCAAAATAAAACAAATGGCGCTAAAAACTACAAAAAAATTAATATCTCAAAAATAAATTGCGATGCAGTTTTCAAACAAATTGCATTAAAAAGTACTTTTTTCTCCAATATGACGGTATAAAAATTGAAAATGTGCGATGCTTAGAAATTGAAAAAATTGCAGCAGAGTATTTAACAGTACAATGATACATCTGCTTTGTTTTACGGTTAGCTTATATAACGGAACGTTATTTTTTCGAGAAGACAGTTTAATTGCTGGGAGAAAGAAATGGCATATCGGGGGCTAATAAAATAAATATATTTTCCGTTTCACTCGCGTACAATTTTCATTCCTTTAAACACGAATACTATGTAGTACATATTTTTACTTGAAGTTGTAATATTGAGGCAAAATTCACTTTATTCAATTCATGTACATCAGAAGCAGAAAATAACATACAAGATTCTCAAAAATAAATTTTCCTAACTCAAAGGCCTGTGACATGTTGTGTGTGGGTCATAATTATATGGAATTTGGACAACAGACACAGACCATGTACTATAAATTTATTTTTAAATACTTTTACGGAAAGTCATCAATAGACAGCATATCTTGGGAAACGTAGCGGAAAGTAGGGTGAAACCGGATATCTTATTATTAGTTGTTTCTTGTTCTAATATAATTTAATGAAACTTTTCCTAAATACTCTGAACTTATAATTTTACGATAATATCATTATAAAAACAACATTTATTTATAACATTTTAATTAATAAATGGTTTTCTAGAGTCTTAAAATCACATGGATAGACTACACTGTAAAAAAAAACACTGTAGATTTGCCAGAACAAACTCGATCACGGTGAATGTGCTGTATCTTTCTTTGGTTTCCTGACTATATTAACATGGGAAATACAGTAGTTGCGTAAAATTGCCAGCACATTGTGCTGTTAATTTTACGCAACCACTGTATTTTTCATGTTAATATAGTCAGGAAACCAAAGAAAGATACAGCACATTCACTGTGATTAAGTTTGTGCGCGAGGTGAACAGTACTTTAACAGTACTTTGTACTGTAAAAATGTCGTTTTTTTTTGTTTTTGTTTTTTTTACAGTGTAATCTTAGAGGAAATATACGAGTTTAGGGTTTCTTTTGAAAAGGAACGAAATATTTTATTTTGCAACTTTAACTAAGGGATTTAACTAACAATATTTCAATAATATAAGTCTAGTAGTTTAATATTTTAAGATAAAAGGAATATTATCTTAATTAAAATTTGAAAATTTGAGAAAGAAAGTTCACCTCTTTGTCAGCTTTAGAAAAATTATAATCTCTTTTATCTATGCAATTTTGACTGCCTATTCTTCAGTCATTTATTACTGGCTCTTTAAGCATCGTTTTCTTGTATCCAGTTTCGTCCCACGTAGGGGATCCGGTCTTACCTCAAAAGAATGAGGATCGTAAAGCAAGCTGTAAAAATTAAACCTATAAATGCTAGAAACAGTTTCACTGCTTACACATAAATACTTATTAAATATGCTTCACACAACAAATATAACGTTTCAGTAGTAACTTTAAATGTGTTCATATTTAGGAATTTTGAAAATTAGCAACAATATTAAAACAAAAAAGCTAACATCTACTCTCCAACACAAATGCCAGTATCGAGAATTGTAAAGACCGCTTCTTTTTCTTGTTTAGAACGAAGTATTTCAATCATTACCCGGTAGAGAGCTGTTCAAGTTGAGTCAAAAATGAGATATATGCTTTATCCCTACTATACGGGTTTACCCTTTTTCCTTTAACTGTCATTAACGGAAAGTTTGCGCAACGTATGAAAAGAATGGGTCTAATAAAAAGAAATGCAAGCACTACAAAGCACTTTATTTCTATCTCTCTCCGTTTTATATTGTACCAGAAAGCATGACGCGTCTGCATCTTATTAATCAGAACCTGGGACTCTTGGACAAGTTTATCCACATCCTGACAGATAAAGTTGTTTTCTGAATCCGACACTATAACCTACCTTTGAAATGGGGTAATACTTTTTCTACCCAAGAATAATTCAGCAGGGGGTTTTCCTTGTCGTTTAGTGTACATCCGTGCAAAGAGTATAAGCAAAGTGATACAAAAAAGGATCCTAGTTTGCATGGTTCAAGCCAGTATAAGACGAAATTATTTGAATTAATGTGCGATTCACACTTCCAGCCATATTCGACATATTCCATTGTAACCGATAGGGCACTGTAAACACGTAGGTGTACTCTAGCTTATCACATACAAAACAAAATGGCCATGATCTCTAAAGGCCCGATTTTACTGGTTTTACTGGTTTAAAGGCCCGATTTTACTGGTTCACCATACTTAGAAACGAAGTTATCGAAAGAAGCGTCGGCGACTGCTCCCACAGAAGCCTTTCTGAAGGAGAGGAATTCTCCCCATTTAACTAAACTAATATGCTCTTATAAGGACATATATATATATATATATATATATATATATATATATACATATGTGTGTTTCTGGATTAGAAAAGAAATCGGATACGGACCAATTAGACAGAGTCTTCTACAGATTCATGGGAATGGGTTACTTTAATTGGTATTAGTTTGCCAGCTGGACTTAAATTACAATAATTAAACCTTTGGCAGGTACTGCAGCTGGACACATACTCGCGAACTATTTTCCTCACTTTGGGAAATTAGCAGGTATATCAAATTCGGGAATATGTTTTGCGAATACTTACGTATCCTGCTAGTGGGTTATCATGAAATTATTTAAAAATGGTCTTACGAAGCGTATGGGAAATAGAAACTGTTAGTTCTTCTCGTGAATTAACAGTTTTAGAATAAAAAGTAGGCCGTCAGTCAATTTAAAAGATTCTGAACATTTACCAAAAATAGCTGCTTTTAAACTACGAATTCCATCTGAATTCTCCAAATATTTATAGAAACCGCCAAATTTTTAATCTTCCTTATGCTCTTGAATAAACTGGTTCCTCTATTTCAATACCACAGACGATAAAACACAAACCTTTAAATCCTGAACCATCTCCTCCATACATTCCTGTGTGTTATGATTTAAAGCGTCAGCAATGACACTTTTCTTTTCAGCCCTATGTCCAATATCCACTTTATACGCTGCTAACTTTAAATACCAATGTACCATTCTCGACGGAAAACCGTAACTGTAGCTTAACTTAGCTAAGCTCGATGATCTGTAATCACCTTTACCAGTAGTCTATTAAAAAGCGACGAAATTTATTCAATGCCAAAGTCGCTACAAAACATTCTCTTTCCGTAAAAGAATAATTCTGTTCAGTCGAATTCAAAATCCTAGATGCAAAGGCTATACGCCCACCTTCCTGAGCTAAGCTGCACCAACCCCCAACAGAACTAGCATCAAGGTACACTTTAAACTGCAGCGAGCAATTTGGATGGGCCAGAACGAAAGGGGGGGGGGTAATTATTTTTTTAATTCAAAAGATTTCCAAGCTTCTGTTTACCTCATAAACTTTACTATTTTCCTCTTCAAAGCATACAAAGTTTCACACAACTAAGGAAAAGGAGGACTAAATTTGGAAAGCCATGCAACCATGCTTACGAATTTTACAACTTGTTTAAAACTTTTAGGGGTGCGAAAGTAATAACTTCTGTTTTGTCCGAATCTGTTTTGATTCCGTCCTGAGTGATTTTGATACCCAAATACTTATCTTTCGCTTTAAATTTTACATTTCACTAATTTTACTATTAAACTTTTTTTTATGTTACAGGGTAAAAACTTCTTTTTAAATGCTATTAAAAAGTGACCGTCATCAGATTGACTAAAACTAATTGAAATATTTTATTCATGGACTTATGAAATGTGGATGGGGTGCACCAGGTAAGCCAAAACTCATCTGTTTAAGGGGACTTATCTGGTGTGGAAGAAGAAAAGTAGAATCCCATGTTATCTTTTGTGAAAAAATACGTATCCTTCTTGTTCATTCAAATTTGGAAATTTCAACAATATTTTTTTGCAGCACGTAGGTAGGAAGGTTCTTTATCCCTCTCTAAGCTTCAAATATTTTAGAGGTAATTATGAGTATTTTAAAATTTGTGTTAAAGTTTCAAAAAATTCTGAAAAGAATACAAAGTACTCTTTACTCGTTTGTAACTTTGGACCGGAAAAGGATATAAAAATTTGCAGCTTACAGAGGGATAAAGAATCTTCCTGTATGCGTGCCGAAAACAAATACTGTTGAAATTTCCAAATTTGAAAGAACAAGAAGAATAAGTATATTTTCCCTCGGGATAACATGGGATTCCACTTTTTTTCTTCCCCACCAGATAAGTCCCCTTAAAGGCGAAACAGCCATTTTTTGTAATAAAAGCTGTTATAGCTATTTCTTGCAGCTTCATCGGAATTTGAAAATACCCCGAGGCTAAATCTACGGTGGACATAAAATTAGTATTCGTTATATTTGCCAAAATTTCATCTATTATAGTTATTGGAAATTAGAGAACCATACTATATCCGTTGAATCCATCTACTACCGCACTATATATAGCTACAACACAAAAAGAGTAACCTAATTAAGGCTTTTCTCAAATCCAAAGTGTTAACTTCCTGACATAAGTTTTAATTCATTTTTGTTCGGAAACGCATAAAACTAGAAGGTGTTGTTATTCAGAAACTATGTCATCGAACTGTTTTTTTTTTCGTTTTCTTGTAAACGCAATAGATCTTTCAGAAAATATGTCAAAGTTGGCATTTTGAACTAAACTTCCGAACGAAAGAAGAAAATCCAGTCAGTAAGGGGAGAGAAATGCCGTGTCACGTGATCCAAATCGCTTATAATTCAACAGGAAATTGATGGATCAAAAAATGGAAAACACAGTTCGATTCCAAATCGCTTCCATGATCAGGCTTTCCAATTTTATACCTTTCCGTTAAGAAAATTAATTTGTAAATGTGTCAAAATGTTTTGCGCTGGTTGAGCAGAGCAGTTGAGAACAGCCTTAATATATTGTTTCAAAATAACCGTGACAAACAGGTTTCTGGAAATACACGCTTTGAGAAACTTACAGAATGAGATAATAGAAAATTCATTCACGCACAAATGCTTATGATCCAGAGAAATACGCTTGCGCGCAAAATATCAAAACTTACTCGTCCAGTAAAGTACCCTTATAAAAGAGTATCTAGGCACTCTGCCATATTGTAAGAGATATTGTGCTATGATATCACAATGGACACGATCAGCCATGCTGATGTTCCAAAATTAAATTCACTGGTAAAGCATGAATTTACATATTATTTTGAAAATTATTTGGAAGGTATGAATCATGTATTAATTTAGCAATAAAAATTTAACATGAAACCAAATAATAAAAAAAGAAACATATATTGATCTTTAACCGAAATTCAAACAAACTACATTTCTTCCAATAGTTAAGCGATTAAAAGAATAATAACATTTGAATGTACATAATTTTGTTACACATACATTTAGAATTATAAAACTATATCTGCTTAATAGTTCTCTTTTGCCCTTTAATTTCTCAGAGTTTCGTAGCTCTTTTCACCCTCTCCGTGAGATAACTTTCGATGCCACTTATTTTATGTGCACTTATATACGGCATCCACACGGAAGCCACGGCTTACTTCAGGAGCGGCCAAGAAAGCGCAGCATACCACATGATCTGACGTCATCAAATCCGTCGTATTTTGGAGGGAGAAACAAATCTCTTTCCGATGCTCCTCTGTGATAGCCATTGCTCGCCGTTGTCATTTTGTTCGTTATGTTTATATATATGCTATTGTTCGTATTATTTCTATTGAATAGTGTTTACGAATATTGTATTTAGAGTGTTAGTGAATGTTTATCAGAAAAAGAACCTATTCGCAGACCCAGTAGGATTGAAAAGTTTCAAAAGCTGTGTGATATGGCAATGCAGAACTTCATCCAAAAATATTGTTCAAATTCTCTTGAAAGGAATGAGGAAGGGAAACTAAAAAAATTCAAAAGTAAATGAACTACAACCAGACCTAACAGGTATGTAAATATTAAGCTATATTTCTATAATGAAATAATTCTTTAAGCAATTTATTATTATTATTTATTATTTTCTTTAATAAAAATATTTTTGGGTGGCTCATTAAAATCAAAACAAAATTTTTAAATGTGTGCATATCATCTCTTTATATTAGGAATTTTTTTTATTTATTTAAGCAAGTTGTTTTGCATGAAATATAACTCCGTAAATATTTAAAAGTGAAGTATTTATTGAACTAGTGATCTGAAATAATCCTTGTATCACTAATAATCAAATATGGGTTTGTAAGATGTCGACAGATTTATTATTATTATTATTATTATTATAATAAAAGTACCATACCGATGTCCACTTGCCTAATGCAACTATTTTAACAGTGAAATAAATTCTTATGGGTGAATTACTAGTTTTATGGTAATAGACTTTTTGAAATCAGGGCAAAATATTTAATTGTATGCATATTATCTCTATACATACAGATAATAGCATTTTTTTTTAATTGTAGCGAGTTGTCTTGCATGAAGTATAACAATGTAAATATTTAAAAGTGAAATATTTATTGAACTAGTGTATTAAAATGATCTTTGTATCAATAATCAAATACGTTATTATTATTATTATTATTATTATAAAAAATATTTTTCGATATCCATTTGCATAATGCAACTATTTTAACAATGAAATAAATTCTTGTGGGTGAAATAGCAGTTTTTTATCATAACACGCTCATTGAAAAAATATATATATTCAAATGTGTGTGGTATTATCTTTATACATACTGATAATAGAAATTTTTATTTAAAGTTTAGCAAGTTGCTGTGCAAATTATATGTTTTGTAAATACTGAAGTGTTTTTTCAAGTTAAGTACTACATTGAGTTTTTATATATATTTACTTTTGATAGTCAAATATATATAGGCTTGTAATAATGTAGCAAATTTCATATTTGGTTTTTAATTTTCATTATATTTAGGTATACACGTATTTAATCTCGTATGCTTAGTTAAGTTGCATTTGTGAATTAAAAATGTAGAAGCTTTAAAATTATTATTATTATTTTAATTGCAGGTATAGTAGCTAGTAATTTAGGGAATGTTTTGGTTAAATAACTAAACTTATTCATGCATATTTACTATTGTTTTTGTACTTATTATTCCTATGATAGTTTCATAAATGTTAATGAACAATGGAATTTTATTTTTGAAATGCTGAACTTTTAACTGCAATAAAAATAATTAATCTGCTAAATTTTATGTATGCACTTTTTATGTTCCAGAATTCGTAAATTACTTTTATTCTGTTTAGAAGTACCATATAACTCTGTAAATATTTAGTATAGAATTTTATAATTTTAAGAAGCTATATTTTCGTGATTTCGTAATAGTTAATAAAATTACTTTATAAATACCGAATCGTAGCAATTATAATTAAGTCAATTTGTTCATGCCTATGAAAAAAAGATACAAACAAAGTTAAGTCAATATTGTGCCAATTTTTTATGAATCCTGGGTTATTAAGGAAATCATTACCTTAAATCGTTTTTTTTTTTTGTTTTTGTTTTTGTATTTGTTTTTTAATCTACTTAAAATGTTTTAGAATGGGAAATTGGGAAATTGGCTGTCTAGCGCTTTATTAAAGTTTTGAAACCAATCCGCGATAAAAATTAATGTTTATAAACGCTTTCTTCAAGATTGAAGAACCCGTCGCTTGTGAAAGTTAGGAAGGAGGACTATTCACGGGAGAGTTTTCTTGGCCGTATCCGAAGGAGGCCGTGAGGGAAGCCGAAAGCACGCAGACATAACAGGAGGTCACTCTCCCAAGTTCTGACAAAAGTCCGTACTGCTTCATGTCTCTTGGATAGGAACTTACGTTTTACAGCATGGCAGTCCGCTAGTCTATAGCTTATATCAATAAAAAGCTTTAAAATTTGGGCTATTACCAGGGAGAAGTAGTTGCTAAAGATTTTAAAGGAACTTTTAAAAGAATCATTTTTGGTCTTTGCCATTACTGTAAGCAGATCGCTCTGTAACTTATATTGTCATGGAGGAAATTTCACTCATAAAAATAGTTTCATAAAAAAGCACAAATTTGCGAAATAACTAATTTTTCGTTTACATTCATTTGAATTTGTATTTTAAATAACTCTATATTAAAGCTCCAGATTTATACTCCAATTTACATAAGAGAACACTACGCATTTTGCTATGATTTTAGGCTACATATTTCGTTCAAATGTTAAATTTTACCATTTTTCTATGAAAACTGTGTTACTCTTTATACAGGGTAACCAGAAATAACATAACGCTGACTAGAAGTAACGTCACGGTTGATGATTTTGTTATTGCTCGATTCTCAGAGTTTTTTTCAATTATTGATCTTCGTTCTAACTCTAATTTTTTTTAATAAGATGGCAAACAAACGAACGCTATTTTGGAGCTCCATCATCAAGAAAAGGTGTGTGAGAGATTGCTCGATTGCATCAAGTGTCCCATCCAATCGTTTCCAAAGAAATTAAGAGATTCAAAGAGCTTTGCCGTGAAGAAGGCCGACCGGGAAGAAGCAGAAAAATGACTGTGAACACTTCGATAAAGCTACAATTAATTAAGAAACGCGTATACCGAAATCTGCAAGTGTCGATGACAAAAATATTGACGCAGGTAGGGATTTGCACGTGAATCGATTAGATTTACGACCAAAGAGGAGTAGAATCCCCATCCTTACGAGCTGAAACAAGCTCAATGTCTCACCGATGAAAACAAACGAATACGGTTCGAAAAATACAGGAAGCTGCTGAAGCAAGCTGTAACTCCACACTGTGAATGGATCCTGTTTTCTGACGAAAAGCTGTTCTTGGTGGAACAATCGTACAATCATCAGAATAATCGGATTTGGTCAAAAACATCTACAGGCAAGTTTTCCATGGGTCAACATCGTTGAAATCCGAAATCTCCCATGGTGCGAGCAAGAATTTGTGCAACAGGCAAAACTCCTCTCATTTTCATCGATTCTGAAATCAAAATCGATAGAGATGTGTACCGAAAGGAGATTCTTCCCTGGTACTTTCCTGGGCTCAAACACTCTTCATAAAGGGGGTTTAGACGTTTCAGTAAGATTCCGCGTCTTCTCATCGAGCGAAATCCACACAGGACTGGTGTCGAGCCAATTTTCAAGACATCATCTCGGCTCAAGAATGTACTCCATACTCGTGGGAACTCAACCCCTTGGATTACAGTTTATGGTCAATTTTGGAGTCAAGGGCTTGTGCAAAGCCTCACAAACATTTGGAAGCTCTGGAGCGTTCGTTGATCCGGGAATTGAAGCAATCACTCCGGCCGAGCTGCGGTTAATTACTGAAAAGTCAACCAAACGTTTGCGACTCAGCATCAAAGCAAAAGGCGGACACTTTAAAGAAAAATGATTTTTTATTTCTTTAAAACATTGTTGTTAATAGCAGGAATGAGAGCGCTCCGACCGAAATGTTTGATTTTCACCACTAAATTTTAATAGTATACTTTGCTTTATTAAAACTCAGAAATTTTGTCATTAAAAAAGGCGAGAAATACTATCAAAATTAAGTGGTGAAAATCAACCATTTGGGTCGGAGCACTCTCATCCCTGTAATAAATAAAGTTTTTGTGTGTGCAAAACTTTTTGTGCTTCCATTAACTAAATCCAATTAGACCGTTATGTTATTTCTGGCCACCCTGTAATACGTAAATTTTAGATCAAATACTTGAAGTCGAAATTTTAATATCTAAAATTTTTCATGCTGCAATTTTCAAAGTCAAGTCGAAACTGTCATTCAAATTAATGCGTTTCTATTTTAGAATAAAGTAAGATTTTGAGTTTCTTCCAGATTATGGACCAAATTTGTTAAGAAACGTTCGACTCAAGTCTTTTCCGCTGCAAGGCATTTATTTTTTCAGTGAATTAGTTTAGACATTTCATAAATTTACATCGCATGTAATTATTTCTGATAATTCCATATTATATATATATTCTAATAACCCTTTTAAATTATGCACTCTACTAATACTTTCCCTAAAAAACTAAAAAAAGGGTAAGCTTAATCATAACTACAGAGAAAGATTTACCACTTTTGCATTCATTGTTAAGAAATATCTTTTGAAGTTACACGTTACCCTCCGACTTGCCATGTAAAACACACATTATTCAGACTTTTTATGCAATCATCAGCAATTTTCAAATAATTATCGTTCCCCATTGCTTGTTAATTTTGTTAATGATTTCTTTTAATTCTCTCTAATACCTTAAAGAAAAGAAAATCCTTTTAAATATATCAGATCGGAAAGTTGCAATAAAATACAGCTGTCACATTTTAATTTACACAATGGGGTGCATTAAAATTTGCACAAATAAAATCTATTGATATTTTATGCAACTAATGCTATCTTATTAAAAGCAGATTTGCATTTTTTTTTTCCCACAGATTTTTTTTCCCTTTTGCCTCAGAGGTTTTTCTTAAAGTACGCGTGAGGGTTTTAAAAAAAAAACCTTTTCAAAACCATCTGTGGCATGTGTAAAATTTCCTTTAAAAATCCAGTATGTTACATGCTCTCAATTTTTATTGGTGTTTTCATAGAATTGAAAAACAGTCTTTTCATAAAATATTCGTTAAATTAGGAAAAATAAAATAAAGCGTAAATTCAAAGAAAACTGTACAAAGAAATTAGTCTAGCATAGAACATTCTGGAGTATTTCTATTTACATTTAATTATTTTATGAATTTATGTTTAGGTAATACATTTCTCTTTAGAAAATGCTTAAATTTCAGCTAACTTTTCGTTTATTATCATTTAATTAAAGTCGAAAATAAGGTGATCTTTCTTGAATTAAATAAATACATGAGAGTTTTCCATCCAGGATATAAAGTTTAATTTCATTAAATCTTTCGAATATCTATAAGATATATATATAAATAAAGAATTTAAGGAAGTTAAGAGCTTAATATATGTATGCATAAGAGAGATATATTGATATTCATAAGTGTAATCCTTTGCGTTTTAAAGATTTGGTTAATTATTTGTTAGTTTGTCTAAAGCTGAAAAATTCATTTAAGACAAAGCGCGTTAGAAAAAACAGAGACGTATAAACAAATCGTCAAATAAGTCCGATTTACATTTCAAAAACTCATTAAATAAATTAACAAATTGTAGTATTGGTGATACTTGAGGTTTACAACACAAGACTTGTCAAAAAGTGTGTGGGGGGGGAGAGGGGGAGGTCGTGGCGAAAGAAAAAAAATACTTTGAAGAATAACATAAGTGCGTTGATATTTCAAAAATTCATAACAATATAACAAATTGTGCTATCAGAGTGCGTTTTTTACCGTAGGACATACCAATTTTTTCAGAAAAAGATAGTACAAAAAAAAATCGAACTATTTTTTTTTTTAACCAAAACAATTTTTATCTACATCTTATAATGCTAATCCTACGCTATATTCTACATCTTATAATGCAAAATGTGCTCCGATATGACACATGGTTAATTTTTTATAACTATTTGCAATGCGAACGGCCTTATGCAACACCATGTACATAAGTAAAACACCGATAATTCGGATTAATTGGGACCAGACCCAATCCGGATTATCGAAAATCCGGTTTATTCGGAGAATGAGAAAAAATGAAATAAAATAAAACATACTTACAGAAAATCACCTTTATATTGAATATTTACAGGTAGTAAAAAATGTTTACTTTATAATTATAAAGTTTGTAATCTTCTGCTGTGCCAGTTTTGTATACCTTTTGCGGGCCGCACGGACACGCAGCCGCTTTAGCATAAGTAGTTCGTTGGATGTAGTCTCCACCTGACGTTCAAAATAAACAATTAATTGTTCTAAATGAGACGTTGCTTTATTATGGCTAATAACTTTTGGTTGATCATCATTGATAATGGTGTTTTCGCATATTTCAAAAATTCATAACAATATAACAAATTGTGCTATGAGAGTGCGTTTTTTACCGTAGGACATACCAATTTTTTCAGAAAAAGATAGTAAAAAAAAATTCGAACTTTTTTTTTAACCAAAACAATTTTTATCTACGTCTTATAATGCTAATCCTACGCTATATTCTACGTCTTATAATGCAAAATGTGCTCCGATATGAAACATGGTTAATTTTTTATAACTATTTTCAATGCGAACAGCCTTATGCAACACCATGTACATAAGTAAAACACCGAAAATTCGGATTAATTGGGACCAGACCCAATCCGGATTATCGAAAATCCGGATTTTTCGGTGAATGAGAAAAAATGAAATAAATAAAACATACTTACAGAAAATCACCTTTATATTGAATATTTGACATATTGAATATGTACAGGTAGTAAAAAATGTTTACTTTGTAATTATAAAGTTTGTAATCTTCTGCTGTGCCAGTTTTGTATACCTTTTGCGGGCCGCACGAACTCGCAGCCGCTTTAGCATAAGTAGTTCGTTGGATGTAGTCTCCACCTGACGTTCAAAAAAAACAATTAATTGTTCTAAATGAGACGTTGCTTTATTATGGCTAATAACTTTTGGTTGATCATCATTGATAGTGGTGTTTTCGTCTGTATCATCTTCATTTTCTTCAGTTGTGCACAAAGCGATTATTTCGCCATCTGTAAGTGAGGCGTAACTTTCATTATTTTCTTCTTATATACCAATTGCTAATGTCTCTGATATCAACATCTGAGCAACCATCATTTTTTTTAACATGCTCACAAAATCTTCAGGTGTAATTTCTCTTTCATTTTCACTTATTCCTTCTTCTGTTTCAAGCTTATTATCCGAGAAATCACAATTTGCAGGCCATAAATTTTTCCACGACTTTCGGAGAGTACTCTCAGCAACCTGATCCCAAGATGTAGCAACCATATAAATTACTTTCTTGATATTGATTGATTTGAGAATCTCTAACACTCCATGTTCTCAAACTTGAAAAAAAAATTGACCAGATCGATCCGGATTATCCGGAGATCTGAATTTACGGAGTCCGAATTAGCGGGTTTCCACTGTACATACAAGATTTAGAATCAATACGATGACACAGTTACTGTTATTAAGTAAATACATCAATTTAGATATTAAAAATAAACAAGGGGATAAACCCGGTTTCAGAATATAGGTGAAAAACATCATATATATGATGTTAACATCCTTTCTTCTCTCCATTTACTAAAGGCAGAGCGATGAATGAGGTATTTTTTGAAAGATTCTGCAAGCGGCTTTAGACTTAGTATACTTATATTAGTTAAAACACGTTGTTTCATGGAAAGAATTGCGAATAATCAAAAAATTATGAAAATAGTATCAGCAAATAATGTCAAATCAAATAATCTCTGCTTTTTTTAAATCGATAACTCTAATAGATTTTTTACATTTAAATACCCACTAGCAATACTAATCCCATTTATATGAAAAATAGCAATAATGCGTTCAAATAAAGTTTCTAAACGTCTTAAAAGCGATATTTTCATATTGGCCTCACGTCAGAAGTTAACAGCCAAAGAAATCTTCAAAAATCGCTATTTACAATAAATCTTTTCGATTCTGTTCATTTCACAGGAATGAAAAGGGAAATTCAGTTACATTCCTTAAATTTGTGTTTTATTTCTATTTTATTGTTTTATTTATTGATGGATGAATGTTTTAATTTCGTTATGGAATATAAGCTGGAATCAAATGATGAGCAATTTATATTAATTTAAGTGTAAACGGATTTTAAAAAATTGGTGCTTGAAAATTAATTTAAAAATAATAAAAATTGAGTAAATTGCGATACAGTTTTAAAATAAATTACGCTGTAGTTTTCAAACAAATAGCATTTGAAAGTACATTATTTAACTAATTCGACGGTATAAAAATTGAAATTGTGCGGTATTTAGAAGTTTAAACAATTGCAATAAAAGTTAAATTTAATCGTCTATTCTTGCCACCGTCAAAATGAAATCAGCGTTACGCACGTACACGTTTGTCAGTTATATAATAGATACACTATATGGCCAAAGGTGATCGCTTGCAATTTTTGATGTTTTGTTAAATATCTAGAAAAATACATGAGGAATTAACCTGAAATTGCAGGTGTGTAAACAGTATTGTATAGGTCATATATTTCCCCGAAGATTTTTTCCCGAAACCCCATAGGGGACCGTCAAAAAACTGAAAAAGAACGAATATCATTTGGATAATCCTGTAAAAACTAATGGAGCAAAAGCGTTTAAACTCGAGATTATTAATAAGTGGCTAATTGTAATATACTGTGTTCATTTTTATGAGAATAGAATGTATACTCGTAGAGAAATTAAGGTTTTTATAAAAACAGTTCCAAATTTCGCCAAGTTTTTTGCTTAATATTTGCAGAGTTCTTAATATAAAAAAAAGTTCTTTTCAGAAAATATGACGAACAACATTGTACACAATACCCTGCAATCAGAATGAAACCCTGCAATCAGAATGAAAAAATAATAAATATTGGATGAAAATAAGCAGGTTTACTAATAACATAAGGGGTTGTATCCATATATCCATTAATTAGTGCCAATTTAGCATACACAATATTACACGTAAGACTGTATTTGGATACAATCCCTAATCTTTTTGCTTCATTTTGGGACCAATGGATTTTGATCTTATTCTATAAACGATTATTATCAGACGTTTCAAACTATGTTTTTGAGACTTTTACAAAAGTTGCTCTATACATTTAGCTAACACATTATGCACTTTATATTTTGATTTGCATTTGCGCGTGCGCATTGAAACATTTTTTAGTAAATCAGCTCATTTTTCATCCAATTTTTATTATTTTTTCATTCTGATTGCGGGGTATTGTGTACAATGTTGTTCGTCATATTTTCTGAAAAGAACTTTTTTTTATATTAAGAACTCTGCAAATTATAAGCAAAAATCTTGGCGAAATTTGGGCCTGTTTTATAAAAACCTTAATTTCTCTACCAGTCTACATGCTATCCTCATAAAAATGAATACAGTCTATTACAATAAGCTGCTTATTAAAAATCTCGAGTTTAAACGCTTTTGCTCCACTACTTTTTTCAGGGTTATCCAAAAGACATTCATTTTTTTTCAATTTTTTGACGGTCTCCTATGGGGTTTCGGGAAAAAAATCTTCGCGGAAATACATGACTTATACTATACTGTTTACACACCTGCAATTTATGGTTGATTCCTCATGTATTTTTCTAGATATTTAACAAAACGTCAAAAATCGCAAGTGACCGGTCACCTTTGGCCATATAGTGTAGATCATTTGAAAGATTTCTAAAGAGCTTTTATAGTTTTGAAAGTGTTAAAACTTTTAAAATTGTTAAAATAATAAAATTACTTAAAAATTGATATGAGAGTTAACAAAAAAACTATTTCTTCGTTCCTTTTATCAGGCACATGAATCAACACACTCATAATACCTGCAAAAACTATAGAAGTACTTAATTAAACGATGAAGAATATGGATTTCCGTTAGCAAAAGCCTGTTTCCAAACAAATGAAATATTGATTCTTTCTTCTTTTAATTGTATTTTCAGCATTTAGCTCATTAATATATAATTTTTTGAGAAAGGAAAAGGAGTTTCTTTTTAAATTGTTTGATGCAAAAACATCAAACTGAAAATAAAACTTCCATCTTGAAATTAAAAAGAATTTCAACAATAAACCCATACATTTTTTATGAGGAGGAAAATATTACATTTTTTATGCAAACTAAATCTTTCCGTATTCATCCATAAAAATGTAATTAAAGCATCAAAAGGAAATAAATAAAAGATAAAACTCAAAAGAATGTAAGAAGTACAGCGAAAAAATTGCTTTATAACTTTACGTGAAATTAACTCCTTCCGCCTTTCAGTTTCATTATGACTTTTTGGACTTTCAATCATAATAAATTTATTTCTTTTCTGTTATAACGTCTCAGTTATTCCAAACTTTAGGGGAAAAGTCGGTATTCTTCTCCGACATAATATTAAAGTTGAAGAGAAAACTTTTGTGTTAAATGATGTCGTGTAGCACTAACACTAAATTGTGACGCAAACTCCCGTGTCCTACACTCTCAGAAAAAACTGTAAATTTATTATCGTTTGCCCTCCAATTTTCAAGGGCAACGGCCTTATTTGATGAAAAACGGTCTGATCCATTTAAATAAGCGGCCTTATCCCTTATATATTCAGAAAATTAAGGGCAATCCACATATTCTTACAGTTCTAGCTCATCTGTTATCAAAAATACGGTAATACCCCATACATTTTCCTCCGCTTGGGTGTAACCCTTCATTTTAGTCGTGTTTCGAAAAATAATGCCACTTAACTGCGAACATAACATATTTTTTAGCTCGCGAAAAAAGCGATTATGTGATGATTATCTGGCGTGCTACGTGCTACGGAACAGTAAGTAAAGTGTTATTATGTTTTAAAGTTCGTAAAATTACGGACTGCACAAAATTATGGGCATGGATTTTTTTTACGGGGTATGAATGGAATCTCTGCTGCTGGCCTCTGCCCGTAATTTTACAGGGATATTTTTAACAACTGCTATACTGTAATGTTGTATTGTAGGAGTCTTACCATATCCTTTTAAGTAACGAATATAGCAGAATTTTGAGCATAGCATGGAAGTATAAATTCCCACGGTCTTGTTCCCATAGTGGCATCCCAAAGATGGCAGTGAACAATATACCAACGTCCACGAGTCTAGCTAGAACCATGCAAATGATAAAAGGGTTGACAACTTGGCCCTCACGTAAGGGTTGCAACCAGGTGAAGAGCTGAGGCGTTTGCAGACAGGAGAACAATATGGTTCCAAAGAGGACGGTCTTTTCGAGAGTCTACGCAGAAGTTCTGAAACAATTCACCTTAAAAGGGGACTTTTCTTTCGTCCGAAAGCAAGTCGAAATGTTACAAGACGAATAAAAAATTTAATCTACGTTTGGATTAAGACAAAAGTTGCGGTAGTGGACGTAGAACTAGAAAAGGATCACTAATTTTTGGAAAATCAAACCCAGGCATTAACAGATGAGAGAGGGAAACATCCCAATTTCATTAACGCCGTGATCACCAAATATCAGACTACGCAGGAGAAAAAGGAGCATTTTCTATCGGAGGAAGTTAAAAAGCTTGAAATAGAAAATTAGTTATCTTTGAAACCAGCTAAAGAAAGCGAACAAAGTGAGAAAGAAATCCCTCCCATTTTGCTCCTTCAGAAGAGATTAAGATGGTAGCTCGAGCGAACGTCGGTTTTGAGACTTTTCGTGAGGAGCAGGTAAAAGCCTTCAGGGGCCGGAATTTCCAGGTCCGGGCCCTTCCCGGCCCGAACGAAATTTATCTTGGTCCGGCCCAGTGTAAAAATTAAAAGCTCGGCCCGAGTCCGGTCCATCCAGATTCAATTTCTACAAAAAATTTCAATTTTTCTTAACATACAATTAAGATTCTTTTAAAAAATACTGCATACATATTTATGGGAAATTTTTAGAGTATATTTTAGATTATTTTGTGTTCGCAAGACAAAAAATGCACAATAGCAACATTAATAATTACTTAGATTTTTAGACTTTTCAACATTGAAATAAAGATTCATTAAAAGAAATAATATAGTTTAAAAAAAAGAAACAAAGCAGGTTTAAAACATCATAACTTTTGAAGCAGTATAATAAAAAGTAAATATTTGAAAATATTTCTCTGTAATTCATTATGGCTGTTCTCATATACAAAAGAGTTTCTTTCTGACACATTTCTGAATTAATTTTTGTTCGAAAATACAAAAAATTGGCAAGTATTGAACGTGTAATCGAATGGCGTTTTCCATTTTTTGATAAAGGCAAAAGATGTTTCAGAAAATGCTGTCAAAGTTGGCGTTTTCAATCGAATTTCTGGACGCGATAACACAGTAAAGGAGAAAAATCTGTCGTCACGAGACAAGCATCACTTATAACGGGATAATTTATTTATGAAAAAAATTTAAACTCTATTCAGTTCCAAATCGCTTCAATAATCAGCCCTGTCAATCTTATACCTTTACAGTTAAAAATGAGTCAGAAAGTTTCGAGTTCGTGAGCAGGGAATTTGAGAATCGCCTTAAGGTACCAACGATTTCATTAACAAAAGTTCATTATCGCTATTACTGTTTTTACAAAACATATTGCCTGCCCGACACACTCTGTGAACGATTAAGTCCAGTTCCGGCCTGGCTCGACTATGTGGGAAAAAACGTAAGCCTGATCCCTGCTCGGCTCGAGTCTGCTAAAAAAAGTTAAGCGCGGGTTCAGACATGATGTAACTGTTCGATGCTGATCTCCACGGTGAACATGTTATATTTCTGCATTGATGTTGCCAAACTAGCATCGGCTCGTGCAGCACATTTATTCTTATTTATTACAAAAGTCATATCCCTTGAAAATGGTTCATATCTATCCTCTTCGTTTAAGTTTTTATATCGGCCCGCTGGCCCGTTTAATTTATTTGTCGGCACGGCCCAGTCCGTTAAAAAAAAAGTCTTAATTCTGCTTTGCCAGACGCAAATTCACAAACACTCAACGTCCCAGCGCACTTGATGCCAACCTCTGTAGCCAAGCGCTTTGGCGAGAAAATGAACTTCGACGTGCATGTTGCATTCTGTTTCTTGTATCGTAGCTCGAAGTTTGGATGTTCGAATATTTATATCTGCTTTACAACGATCCTACAGAGTTCAAAGAGATGTTTTTCCCCCCGCAGATTAAGTCATTCTAGAAAAGTTGTATTATTGATTATACTAACTCGAATATTGATGCCGTTACAATAAGATTACCGTTACAAACTAAAGATGACACTGAAAATTTTAAACTGAATGTTTCTAGCGTTATGAAGGCATAAAAGTTGAAACAATTTGTTGACATCATTCATTAACATAGATCAAAATAGTTGAAACGATAGTTGACATAATTAATCAACGTAGATCAACGTAATTGAAGCAATAGTTGACATATTTCATCAACATAGATCAACATAGTTGAAAAATATTTACGAATTCGGCTTGTTTTGTCGAATTACCATGAAATTTATAGATGTTATTTGTTTTACTATGCAATGTTCGGTATTGAAAATAAAATGTGTAGCATTCACGGTTCGTTTACAGGGACACTCAAAATAATTCCGATACATACGGTCTGTGGAGTAAAAATTGTTTGCTGTGTATTTTATTTTTAATCATAATACATTATTTTAAACATATTGAAATTTATATAATTATGAGGTATACTGCAAGGCACTAATTGTATAATAGGATGCGCATAGAATTTATCGTCCATTTACAGGGACACACAAAAGAATTGGACTGCAGTACTCCTATGAACAATAATTGTTGGAAGTACGTTTTCAGTTGTGATACGCGACTTTATTTTATTATTATTTTTTTGGCTTGGCGAGAAAATGAACTTCGACGTGCATGCTGCATTCTGTTTCTAGTATCGTAGCTCGAAGTATACACATTAATCAAGCTATACACATTACTTGGTGTGTAATGTGTATAAATTCTATAGATCATATACACAGCTGTACAAAAGATCTCAAGTACATTTCCATTTATTGACAGAAGGGAATTTTTGAACTCTATTATGCGTTAACTAACTTTTAGCATACTGTAGTATAAATACAAATCTACAGATCATATACAGGGCTGCACAAAAGAAACGCGTTATGCGTTTTCGAAATTGTTTATTTAGACATTTAGCCCTTGGGCAGGCCTCTTCAAATAGTTTAATCTTGTTTATTTAAACATCGTCCGCGTTAATAAACTTTGAAATTATTACAGTACAGTCGGGCCTCGTTATCCCGACAACCGGTTTTCATGTCACTCCGCCTATCACGTCAGTTTTTCAAAGTCCCGATTTTCTTTATATGATTTTAATGTAAATAAATTGTCCATTTTTTATAATCCAACTTATAAGCATGGAAATTAAGCGGGAAGAAATGTTTTAGCCAAACTTTCTACAAAAGTGTCTAAAATAGCCATTGAGATAAATGTAAAATTTTACTTTAATCCTTTGCCTGAATAAATAAACCCTCACACTATGAATGACCCACTTAAGCGCCAGATAGACGTATCAGTCTACTCGCTGTCTTTTTGTTCTGGTCAGACGGCGCTTTCTTGTGGTTACACGGCGTTTTTCATCCGACTAAAACCGATGCATTGTATTGAAACGATAAGAAATTATCTAACATCCATTTCCGAAACAACGAATAATGATTACAATTCATTGCATAATACTGAAGAAAAAACCGTAGGAAGCAATCCAGGGATAAGCAAGCCTTAATTCATCAATATTTCATGTAACAATAAAAAAAAACAAGTCTTCATACATCTGATTGTTATTCTTTTCAATTTTGTTTTTGTGTTTAATAACAATGTTTTATTGCTTAAAACTGCAAGAACAGTTATGAATTTAAAATTGTCTTAAATTAATTAAAAATACAGCTTTTTATAAACATAATTTTCTCTAACTGCGGTTACCGCGACACTCCGCTTATGACGACTCTTTTTTTCTTGTCCTTAGAGTGTCGGGATAACGAGGTTCGACTGTATTTATTCTGAATGTGTTGGAAAATGTTTCATAATCTATGCTGGACGCGTGGTTTTTCGTTCTTCTTTATTTTTGAATTAATTTTCCAAAAATAATATATTTATTTGCATACAGTTTGTTAAGCACTGATAGCATGAAGTACATTCAAAAGGAATAATACAGAATTTCAATAATACCACAAATTCAATAATGAGCATGGTTATGCTTTTACCTTTTCAAATTCATCATAATTAAGTATAATTTAATTTTTTTTAAATAAATATGATAGTAGCTCATAAAAGAAGAGTAATTGAGCATTCCATTAATGGAAACTGGCCTTAAAATGTTTAAAACAAATGCAATTTTTTAAATAGCCATTGCTATATAAAATTCAAAGTTTTTAATTGCTATTTTTTAATTCCAGTTTTCTGCTTCCTGACTGGTTTAATCAAGATTGTCAATAATAACCACATTTTAGCGTACAAGAAAGAGTTATGAAAATACTAATAATAATAGCTAAATTTTTATTCCCTTTATTTTATGAACCAAAAATTTTGACGTGTGTGTGGGGGGGGGGGGTGTCTATTATTGAATACTTTTAACGTATTATCAATCAGCAACAAAACACTTATCTTAGCATATCCTCAACTAGTAACTAAGATAATTATTGTGAATTTTCATTTATTTATGGTGATCATTTAAAAAAAGGCCAAAGTTATAGAGCGGATCTATAAGATTAAATATTTCACTTGTTCACAATATATATACATGCATATAAAACCATTAAATAAACATTACCGACCACTAACAAAAACTGTGAAATTATGAATAAAATGACATTAACAAATACAGTTCCCCGCAACACACTTAACATAGATTCCAAAAACATAGTAAAAAACAGCAGAAATTGAATAACAGAAACGGAATGATGAAAATTTGTAGAACTTAGACAGAATCATCGGGTCCCAAATTCCTTAAGTTCCACAAATAAAATATATGGTTTCATCTTCATATTAGCCATAAATTCGCTAAAGAATATGAATTTGGGACTACCACACACAGAAAACCGAGAAATAAACCATTGAACACCAATTAAGTTCAAAATGAAACAAGATTAAAAAGGATAGAGGAAAAATAAAAAGAAACAAATTGCCAAATTAAAATCCATACTGTCATAGCATTAAGTATAACAAATACACTCATAATGCATTTTATTCTCATTTAAGATAGCATACTATTAGAAATTAATATGATATTCTCCTGAATAGGATAAAATTTAAATACGTGTTAATCGTTATTTTTATTAAATGTTAATGAATATGAATAAATTTAATGTGAATTGATAGATATATAACTAAAACTACACCATTATACATATAAAAGTATCGAATCAACATCCATGATAAAATGTGTATTAGCAACGTAGTTATAAATCAAATGCCCCATTTTTTAAAAATAAATTAGCCATTGCGTATGATTCAGACAACGCCACCCTCCTCCGTACTCTAACATCTACCCACCCAACCATCCTATAATAATTTTTTATTATTATTTTACAATTTTTAATTTTTTATAATTATTTTCTTATTTTATATATTTTTTTGTACATTTTTTACGATTGTGTTAATTTATTTTTTAAGATCATTTAAGTACTAATTATATATTAAAGAATGTATGATTTTTTTTGGAAAACCATGATTTAATACATCATAAATTAGTTTTTTAATATTATTGTTAATTAGATGAGAAGAACATAAACACTTTATCCTATATAAATGATTAAGGATTACACAGGCCAGCGAAATTGAACTTTTTGAAAAATAGAAGAGAAGTTTCGCTGATTTTTATATTATTTGGTGTGCTGATTTCGAAAATAACCTCAATTTTTTCCCGTCAAGTCAGAATTTTTAGTAAAATCGATATCGATATTTTGCTAAAATGCTATTTGAAAAGAAATTCTCTGGAACGATTTTGCATGTACTATCAGGGAACAGTGATTTTTATCCATTTAAATCTATGCAAATTAATCGATTCCTGGTGAGGAAATTTTTTTTCTGTAATCGATTATTTTTATAGGTTTAAATGGATAAAAACCACTGTTGCTAGATCGCACGAGCCGCCTCTGGTCGAGAGTAAAATAAAAAGTTCCGTTCAGTTTAAAATTTTCACATCAAATTATGGAGCAATTTCTAGAAAAAATTCATCAACATACTATTTTAATTTGTTTTTATTAAGGTAACGTACATAAAATAGACAACTGACCAAGAGGAGGAAATATTATGTATGTGTACATGAAAAAAGTTTCAAACAAATTTTAAACTGAGCAAAAAACAAAACAAAACAAAACAAAGTTTCTGTTTAAGTACGTACTCTTTTCCTTTAAAACTTCTTTTTTGACGTTCTTCTTTTATGTTCAATCTCAAGTCTATCTCGTTTTGACATCCAAGAGTAGTCGGCGAGCATGTTCTTGTCCCATCTCCCTTAATATTTGCTCTCCATATCTTTGATGTCTTGATGGAACCTTTCACCCTGTTCTTCGCGGACTGATCCTAAATTTCCGGGTAAAAAGGTCCAAGTGTGAGTGAAGGAAATGTATTTTGACACTCGTGCAGCAACCCAACGCTTGAAATTTTGCCAGCATATCCATTACAATTGGTTTATCGTCAGGATTCTTCTAATTACACAGAAACTTGCTGACGACATCTTGGAAGGCAATCCAAGCTTTTTTCCCTTTGTTGTTATGCTAGTCTCAAATTCTTTATCCTTCATAAGCTTGCGGATATCTGGACCAATAAATATTCTCTCTTTCAACTTCGCTTCGGGTAAATCTGAAACTTTTTGCACTGGTATTTGAAATAATCGCAATCTTTCGAAACAGTACAATTTTTGGCTCAACTAAGATGATCCGAATCACATTCTTGGTACCTGGTTTAAGATTTTGTCTTTTCGGCCTTTCTTTTTTGACCCAGTATTGAGTCTTATCACAGCTGTCCCACTCACAAATTAAACATGGGTACTTTGTGTATCCGCCTTGTTGACCAAGAAGCATAGAAATAACTTTCAAATCACCGCAAACGGTCCAACTGAAGTCGGCATATTTAATTTTGTTGATGGCGAGAGCCAGGTTTTTATAGCGTTCTTTTAAGTGCACAGTGTGTCCAACTGGTACAGATACATACTGGCTTCCGTGAAGAAGAAGCACGGCTTTAAGGCTCCTTGTCGATGAATCTATTAACAGCCTCCATTGATTTTATCGTAGGTGATATTAAAATTACTCATCAATCCGGGAACATCAGAACAATAGACCACTTTCTTCTCTTCCTCAGAGTACTTCACAAATTCCTTTTCCCGATTCCTGTACCAATAAAAAAGGTTCCTTTGGCCAATAAGATTTTTCTTTTAAGCTGGAGCCCAACAATTCAGCTGCCTCTTTCGAAAAGTCCAGAGCTCTAGTCAGATCATTAAGTTCAACCATAGAGAAGGACTGAGTTGAATCGCTTCCAGAGGGCTTATATTCCGTAATCGGAACCTTGAACTTCTGGGTGCTATGCTCCGAGTCTGAAGACTCTAGGGATATATGCTTTGCAATTCAGTTGGAGGCGAAAGCACTGGGACAGCATGTTTATGAGGAACGGGGCGTATTTATAATGGATTGTTCATAAAAATCCAAATAAAAGTGAATTTTTCAAGAAAACATGACGTGATGGATTTTTTTCAATATATTTTTTTTAATTAGCACCCAAAAATACATTAAGTTCAGCTATCAATTCCCTTGTATTTTTTTCATCACAGGCCTGTGTTATATTACGTATACAGAATTATGAAGACAAGATTTAAAATTAGTAAATGTATTAACTTTAAATTTAAATTCTTTACGTGTTTCATATAGATCAGTGATTGTTTGGTTTTCTTTTATTGTAATTTTAAGATCTAAGAAGTTAATTGTATTGTTAGATAGGAGGTTTTCCGTTAATTCTAAATTGGTAGGATAATCTGCTGGAAATTGAGAAATATTAGTTTGATCAGTGGCAATTAAAATTATGTCATCTATATAACGATATAAATGTAGATTACTATTAGTAAAAGTACGTTCATAGTGATATAAGTATAAGTCAGATAATAAACTGGATGTACATCCACCTTGTGGTATACCGACGTTCAGTAAATATAATGTGTTATCTTGCAAAATATAATTATTATAGATAATGAAATTTGTTAAAGATTTAAAATAAGCTGTATCTATATTAAATGATAAATCCAGTTTATGATGACACTTTTTAAATAATGCATTTATAATATTATGTAGATCTAATAAATCTATATTATTAATCATATGTCGTTATATTGTTTACACATTTAAGATTTATCATAATATTGACCAGTTGATAGCTATTTTTTTTTACAATGTGTATTATCAGTGGTTGTTGTCAGTATATATATTTGATTGACAATTTTTAATAGAAGTTTATAGACTATATTATTATATGTATTGCATCCAATAGTCACAGTCCTAAATTTAATTGGTTTCTTATGAAATTTGGGTATAAGAGCTTAATAAGGATAATTAAAGTTAGTAGAGAAAATATTTAATACTTTATAATAACTTTGAATTTTACGATTGTTTACTATTACATTTTCATTAGTTTTTTGAAAAGATTTATTAGAAGAAATACAGGATGTAAGAAGTGGGTGATAATAAGATTTACATATGATTGCATAATTATTAGGAGATTTGTCTACATATGTAATAACGTAGTTTTTTTTTTTTTTTTTTTTTTTTTTTTGTAATTTAGTAATTTGCTGGAAAAAATGCTTTGTGTTAATACTAACCAAATCCGAAATATTATATTTTAAAGCCTTTGTTAATTTTTCAATAACTAGTATTTTCCATTGATTAAAATATTCAATAGGTTTATTGTATGAGATTGAAATTTTATAAATAAAAAAAATCTATATCATATGTAAACTGTTTTATAATAGATTTTACGTTAAATTTAGATGGAATGAGTCTATACACTATATGGGCCATTAATGACCGGCAACTTTCAATTTTAGACATTTTGTCGAATATTTAGAAATATACTTGTGAGATTCTTCTGGAATTTCAGGATTAAAAATAATAGATATGACCTGGTATTTATGAATGTCAATTTGGTAGTAAGGACAATTAGGGGACCAACAAAAAATCAAAGAAAAAAATAATACTTGGAATCACCCTGTAAAATAAAATGCACGAAATGATCTATCGCTACAGAATATAAGTAAACACACATTGTGCAATATGTGTATTCATTTGTGTAAGAATAGCACGTATATTAATAGAGATATAGCGATTTTTTTAAATAAAAAAAAAATCTTGCATGTTTTTTGCTTATACCATGCAGGGTTTTAAACCAAATTTAACGCCAGTTTCAGAAAAATTGACAAAATGTAGTAGATACAATATATTGCAATTGGAATATAAATATATTAAACATTTTAGGAAATATGAGCAGTTCTATGAAATAATTGTTATCTGCGCATGCGCGTATGATAACAAGGATCTTTTTACATAATTTAACAGTCAACTCTATGGAGCAACTTATTAAAAAAATCCAGTCAAATATCGTAAACATTCAGAAAGATATTGGCCTTAAAGTGAGCTAATTTTTAGTTGCTCGCTAAAACTCGCTAAATGATAAGGGATTGTCCATAAGTTGTCAATTTTAATTCATTTTTTTTTCATTTTTTATTGATGCTTTAGTTCTTCTTAGATAATCACCAGAACGAGCCTATACCATGATAAAAAGAAGTATCAAAATCGAAGCATTTTTTCCAAATCTACTCGTTGATAGTCACTAAATACTAACTTTTTTCTGAAAGTCAGTTAATAAAAAATGACAATTTGTGGAAAATCCCTTATCATTCAGCTCCTTTTAGAGAACAACTAAAAATTAGCTCACTCTAACGCCGATGTCTTTCTGAATTTTTACGATATTTGACTGGATTTTTTTAATAAGTTGCTCCATAGAGCTGACTATTAAATTATATAAATGATCCTTGTTATCGTTCGCGCATGCGCAGATAAAAATTATTTCATGCAATGCTCATATTTCCTAAAATATTTAATATATTTATATTCCAATTAGACTATATTGTTTCTATTACATTTTGTCATTTTTTCTGAAACTGGCGTTAAATTTGGTTGAAGACCCTGCATGTTATAAGCAAAAAACATGCAAGAATTTTTTTTTAAATCGCTATATCACAATTAATATACGTGCTATTCTTACTCACATGAATACACATATTGCACAATGTGTGTTTACTTATATTCTGTAGCGATATATCACTTCGTGCATTTTATTTTACAAGGTGATCCCAAGTATTATTTTTTTCTTTGACTTTTTTTTTGGCTCCCATCAAATCGACGTTGATAAATATGAGGTAAAACCTGTTCTTTTTTAATCCTGAAATTCCAGAAAATTCTGACAAATATATTTCTAAATATTCGACAAAACGTCTAAAACTGAAAGTTGCCGGTCATTAATGGCCATATAGTGTATTTAGTACCATAACCCATTAGTTTTTTTCAATTTAAAATCATTAACAATATTAAGATTTCCAGTGATTATATGTCCATGATCATTAGGGTAGGTCAAAAAAAAGAATTTTTTTATTTTCATAACGCTTTAGTGCGGAAAAGTTGCCTATTGTAATAAGAAGAAATACAGCATAAAAAAATTCTAAATCAGTTAACGTCTTCCATTCGCGCATCGTACTTAAAGTTGATGAAAAATTGCAAAAATCGCGCTTTTTCACTAAGTTTTTTAAGTTAATTAAAACTTTAAAAATACACACGCTTTAGCTTTTTATGCTTGTTTCATGGTTTGCATATCTTAAATAAATTAAATTCTAATCAAAAATCTAATTTTTCCGTTCGCGGAACATCATATAAAAAAACATAAATTTAGCAATTTTTCGCAATTTTCACCGTGCAACTCCTCGCTCGTTTTGCTAGAACAACGACCCAGAACTCGCCACCTGGAGGTAGTTGCACGTAGAGTTCCACCTCCACCCTACCCAACCAACCATCCAATTGTTAGGTGTGGCATTTACATTATATTTTCAACTACACTCACTGCCATAAAAATTTGCGCATTAAGAAAAAGATGTCCAAATGAAACGAAATTTTACACACGTAAGTACTACTGTGATATAAGTAAGTGATTAGAAAACCAAAGAAAAAGGATCATTTATTGCAGAAAAAAGTACAAATGGACGAAAATTTTAGTACTCTGTTGGACTCCCTCTAGCGCAAATGCACGATGCGATACGAGCGGGCATTGAGGTATACAAGCTCCGTATGATGTCCTGAGACATCTCGTTCCACAGTTGCTGTAAACGCGCCTCGAGTTCAACCAAACTCGTAGGGTGTCCAACTTGCCGTCCCAAATGATCCCAGATATGCTCGATTGGTGACAAATCTGGGAATCGAGCAGTCCAGGGAAGGGTGGTAATGTGGCGGAGGCAGGCTTGTGACATCCTTGCTGTGTGTGGCCGAGCATTGTCTTACTGAAAAATGGCTCCTGGGAGCCTTGCCACGAGTGGCAACAGATGTGGCTGACGGATGTCCTGGACGTACCGCTGGGCTGTCATTGTACCACGGATCAATATTAGGGGTGACTGTGTATCGTAATCAATGGCACCCCATTCCATCACACCAGCTGTGGGAGCGGTGTGTCGCTGTAAAGCGAAGGCAGGATTGAGGCGTTCACCACGGGACCTCCACACACGAACACGATTGTCATCGCTGCTCAAATTGAATCTAGACTCGTCGCTGAAGACGACCTGGTTCTATTCGGCTGCAGTCCAATCCCGTCGTGCGCGACACCACTCCAAACGGAGGCGTCGGTGGGTGGGTGTCATTGGCAGCGCACGTAATGGGCGCCACGATACCAGATGTTCTTCAGCCAGGCGCCTTGCGATGGTTCGAGAAGACACAGGGGTACGTAGTGAAGGTGCTGCCTGTGTCTGGATAGCGGCCAATGAGGCAGTTGGCTCTACGCGTGCGTTTCGTATGATGTGACGGCCTTCTCGACGACTGGTGTGTCGAGGGCGTCCCGAGCCTGGTCGCCGTGTAAATGACGTCTCTTCAGTCCACTGGTCCCAACACCTCCTCACAGTAAAATCAGAACGGCCTACTTGACGAGCTACACGCCCAGCTGACCACCCAGCTTCCATCATCCCGATGATTCTTCCACTCTCGAACTCTGACAGCTGCTCATATTGTCTTCGATGGCTGCATAACGGCATGTCTACCTCAGCGTTTCCTTTACAAAAGAAAAGGTACACTCAGACAAGTTCTGCTTACCAGCTTTATACTCGAAGGAGGACGACGTTCAACGCCCTCTAGTGGCATTACGCAATGCGCAATCACGCTGCATTTCTAATCATTTGCATATCTGCCTGATATATACCTTCATGCCATGTTTCGTTACGATACCACAATTTCTTGGTGCGCAAATTTTTATGCCAATGAGTGTATTTACAAAGATTTTACATAGAGTAGCATTCTTTGGCTTACTGTGTTTTTACGTTTTCTTTTTTTTATCTACTACACATTTAAAGTCTGATTGTTTGGAGAAATGAGGCATAACCGATGTAGACTTCAGTGTTATTCGGATATAGCCATCTCTAGCTTCATGTACATATACTATATTCGAGGTCTCTATCACAAGTTTGACGCACATCTTAACAGTCTCGATGTGACAGGGAAACATTTGTATTTCTTTGATGAGAGTAGTGTCAGAAGTGATGAACGATTTAACATCATCTTCGCTTAAGTCCCGTGGCACTGGGGAAGGATACACCGCACAAAAATTCCAATTAATAATTTCAATGTAATCGGAAGCTTGAAAGTTTCCATTCGGTGGCATTACACTTCTAACAGTCTCCTTCTTTGGGACGGTTTGTCTTGCTTTAACGATCCTTCTGTAACCAATATCCCGAATATATTTTCTTTAATCGACAATCACTGCCAACAGAACGTTCTCTGGGTGCGCAAAAAGCGCATTTCGTTCTATTACTTGATTGACAACTTGTAGTAATTCGCCGGATAAATAGCGTGATGTTTGAATTGCTTGAAATACATGATTTGGTCCGTCAGTAAAATATTTGCTTATTTGACGGTAAATTGGCATGTATGATTTTATGATGAAGCGAACTATTTCTTTTAAGTTTTAGAATGAATCCCATGCAATCTAAGAACTCGGTTTGTCGCAGTTAGTCATCTGCAATGGGACAAAGTACCAGGGTCCCGATTCGCCAAATCTTCTGGACAATGTCCCAAGGTGATTGCATTCAAAATGTCTCTAAAAAACTGTTGTTCTTCGCTCAAAAAAGTCCTGTCTATAACAGGAATCAAACAATCTACGGGTTCACAATCGATCGTAGGAGATTTTTCACAGCAAGTGAGCTGCTATTCGATTGGCGCACTAAAAGATTTAGACCCTTCAGTTTTATCGTGAATATGCTGGAAAATTTGGCGATAAGAAAGCTCATTAAAATGCCGGATGCATATGCTCCACATTTTATGATTTTCTAGTCAGTGGAAAGCACCATTATTCCATCCAGTGTTTGTTACAGTACTATCACACACTTCTACTGCTTCTAGTTTTTCTAGTGATATTGATAGTTCAGACAAACAAGAAATAATGCTTTGACTTATATCATTTGATGGACTCCAGGAAGGAGATACATGTCCAATATAAGTTGATTCAGATTCCTAGATAAAATATTAGTGTTCTTATTTCACATTCCTGTGAAATTGCTTGGCATTAAATTTTTCGACGAACGAAATATCTCATTTTTGTCCGACAAAAAAAGACCCGAACTTTCTTCAGGGGGTGTGAATCGGCTTTTCAAATCCGTCCTAAAACGACTCTTGTCTCTTTTTATTTTACACTTATCAGCCACATCGGTTATACAGAATACTTGACGCTATGACAGCTTTTGGCCGATCAGAAACTCCGAAACGATCTCTGTTTAGTGCTGTTGCGTTAATTTTAATTCTCATCTGCCATTTGGGCTTTTAGTCGATGTACTCGGTTTGTATTTATCTTTCTCATACTCCGAGTCTTCAAAAGAAGTGTGTTTGAGTTCATTCATCAATTTCATAGTACACTGCTACTTTAGGAACTTTAAAAGTATTTGAGGAACCACCCAGTGCTTGCTGAAGATAACGAGCTTTCCGCTCGGCCTTCAGATTTAACTTTTTTGTAATTGTTTTGTAAATACATCCGATTTTCCCCCAAATTGTAATTCCTTTGAAGAATCATGAACCTTAGTTCAAAGACACGAATTTTCTTTCTTTTTTTACATAAGCATTTAATTAGAATTACACATTGACATGCATGTGGTCTTTTTAACATAATATAAATACCACACCCATGAATTAGTCGGTTGGTTGCGTAGGATGTGGGTGGAACTCAACGTTCAACCACCACCACGTGGTGATTTCTGTGTCGTTTTGTTTTAGCAAAACAAACTAAGAGTTGCACGGTGAAAATTGCGAAAAATTGGTAAATTTATGTTTTTTCTAAGTTCTTGTGCGAACAAAAATAAAATTGGATTATTGATTGGAATTTAATTTATTTAGATTATGTAAACCGTGAAACAAGCATAAAAAGCTAAAGCGTGTTAATTTTTAAAGTTTTAATTGACTTAAAAAAAATTAGAAAAAAGGCGCTATTTTTGCAATTTTTCATCAATTTTAAGTACGATGAACGAATGGAAGATGTTAACCGATTTCAAAAATTTTTATGCGGTTTTTCTTCTTATTACAATAGACAACTTTTCCGCAGTAAAGCGTTCCGAAAATAAAAAATTCCTTTTTTTCGACCCACCCTAATGATCATTATTTATGTATTTTTATAGAGCGGGGTCATTGCATTTACACGGAAAAGTACTTGCTACAGATGTATTTTTTGAAAACGTACTATAGTTAAAAATCTTTTTACCGATTGTATTCGGATGTTTAAAGGTTTTTGATAGTTGAAGATTATTAATAGGAAAATAACAGTTTTTATCATTAATTATAGAATTAATATTAATTTTATTAAAAATTTGATTTGAAAAAGTTATTATCATTTGAGTATTCGTGTTTTAAATTTTATGGGTTTTTTTTTTTTTTATGTAAATTAATGTTGAAAAGATTAACTCTAGTCATAATGAGATAAAAAAAATATATCAGAGAAATGTTTAGAGAAAGATTTACCGAGAAATACATTTAAATGTTGTACAATCTGTTTCTTTTTAATAGCAAATATGTATTTTCGAATTAATAACCAGTTATAATTCTTTAAATAGTTACTTTGAAGATTATTTATTTGTTTAGTGATATATTTTTTTGGAATCTACAACTGCTAAAGAACACTTTCCTCGCATTTTTCGTGCTGTTTTACGATTTAAATTATGATTTAGAGTAAGATAAATTGGAGAATAATCAATAGCATAATTTATAGATGAAAACATTTTAACAGGTCTATTAAATATTTCACTATTAAGTCCATATGGATAAATGGTGTTGTAATAAGAACAAAAAATCTTCTTAAAACACCATCAAAAATTTTTAAATGCGCTAGCCCTTTCGAAAGATCTGAATATTTCTTCGTCAGGCGCAAAGAAGATGTGCTTCTACTATGAAAGCAGCAGCAAGACAAGTCTTGCTGCAAGTTGGGTCTTGCTGCTGCTTTCATAGTAGAAGCACGTCTTCTTTGCGCCTGACGAAGAAAGACTCAGATCTTTCGAAAGGCCTAGCGCATTTAAAAATTTTTGATGGTGTTTTAAGAAGATTTTTTGTTCTTATTCATTCACACCAGTTTTAACTTATTTTCTTTTATTTCCTTTAGTGTTGTAATATTTCATATATGACTCCATATAAAGACGTTCTGATTTATTTTTTAGAATTTGTAGGATTTCAATTGTCGTATACATATTATAATTATTCAGAAGATGATTATTGCAATTTATTTAGTACTTATGCTGACACTAGATGACAGCACATGCTACGCACAACTCCATAAATAAATAATTTAATTTGGGAGAAGAGAAGAAAAGTCAACGTTATGCAGCATCTTTATCTATAAGATTGAATATATCCCATATATATATTATAAATATTCAGAAGATGAAATAAGCATTTATTATTTCGCACTCGTATTCTTGCAAGTATTGCATAAACAAGAAATACGTGATCAAATGGATGAAATATTGAAGGTCGAAGTAGCTTCAGACTTACATGCGCGTGGAAGTTCATCTTCTCGCCAGGTTGACGTCAAGTGCGCTGGGACGTTGAGTGTTTGTGAATTTTCTACCCGGTCTTCCCGGGTTACAGAATATAGATGAAAACCATTTATTTAATTGATAACTATATTAGATTTTATTGCATTTAATATTTTTTTTAGAGTACGCACTAACAATACCAAAAATCATATTTATATGTAAAATAATAATTAGTTAAAATAAAGTTTTGAAATTTATTAAAAGCGATAGCTTTGTATTGGCCTCGTGCTAGGAGTTAACAGCAGAAAAAATCGCCAAAGATCACTATTTAAAATCAGCCTTTTTTATTCTGATTATTTTTGTGGTTTAAGTGCATAGTTCGATCACATGTCTTTGTATTTTATTTATATCTTATTGTTTTACTTACAGATTGGCGAAGGTTTTAATTTCGTTATGTCATATAAGCTGGAAAAAAAAGGCTGAGCTATTTATATTAATTTAAGTACAAACAGTTTTATCTTACGTAATCGTCTGCACGCGAAAGACATATATTTAAAAGAAATCATGCCTAAAAATTATTTTAAAACTAATAAAAGGATAATAAAAATTTAATAAACAGCGATACATTTTTCAGAAAAATTTCATTTGAAAGTACATTTTTTTCCGTATTCGACGGTGTAAAAATTTAAAATGTGCGATGATTAGAAAAATTGCAGTAAAAGTTATGTTTAATCATTTGATGTTGCCACCGTCAAAATGACGTCGGCGTTACGCACAGACACGTTTTTCCTTTGTAATACAGATAGATTAGAACATTAAGCCAATTATCTATTGAACTATCACATCATAGAGACGCACTTGATACTATCGCATTAAATACTATCAATTAGATATGGTCCCTTTAGACAGAGGGCAACGTCTGGTTCCCTTATTCTTGGTCTAGGATGAACAATATTTAAAAAATCACATGTTCTTGAATAACCATTTTACTGAAATATTCTCTATTTAAATTCTTAGACTTTCTTGCCGTTATTAGTGGACGTCTCCAAAGTAAGAAAATTAATTAAATTGAAGCTCAGAAGTGTTGCATTAACTAAAATTATTCTTTTAGTGCATTATTACATGTTTGACAGTTTAAAATAGAAACATAACCAATTATTAGTTTCACTATTAAACATACTGAAATACTTAAAAGTAAATGTGAAATGCACATGATATTATAATAAACTATTTTTAACCGACTTTCAACGAAGGGGGTTGGAAAATTCGTTTGAATTTTTTTTATACTTTTATACTTTTTAATTTTTTTTACGCATACTTTTTGAACAAGTGGTCCCATTTTCATGCTCTTTTTTGTTGTTGTTTTTGTTCTCAGCCTGCAGATGGTTCTGTTTCAATATCATTACCACCTGAAAATGATATGTATGTCTGTTTGTTTGTTTTCATGTTTTTTTTTTTTTTTTTTTTTTTTTTTTGTATTGTAAAAATTTATCAGTTGTTACAACAGTTTAATATGTTGTTGAGGTACCCAGTATTACTTTATGTTTTTAAAACAATAGTCGAATTGTGTATATCTTTTTTACAGAGACATCTCAAAATGTCATTTTCAAATAAATGGGATCTTTATTTACCTTTGTTTTTCTTATACTTAGTACTCTAAAGTAACCGGCCTTATTACAAGAAAATGGGTACCAACACAGAAGATTAAGTAGTGGAAAGCATTACTTTTAACTTTAATTTCTTCGCTAGGAGCACCCTGAAAATTTCTTTTAATTGTGGCACTCCATCGAAAATTTCTGATCGAAAATAGTTGTGTTCAAATTCAAGGATTTTTTCGCACCCTATATGACACGTACACACGCAGATCGTCGCAAAGCTGTTAAATATCACAGTGAACATTTTATTCAGGAATATATTTTTTTAATTTTGCTTCTTACAAGGAAGGTCTCCATACGGGCATACTCAGAAAAATCTGAAAAAAATACAGAATGTTCTTCTCTTGTGGGTATATATGTTTATAAAAAAATTTCGGCGGAACCCCGATAAAAAGTCCGTAAAAAAAATAATGAAAACTTCGTTTATTTGGCGACTTATCACCGGTTGGTGAGGAAATAAAATTTCAAAAAAGGCGCTTTTAAAAATACGCTTGTCGAATACTCTTTAAGGAAAAAACTTTTTATGTTGAATTTGTTTAAATAAGTTTAATTTAAATAACTTTAGCTTTGTCATTTTTAGTTTGTTTTAACTATAGTTCTGTCATATATATTTATATGTACTTATAACGAAATTTAACTACCATATTTTACGATTTAAAACAAAATTTAAATTGATTAAAATTGTTTCAAACTCAAAAATATGCCCCATTGAACACTGTCGATTCAACTTTGTTGCTATAGAAACAACTTCTTCAATATGGAAATTTATAACGGCAGCATTATTCATCTGGCCTTAAAAGTTATTTTTATAACCGATAAAGCCGTTTAAATTTTAAAAACTTGTGGATTGGAGAATAAAACAATGGCAAAATTTCATTCAAATCGGCAACAAGCAACATGTATAATAAAAAATGTAATAATAATAAATGGTTTACGTTTAAATTCATTAAATACCGCGCATTCTCAAAATAAATTAAAGGCAATTGTCAGATTCATTAAAATCGTTTGCTTTTGGCTAGGAAAAGTGCTGCTCGCCGAACTGCGCGTCGTTTTCGTCTTTTTACGCCAATTATTCGAAAATATTTTATTTTTTTACAGACATTTCTACTGGAATTCCGCCGCTAATTTTAACTGATCCTTTATTACATACATGAGTAGTTTCACTACCATTTTTTTCAACTTATTCTGACTATGCCCGGTATGGAAACCTTCCTTGTTAGACAATATTTTTCTAAATATAGATTTGTAGGTAAAAGTGAATGCTTAAAAAAGTTATTTCGCATTTTAATACCCCACATATAACCCTTTTTAAAATAAATACCATATCCAAAAACTACACTTGATTTGTATACGCTTTTAAAATCGCAAGTACGTTTCTTTGATACGCTCTTTAAAATATAATCGCAATAACCTCTATTTATAATCACTCGTTATGCATATAACAATACAAATATTACAATTGTATAGAAATCATCAATTTGAGCATATTATAGATTAAAACCGTACATACGCTCACGAGTTATAGTCATACATGGCGGACTAGCGAGGAGATTATATTTGATTATTTATTATTAACCCCTTAACCTACGATTTACGTTTCAACAGCCTGGGTCCTGTAGAATCTGATTAACAACTCTCCCACAGTATTTGTAGTCACACTGCTTACCATGCTCTTAAATGAGTGTATTTGTATGATGAAGGCCTAAACGATTTAAACATCTTCTGAAGAAAATTAAAAGGTTTATTAAAACTGTAGTATCAAAACATCGCCTAGAAAAAAACATCACAGACACATATAAACCAGAATTGCAGAGATTTCAAACACTTGTAAGTACACAAAAATATAGACGAATTCATACTGCATATGACACTAAAATAAGTAGACACTTGCTACTAAAACTAAACATCTCTTAAAAACAGCTCTCTAATACTACTCAAATGTTGAACTGATTAGCAAAGGCAACTTGTCAAATATATATTGCAAACACAGTAGATAAATTTGAATTATAAATGTTGTCAAAATAAATAAATAAAGCTTTCAATAAGTAGGACACACTCACTGGAACAAAATGACATCACTATGTCAAAATGATGTCACTGGAAACAACTAATCAGGAGAAAAAGATTAACTTAAAAGCAACAGAAAATTAACTTCACCACCAACCATCCAACCACATGCTGAAAATGTAAACAAGCATGCACTGCACAGTTGCTGTAAGTACTGTACTATTGAATTTAAACTTTAAAAATGATTAACTATAAGATATAAGTACTATTTAAGATACAAATTAAAACTTTAAACATAAGTACACTTTTATATGGTGGTGGCTACTAAAAAAAAATGAAGGTTTTTTTTCAGTCTTTTTAAATACTTAAACACTACGCAGAAGAGCTGGGAAAAACAAAAATATAACTTTAACCCTACAGATCCAAAACGTAAACAAGATCGCGCAGCCTTTGAGCCATTCCACGGTTCGGCAAATCGGTCCTAAGTTGTACCAAACGCGCACGTCTTACGGAATGTAAATACATGTGTATGATACAACTGGTTTAATTTTGTGGAATATTTGATAATTACAACCTGATGTAATAATTGTGATAGTTATACCACAAAAAGTTTATTAGTAATCCCGTTAGCCTTTACTGTCGCACCACGGGCCATGTCCGTGATATTTACATTTAGCTCGATCCAGGTGTACCAGGGGCCATACCCGTAATATTTACATTTGGCCCGACCGATGTACTATGAGCCAGGCCCGTAATAATCAGTTTTGGCCCGAATACAAGACCACGTGTCTTACATGCAGTTGTAGGTTAAGAGGTTAAGGGAATGGAAAGAGGGGAGAGAAAGAAGGGATTATATTTGATACACTATATGGCCAAAGGTGACCGGTCACTTTCAATTTTAGACGTTTTGTTAAATATCTAGAGAAATACATGAGGAATTAACCTGAAACTGCAGGTGTGTACACAGAATAGTATAAGTCATATATTTCCTCCAACATTTTTTGCCGAAACCCCAAAGGGGTCAACAAATTCGAAAAGAACGAATATCTTTTGGATAACCATGGAAAAACTAATGTAGCAAAAGCGTTCAAACTCGAGATTATTAATAAGTGGCTTATTGTAATATACTGTGTTCATTTTTATGAGGATAGCATGTATACTCGTAGAGAAATTAAGGTTTTTCTAAAAACAGTCCCAAATTTTGCCACTTTTTTTGCTTATAATTTGCAGAGTTGTTAATATTAAAAAAAAGTTCTTTTCAGAAAATATGACAAACAACATTATACACAATACTCTGCAATCAGAATGAAACAATAATAAAAATTGTATGAAAAATGAGCAGGCATACTAAATAATGATTCACTGCGCATGCTCGAACGTAATCAAAATGTAATTTGCATCATGTGTTAGCTAAATGTATAGAGAAACTTTTGTGAAAGTTTCAAAAACATAGGTTGAAAAATCTGATCATAATCGTTTATAGAATAAGCTCAAAATCCGTTATTCCCAAAAGGAAGCAAAAAGATGAGGTACTGTATCCAAATACAGTAGTACGTGCAATATTGTGTATGCTATATTGGCACTAATCAATGGATATATGGATACAACCCCTCATCTTTTTGCTTCATTTTGGGAACAACGGATTTTGAGCTTATTCTATAAACTCTTATTATCAGACTTTTCAAACTATGCTTTTTAGACTTTTACAAGTTGCTCTATACATCTGGCTAACAAATTATGCATATTATATTTTGATTGCATTCGCGCATGCGGAGTGAAACATTTTTTTGTAAACCTGCTCATTTTTCATCCAATTTTTATTCTTTTTTAACTCTGATTGCAGAGAATTGTGTACAACGTTGTTCGTGATATTTTCTGAAAAGAGCTTTTTTTTATATTAAGAACTTTGCAAATTATAAGCAAAAAACTTGGCGAAATTTGGGACTGTTTATAAAAACCTTAATTTCTCTACGAGTATGCATGCTATCCGCATAAAAATGAACACAGTATATTACAATAAGCCACTTATTAATAATCTCGAGTTTGAACGCTTTTGCTACATTAGTTTTTACAGGGTTATCCAAAAGATATTCGTTATTTTTCAATTTTTTGGCGGTACCTATGGGTTTTCGGGAAAAAAATCTTCGCGGATATATATGACCTATACTGTATTGTTTACACACCTGCAGTTTCAGGTTAATTCCTTGTGTATTTTTCTAGATATTTAACAAATCGTCTAAATTCGCAAGTGACCAGTCGCCTTTGGCCATATAGTGTATGTACACACTTTATAATTACAAGTATGTTTCTATAATTCCCGTTTTAAGCACGCCATAATCCCTATTTTGAAACACCCGTCATGCATATAACAATTGACCTCTTCAGGAACGATTTTTTATGGTGAGAAAAAAATGACTTATTTTTTATGATTTATTCGTTTCATATTAATATGAATTCAAAAAACTAAAAAATGGGAAAAACAATAAAAATTCACAAAAAAAACATAACGTCCAACATTCGCGGCCGCTGAGCGTTAATAGTAATTTATGAGTGAAATGATTTCTTATAAAATGAAAAGCAAACAGTAAATGTCTTTCTTACATTTCTACAAATTATTCAAACTTAATATATTTAATATAGCTTACATTATTTTTATCAAATATCAACGATTTGATCAAATAATACAACACTGACTCCTAAAAAATTACTTCACGCTTTTTTTATATCTCTAACTGTACATTGGAAATAACATTATCAAGGCAACCAAACCATAAAATTTTGACTTATCTTATTGAAGGATTCTGTAGTGAATAAGTTATTCTCAAATGTTTGTTCTTTTTATTATTAACAGTAATTATAATTATATATAAAAACTAAACATCCACATATGTGGCCAAGAGCGTGAAGAGGTTAAAATAATATCACAGCTATAGAAATCATCAGTTTGAACATATTAAAATTAAAACCTTACATACGCCAAAGTGTTATCTTATCGTCATATATGACGGACTAGGGACTGAAGTGAGAAAAACTATCCGCTTTAAAGAGGAAACATTATTCATGTTTATTGAATCTTTTGCAGCTGTACGAACTAAAATATGGAAAATCGATGTCAAAATTTTGTAAAGCCAGCACGAAATTCGAGATAGCCTACTTTTGGAACAACTTCAGAGCAAATGAGTCTTCACATAATATATTTCTTTACAGAGATAATATAGATTTCAGTTTAAGAAGGGACTTTTTTTTTCTCAACTTAAGATAAAAATCATAACTAACTAAAACATTAAAAATAAATGTAAAATGTGATATTTTAAAATGTGGGTTGTTTCATTTTTTTATTTGTTGTTTAATAGTTTTCATCTATTGTGATCAGATTAAAACTAATAAATTTGCGTGTAATGGATTTTGAGATCAACTTTCCATGCAATTAATTTTAGATCCTCAGCTCATAAAATTGCGATAAACAATTCTAATCCATGAAAATTTTATTCATTACCTTCATAACAATTCCTGCACCTTGAAAATTTACGTATCATATATTTTAAAATAAAATGTGGAGACGAATAAAATGTTTTTCTCTTTTATCCATCAAACTGGAAAATGAAGATTCCTAATAAATGCAAACAATTTTGATTTTAAGAATTTGGATAACAAAACATGCCATTCACACAATTTATTTACCATTTGTTCGCATCCCCCAATTACGCACTTATGGAATATTTTTATGAGTAAAGTAAACGAAAAAATAAACTGTCAAATTCGAGTGTTACTCGCGCTAAGAGGGTTCCGTACAAAAAATATAAATTATTAAAAAAAACTGTTGCTAAAAGAATAATAAGACTTTGTAAAAAAAAACTATACAACGTAGGGTTGAGTATAGCTGTATATACTAGAAAAGTATGAATGGGTGTACCATAAAAGTTCAAAGAGATATGAAGCCTAAATAATATCAAATATTGCTATTCTGTATAACTCTTTTTTAATCTTTTCCTAATCTGTTTATGGTGAACTTAATTCGGTACTGACCATAAGAGTAGTGCATATTTAAACTTCATTTGGCATTTCATAAAACTAAATTCAGCGTAGTAATAATCTTTTCTTTTTACAGTGTAGCTAAAACAAAACCATTGTTCAAAGTTTAAACTTGGTATAGTGCTAAACGCCCTTCGAAAGGAGGTCGCAAAGTTGCAACGCCTCTTTGGTCCATGCCGCGTTTTCCAGATAAATTTTAATTTATGTTTAAAGACAGGGGATGTGTATTTAGAGATTTATTCGATACAACTGTAGTCCCATAGTATTTATGTGATTATTTCTAATTAAATTAGTCTGTTTTTAACAATTTGACGTTTATTGCTTTTATACTGCTACTGTGCATTGCATTACACAAACATATCACTAAAGGTTGATATTTAGGCTTTAAAAGCCGATAGTGCATAGTGTAACCCCCCTCCCCTTTGTCATTATATAATTCCAAACCGTCCTTGTTTTGAAGGGTTAATATCTCGACTAATTAGCGACGATTTTTTCGAAAATCATTATCAACAATGCTTTTATACTTCTGCTGCGATAGGTACCTCTAGCGCTCCTGAACACCTTAGCTGAATGCCCGCAAATTGACATTTGGATGTAACGGGAAAATGTGCTTTTCTCAAAAACTATGTGACCTAGGGTAATCGCTATAATTTTCCTGCAAGGTTTACATTAATGTCGACTACCTTTAATTTTTTCATAATTTTAGTTTCAGTAGATTCAGAAATAGATTGGGGGGAAACATATTTTTGCACTACATTTTCGACGATATCTCTGAAAATATAATACCTAAAATTAAAAGAAATGTATTTTTGAATTCAGCGTTACGACAGCTTTCACACGGTAACCAACACAATATACGAAAAAAATAATTTTTTTTTTTGCAAGTAACTTATTTAACACCTCTACATTTTTGCTAAATATATTTGTGAATGTTTAATAAACTGCAAATATGTCGGTTAATATTCTTTATTACTTCCCCCCAATTTGAACTTTCCACGTACCATAGTTTACGAGTAAAATGGCTGTGACAGACGGACGGACAGACACAAGAGTGATCTTATAATGGTTCCGTTTTTACTTTTTAAGTACGTATAATATCAAAATTATATATTAAAATAATCTCCTCTTTCATCCTTTCAATTCTTAATTTTTCCCTAGTTTATTTTTTAGTCCTACCTCCAGCTCCATTTAAATCATTAGAAGAAATCTTATGTAACCTTTAACATAACCCCTTTTATTTTAGTACAATCCCTATCTTTAAAATTCGCAATAGTTACAAAACCCCCCTTCCAAAATAACCGTTTTAAAACCAGATGCGAACTTAGTTCGATGCATGCTATCGGAACTTTTTCATGACCATATATGGGTATTGATCACAGGCCATATTCGCCGAGAGAATTGCAAGCTTAACAAAAACCTTAAATCATATCCTTTTTTGGTATTGAGAGTTTCAATCCATGTACAATATGTTTTGTCTATAAACCGCAGTATGAAATTCTTATGGGATTTTGAATTGAATTCAAGAATAAAGGCGATAAACACGCCAATCTTTATATGAAGATCTCCCTATCAGAAAGACGTGCTGTAACCCTTTTTGGCGATTTATTTGGCGAGAATATGAGGCAGAAGAAATGTATAATGTATCTGCTCTCATGACACTTGCTCGCTTGTCTCTACCCTTGTAACTTCTTGCTGAGCACCTTCACCTCTGTGTTTAATAAAATATCGTAAGAACCTTGGGTATCTTAATTGTATAAGATCATGATGTGAAACATTATTTCTAGAAACATGGAGTAACTACAAACTACGTTATAAAAATTATGGTGCAGTGACCAACGGAGGTGAGGGTAGCTTCGCTTCCACCTGCATTTCGCTGATTCCAGATGCGGAACTTTTCGCCGGATCGAAGCACGGTCATCGAGAATGAAGTCCTGGAGTGCTGCCCCCCTTGCCGTGATATCGCTTCGCAGCCGCTTCGTTTCGGGAATGCTAAAGATTACTAGAAACCGCACCGCTTCAAAAAAAGCTGCTGGAAGACTGATGCCGCCTTGCCACCCCTTCTACTGGTGTACCGTGAAACTCCTTGTCCGGTACATGGTTAAACGACGCAATTGTCTCCCACGCACGATCGAATGCAGTTGTGAACCTGCGCCCTTCCCGCACCGCTTGTCCGGCCCTTCGAAACACCTGTGCCGCTATCTGTGCGCATCCATATGTGATTTTTCCCTGCATATCTCTTCGACGCTACTTCGTTCCGAATGCCGGATGTGCCTAGTGACATCACCGCTTCAAGAATCCAGAGAATTTGATGCCGTGTTAAATTCAAATTCTGTTTGCCGCTACAAAAATACAGTGAAATATGTATTCTCCCATTTTCGATGCTTTAAATTTTCAAAAATAGTGTGTCTCACAATAGAGACAAATTCTGTTTGCCGCTACAAAAATACAGTGAAATATGTATTCTCCCATCTTCGATGCTTTAAATCTTCAAAAATAGTGTGTCTCACAATAGAGACAAATTCTGTTTGCCGCTACAAAAGGAAATGAGTAACTAGATATAAAAAAAAGGAAAGAATCGTGTTAGAAAATTCAGATCTTATACAAAATACTTTCCTTTAGTTCGTTTGTGCAGTATTAAAAAAATTTATTGATCACCTGATGGAATCAAGAAGCATTTTTTTCTTCTTCAAATTGAAGTGTTTTAAAAAAAATAGATACCAGATTTTTCATTAAGTGATCAGAAGATCATAATGAAATGGGATACACGATTATAATGTTATATATATGTTTGGTTCCTTTTTTCACTTGAAAGTAAATAAAAAAAATGAATAATTAACTATTTTAAAGTAGTTATAAGTTTTGGTAACCTTTTTCCATATTGCGTTGAAAGTACTTTAAATTATAATCGTGTATCAAGTATAGCATTTTAATGCTTATTATTATTATTATTATTATTATTATTATTATTATTATTATTATGCTTGCAGTAGGAATACAAGCATAGCCTGCAACAGCTATCTATATATATTCAATTTTGTTTTTTTTCCCCTAGATTTCTTTATTTAATTTTGATTCAAAATTATGCATATATTTTTAAGTATTTTAATAATAGTTAAGATAGCTGACATTCAAGGTAAGTGATATAAATATATTTTGAGAGTCAGTAAATTTTTTATTTTTGCATATTATTCATAATATTATTTGAATAGTTATCATAAAAAAAGAACATTTAAAGATATTAAGTGATTATATGTTTGTCTTTTTTTAAATACTTTTGCAGTCTATGCAGAAGACTTTGAGGTTATATCTTTAAAAAATATATAGATATTTTAATACGTTCCAGTATATATATTTATATGCAGAAGCCTTTAAGATAATTTCTTAAACAGAAAAAAAAGAGAAAGAAAGAAACACATATTTTTGCAACTGCCAGATAGACAAGTTTTGTTTTTTTTTCTTTTCTTTCTTTCTCTCTCTTTTCAATTGATTGAATCTGACTCTCACATACAGGAATTTTTTTATGTATTTAAACTGTGGTACATATTTTTGATAATCATTATTACTGCATTTTTAGTATACTTTTTATATATATATAACATTTGCAGTGCTTCCCCCCTTAGATATATATTGTTTCCTCTCCTTTTCTAACGGTTTGTTTTGATTAAGTCATACATATACATTTTTGGACTGACATGGCTAATTCAAAAATAACGTTCAAAACAATTACCTTTGACGGAGATCCCAATCTGGTTGATTTCTTTTTCAACCAAATAAAAACACTGGCCAAAGCCCATGGTTGGAAAGAATCAGAAAGTATACAATTTCTTGGAAGTAAATTAGCCGGCCCCGCGTTAGCGTTTTTCACGCAAAACCCGGCCATTTATAAAGCGGAAAAATTAAAAACAGTTGAAGATGAATTCAAAAAAATTTTCGCTCCCCCCCCCCCCCCAATAAAGCATCATCATTAGTTCAATTGAATAACCTAATTATGTTGCCGCAGGAAACAATAAGAAATTTCGCTCACAGAATTAATGTGCTCACAAGCCGTGTTCACAAAACAATCAAAGATAGAACCGCGTTAAACGAAATCAAGTTCACGAAATTTATTTCGTCGATTCCGGCGACAATAAGAATTAAACTGCAGGAGGAAAACATTTCGGATTAAGACGTCGCGGTTGAAAGAGCACTGACATTACAGGACATTATGCAGAATGAAAGCATCCTGCAGTCCTGTGCACCAACAGCGGCTACTGACTCGATCTCAACACAATTACAACTGCTTACAGAAAAAGTTAATGCCCTCACACTAACAAACACTGAAAAGGACACAAAAAAAGACACATTAATTAATACCCCTCCCCCACAGAATGAGATATATAGAGAGCAGTATCCAAAAAAAGATTTAAAAAGGAAGCATACTGTTTCTCCAACATACAAGGCATCTCATAAAAAATCCACTCCCCCCCCCCCCCCCCACGTGCCAATTGTGCGCAAAACGCGGGCACATGGCCAAACATTGTTTCAAATGGCGTACAGCGAATGCGAATAAAAAAAATCAGTATTATAAATATAACAGAAATTTTAGAAAGGACGACTACAATCAAAATAATGCTAAAAATTTAAACTCTTACTGAGGCGCAATTCCGCTGGTGTGCTTGTGCCTCAACATAACACTATTACATCAGCAACTTCGAATGAATTCACATGGACTTTTGACCCTTCTCTTCCGAAACTTTCTCAGGAAAGACTGGTCAAATCCGTCGCTTCTCAAACGAATATTGACGTTAAGTTGTCCAAGAATTCTGCATCGCAGACAGTGATAAACAAAAGTGATACGGACTCACAAACTGCCAGTTTATGCGATGACAAAGTTGCACTAATTTGCAATGTTAACAATTCCACGCCAACACTTCCCCTCATAAAGGCCTCCATTGCAAAACAGAAAACAAATCTATTACTGGACACAGCGTCCTCGATTTCCCTCCTTTCACAAGAGTTATTTAGTCAAATTAAGGATAAACTAAAATATAAAAGACTAGGAACTGGCGTCACTATTAAAACTGTAAACTCGAATGTTAATTTCACCGCATGCATTAAAACTTCCATTCGCATACATCAAAAATCATTTTCACACAACTTCTACATTGTTGACATTCCTAATCCATCTAACTTTCAGGGTATTCTAGGTTTCGATTTCATTCACAAAAATAGGATCATTATTGATATAAACAGAAATAGGATGTCAACAAATGAATTTAGTATACCATTACTCGATTCAGCCACTAATGAAAATGAATCACACCATCTGGAACACTATAAACAGCCGGAATCTCAAACATTCTCAAAGGTAATTCGTCTTGCTAATAAAATTAAACTGGAACCGCAGGAAACCAAATGGATCTCCATAAGTACTGATTCGCTAGACCCAACAAAGTATTACTGTTTTCAGAGTCACATGAAAAATAACATACTCTGCTATGATAGTATTATAGGGCAAAGAGATAACGAATCAGAAAAAGAAGATCAGAACATCAAAACCAAAATTCCAAATAAATCACAATTCTATATTTTCAAGCAAAATTTGTCTGCTAAATCTATACACGTTAATAAAAATGCAAGAGTAGGAAATTTATATGAGATAGAAGACATTATGGAACCTGCACAAAACAAAAACTTTAACCAAATTATGACTTCATGCGAAAACAACTCTAAATTCAACATTAAACCTCAGGATAACTTACACGAATATATTCGCAATTACATTCAGGCATCGAATGAGATGTTAAAACAAAGAAAACAGGATCTTACAGTGCAGGACTTTAAATTAGAGCATTTACAGGAAAAACAAGCGAAAACTTTAGGAGATTTATTACTCAGTCACTACGCATCATTTTCGAAGTCTATGAAAACATTAGGTCACACAGATAAAGTTGTTCCAAATTTAAAATTCATAAATGATTACCCCATCAAAACCCTTCCTTTTCCTCTCCCTCAAGCGCTACACCGAGATATGCAAGAGCAAATAAATCAGCTTTTAGAAGCCAACATAATTCAGAGAAATTGTTCGGAATGGGCTTGTCCCATTTTGCTCGTTAGAAAGAAGGCTGATGAAACTGGAAAACAAAGGTACAGGCTGGCTCTTGATTTACGCATGCTTAATTCAGTCTTACAAAGTTCATCGTATTCTTTACCGAAAATTCAGACCATAGTTTCTAATCTATCTGCATATAAGTATTTCTCGTCCCTTGATTTCCAGCAAGCGTACCATCAGATCGACCTCCCCGAGCAATTTCAAGATCCTTTAACATTTACATCCATGTATGGAGCTTTTCGATACAAACGCTTGGTTTTTGGCTTAAAGTCCTCAAGCGGATTTTTCCAAAATTTAATGGATACATTAATCGATGAATTACAAATTGGTGGTTTATTTGCATATCAGGATGATGTAATATTTGGCTCGAATTCATTTGAGGAAACTTGTTCAAAACTAGATAAAATATTACAAATACTAACAAAATATAATCTAACACTGACTCCAAGCAAATGCACATTCCATAAAACAGCTGTTGACTATTTAGGATTTCACATTGAAAACCACTCAATCTCACCTATCCATTCTAACATTGTAAAAATAAATTCCTTCCCTACACCCACAACTAAAAGACAGCTAAAGAAATTTATTGGTCTAGTAACGTTTTATAAATCACTTGTACCATCATTTTCTGAAATTATTCAACCCCTCATTAACTTAACTACACCAAAAGCTGCATTTACATGGACACAAGATCACCAAAACTTATATGATAAAATGCAGAAATTCTTCTTCGATGCACCTATGGTTCGTTTACCGGATTGGTCAAAAACATTTTATGTAAACACTGATGCATCTAAAATAGCAATAGCTGGAGCATTGTTACAGGAACATGAAGGACAATTACTTCCCATCGCTTACTTTTCCAAATCCCTCAAACACGCAGAAAAACGTTATCCAGCATTAAAACTAGAATTAATGGCCATTTATAAATCTGTCATTGCATTTAAATATTATCTATACAACAGAAAGTTTATAATTTTGTCAGATAGTGCTCCTTTAAAGAAATACAAGAAAACATGTAACCCTGCTGATCTAACCACACGCTGGTTAACAGAACTTTCTGAATACACATTTTCATTTGAACATGTCCCCGGTTCATCTAATGTACTTGCTGATTATCTATCAAGGTGTACATTTGAAAACAACACACAAGATCTAACGTCAAATCCTGAACTTATTAATGACCCACCAGCATTACCAATAGTAGATAATGACATTTCGCTTAACACTGATCAAACTTCAGAAAACAAACCACAAACATTAAACTACTTAATCTCTGGTAAGCACACAAATAAAGACCCTTTACTCGAAATCTCAAACGACACTTTCGTTTATGAGCAGAAGAGAGATCCAAATTTAGCTAATATTTATGAGGAAATTATTAAAAATGGAACATGTCAAAAATTTCCCACATATTTCATTCACTCCGACACTAAAGTTCTTATGTATAAAAAGGAAAATATTTATAATGATACATTTTCATACCACATTATAGTACCAGACTCACTAAAGGCAAAAGTTTTAACGATATGTCATTTATCTCATTTCGGATTAACCAAAACTTATGCATTTGTAACAGCTAGATATTTTTGGAAAGGAATGTATGCTGACCCTTTAAATTTTATGGCATCTTGTACCAAGTGCCTACAAGCAAAACATCATCGAACACCACCTGCTCCATTACAACCCACATACACGCCTACGCATCCTGGCCATACTGTAAGTGTCGATTTGGTCGGCCCATTTTCAAATGGACAATCTGTTTTTACAGTGATAGACCATTTTTCTCGACATCTTGAATTATTCCCTTTGCGTAGCACAACAACTGACAAAATTGCAAAATGCCTATTTCAATATATTACTTATTTTGGAAAGCCTTCAACAATTCTTAGCGATTTAGGCAGACAGCTAACTTCTGACATGTACAATAGATTCAATGACACATTAGGTATAAAAGTACTCCACTCTAGTGTCGCGAGGCCACAAAGTAACGCGATTTCTGAGAGAGTGAACAGATCAATCAAATATTCTGTTAAAACCCTACTTCAAGAAGGCCATACTTTCGAAAATGCATTACTTATACATAAATCTCTTTATAACGGCTCCACACATTCATCTACTAAATATTCCCCTAATTTATTACACTTTGGAAGAGAACTTTCTTTATTATTTGATACATTTGACCAGAGCATTAATCAACCTATCCTTGATAAAGGCATTGAAGTTTATCAGTTGTTACACGATCTAAATTGAATATACAAAAAAGCATACATTAACATCAAAAGTTCACAAGAGAAAAGAAATGAAAACTTCCAGAGACGTGCTAAACTAAGAATAGGTTTAGAGAAAGATATTGTGTACCTCAAGTCCGTATTAAACCTAAGATTAAACCTAAGATATTAAACCTAAGATTTAAACCTAAATACACAGGACCATTTATTGTTGTACACAAACATTCTCCAGTCTCTGTTTCCATCAAACGTTTACACTCACCTGATGCCTCAGCATTCAGAGTTCATATTGACAGATTAATTGTAGCTCCACCTAGGAATGATCCTTTATTTGTACGTCATGAGGAAAACATTAGAAACTCAGTAAACACTTCCCCGAGATATAACTTAAGACCACGAAATTAATTTTCCTTGCAATATTGTGCAATTTGATATTATCCACAATTGAGTGCATTGATCGCGACTTTGTACTTATGTTGTGTGGGGATTTTCTTTGAGAGAGTCCTTGGCTGGTCCAAGGTCTCCCTTTTACAGAGAGAGTTTTCACATAGCAATTTGTGTGAGTATCACCGTATGGGGTGTTGCCAATATTGTTATCCACTTTTTTTTCTTTTTACTAATCATAATAGTAATATAATACAAATTTAACGCAACATTTTGGGTTTTCTTAAAGATAATAGTTAGTTTCGTTTGATAATATATATATATATATAAAAACTGCATTTTTTTAAAAATTCCACACAACTCATGACTACATTGATCTTTATTTACCGATTTTGACAAACAAGTTTCTCATTACTCTAGGATTGTCAGTACTTTTTGATATATACATGATGCGTATATATACATTTTTTTTAATTCTGCCCCGTTGAAGTGAAGGCCCGTTCAAAATTTTTGCCCCGTGGACCTGTAGCTTCATTGTAATGAGAAACGACTTCAGATTGATGCACACGTCATCAATTCATTTTCGAATCCCTGTTTATACGAATATGCGACGCGTGCTCCTTCTTGAAATCAAAAGATTTCCGGGGAGCAGAGAGTCCATCATTGGGCACTCAAAAAATTTTCCCTCCTCAGCTAGGGCTAGGCCATAAGCTGATGCCATCACATTGTCACTTGACAAGATTAAGGGCAGCAACCTTTCTATGGATCGCGAGTCGCTTTCCTTTTTTTTGCCTGTCCTGTGTGGATACACAATTTTTTTTTCTTTTTGCTTACGAACTCTCTTATATTTACATAAACATTTTTCATCATTTACATAAACATTTTTTTTCATCTTCAACATCCATTCATTTTATATCATTATTCTGAATATATATTTTATATACTCTTTTCTAGGTTGTACAACTTTTTATTGCATTATGTTTATATTTTTGTTCGAACAAATATTGCTTATTTTATATATGTAAGGTATACCTGCACCTGCAATTCCATTTTGCATAAAGACTGGTGTTAAAGTTTCTTTTAAGAACGTTTATCAGTAAAATGCCTATTCATTAAGAACCGTTCCGGAACATAAAAAAATAGGCACACATATAATCATGGCACCTTACAATTAGAAGAAACTGTTACTTGTTTCAAGTTTTTCGGCCATGTTATTTCACATGAAATTCAGTACTTTCATGTTTATTCTTGTGTTGTCATTTATATATATGTCTTTTATGTAATTCTGAGAGAGATTTTCATATTTTTTTTTCAATTACCAATGCAAACAATTTCAAATCCCAAACAAAAGGGGGAAATATATAATATCAAAATTATATATTAAAATAATCTCCCCTTTCATCCTTTCAATTCTTAATTTTTCCCTAGTTTATTTTTTAGTCTTACCTCCAGCTCCATTTAAATCATTAGAAGAAATCTTATGTATCCTTTAACATAACCCCTTTTATTTTAATACAATCCCTATCTTTAAAATTCGCAATAGTTACAAAACCCCCCTTCAAAAATAACCGTTTTAAAACCAGATGCGAACTTAGTTCGATGCATGCTATCGGAACTTTTTCATGACCATATATGGGTATTGATCACAGGCCATATTCGCCGAGAGAATTGCAAGCTTAACAAAAACCTTAAATCATATCCTTTTTTGGTATTGAGAGTTTCAATCCATGTACAATATGTTTTGTCTATAAACCGCAGTATGAAATTCTTATGGGATTTTGAATTGAATTCAAGAATAAAGGCGATAAACACGCCAATCTTTATATGAAGATCTCCCTATCAGAAAGACGTGCTGTAATCCTTTTTGACGTTTTATTTGGCGAGAATATGAGGCAGAAGAAATGTATAATGTATCTGCTCTCATGACACTTGCTCGCTTGTCTCTACCCTTGTAACTTCTTGCTGGGCACCCTCACCTCTGTGTTTAATAAAATATCGTAAGAACCTTGGGTATCTTAATTGTACAAGATCACGATGTGAAACATTATTTCCAGAAACATGGAGTAACTACAAACTACGTTATAGTACAGAACCCTGAAAAGCATAAAGGTAATACTATAAAATTTGTTTACGCTTTTGGTGTTTTCTTATATAGTGCATCAACTGTCATATTCGATACACTGTAAAAAAATACCTGTAATTTTTATAGAAAAAACTCTTCTTTCAAATGCAGTTTGTTTGAAAGCTGCATCTCAATATACTGATTTTTAACAATTTTTAAAATATTTTTCAAACGTGAATTTTTAAAAAATTCTGTCTTTATCGCTTGCAGCCAGATTACGAGAGATAACTAAAAAAAATCTGTCAGATTAACGGAAAAAAAGACTATAAATTTTGGCGCCAGTGCAAAACGATTTAATTTACAGAAAATATCTGTAATCTGATCATTAAAACAGGTTTTTTCTGTAAAACATATAGATTTTTTTCTGAAAAAGTTACAAAATCCATATTTTTTGCAGAAAAAAAACTGTTTTTTTATCTTTAAAACAGTATAAAATATGGATTTTGTAATTTTTACAGAAAAAATCTGAATGTTTTTACAGAAAAAACTGTTTGAATGAACAGATTACAGATATTTTCTGTAAATTAAACTGTTTTCCACTGGCGCCAAATTTAATAGTTTTTTTTTTGTTTTTTTTTTGCTAATTTGACAGATTTTTCTTTAAATATACACAATTAGCACAAACTATTTGAGCCAACGTTACTAATTGTTATCCTACTCTGTTGGTTCACAGTGAGAATTATCCTCCTTGTCGTACCATTGCCCAACGAACTATTTGGCATTAAAAGCTTAACAATGGCTCAAACGTTAGCTGCTCAGAATACAGCTCGGATTCGTACCTAAAATTCTCCAACAACCATTTCCCAATGTTTTTTACAAACTGTCAACGATGAAAGAACAATATGTGACACTTAAATATTTTATATTCCTTTAAAATTCTTATTTTCCAAAATGAATATGAGTAAGTACAGACAATAAAATAAGAAGAGAACACCCTATAGATTTCAATATCTAAATTGCCACAGAAAAATATAAATAGCCATTCGACAGGCAATTATGTCTTTTATCAACTTATGTTTTAAAGAAAAAGCTTAGCGGGTCGTCTTCATACAGAAATTGCACCAAATTTTGAAACCTTCAATACGAAAATTTAATTTTTACATCATATTCGGCTTTTGGGTACATTTTACCCTCAGCAACTCATTCGGTGAAGTAATTTGGTAATTATACAGATTTAAGTTTTAGAACTACTAATGATAAATTCATTTGTAAACCACGTAAAACAGATTGCAACGCAGATTTTGTTTAAGCATAACCCAAAAATGACTTGTGCGGAATGAGCTGTAATTTTAGATTCGAACATTTGAAGCTTCTATAGAATTCGATTTCTATGTTATAAAATATTATAGGGTACATTAATACATGGAAATTATTCCAGAGGGAAGCATTCGCCTTGCATATAATATTTCAAATGAAAATCAAATTTCAAAGTACAAAGTAATTGCTTAAAAGGCACAAAGGCCAACATAGTGAAAAAGATTCCAAGCCGGGACTCGCACCCGGGCCATCAGTATAGCGCACTGACGTTCTACCGACTAAACTACTTGGAACGATACCCAGCATGGAAAATTTCTCACTATTATATGTTGGCAAGGCTACAAACGCAGCACAAGATGGAATATTCAACGTGAGCCACCGAACTGGGGCAAACACGGAACATAATTAAATCCAGCATCGATAGAAACTATATTAATACATGGAAATTATTCCAGAGGGAAGCATTCGCCTTGCATACAATATTTCAAATAAAAATCAAATTTCAAAGAACAAAGTAATTGCTTAAAAGGCGCAAAGGGCGCATTTAATTTGATTTTCATTTGAAATATTATAGGGTACTATCGGGTCCGGGATGTCCCGATATCCGTGGTGGATGAAAAAAGGATGAAAAAAGAATAGATAATTTTAAATTTATAGACAATAAAGAACTTTTGAAGCCATAATCATTTACTCTCTTTTAGATCTACATGTAAAATCGAAATTTTTCCGACTTCCGGTTTTCCATGGATTTGCACGTTTTAAGGAGAGACACCGAAAAACATGTTTATACAAAATGTCAGTCTGTCAGTCCGTGTGTCCGTGCGTCCGTGTGTTGCCAAAAAGTGTATGAAGGTATGCATAGAATTGAACCAAATTTTTTGTGTATGTTTTTGACTATGGCCAGCAGGTCCACCTTGAATTTGGAAATATTCCGCTGGAAGGGGGGCTGTAGTTGTGATTTTTGTGTAATTTTCTCGATTTTCCGCAGTTCTGTTGAACATCGGTGGCTCGTGCAATGCCGGGAACCCCTGTTAAGCCGGCTATTCGCAGACAGCTGACATACAACATAATAACGAAAAATATTGATTTTGTTACATATCATGATCGAGATGAATTCGTTTTTACTCCTATTAATTGACTGAAGCAGAAATTTAAGATGAAAGTCAAAGCTGGTTTAGTATTCAATTAATAATATTGAAGTATTAACATTTGTAACTTCTTTTTTAAATGTTAAGATGTATGAGATAGAAGAAAGTTTTGGGCGTGGTACATCAAACTACATTGCTCAAAACAATTAGGAGAGCACATGGCTTTAACAAAATTACGCAAATATTTACACCGATAAGTAACGTAAAATAAAACATCCATAATTTAAAGCGTAGTAGAAAACAGATAAAGAAAACTTCGCATGTTTATGACGTCAGAAACTAGAAAAAGGTGTAGTTGCAGAAATCAGGATTCTGCAGAAACATCTGTTTCACTGTCTCAATTGTAAAATTCAATTGCTCAGCTTGTGTTTTGAGAAAAGGTGACTTAAAAATCTCACAACAATGTGATTTATCGGAATCCATGGCTTGGCGTGTTACCGGGACAATTTAATCTGGGGAAATACAACGAAGTATAGCGGACAGTGTTGGAGTCGCAAGAAGTGTCAATGCAAGGCTGTGGAACCGATTTCAAGACACATGGAATGATAGACATCGACAAGGGCAGGGTCGGCCATGTGTTACTACAGAAACTGATGACCGATACATCCTGTTAATACACTGGTTTCCAAAAATTAAGGAAAAATCACAAAAAGAGCGATAACTCGTTCAAAAATGGACCTATCTGTATGAAATTTGCATAAGTTGTTAACTAAAAGATGCTGAATAAAATTTAAAAATGCAAATTAGTGGCGCTGCAATCGGATTGCGTCATCTGTGCGGAGCATAAAAATGCATGCTAGAGACTACGGTTGCTGATGTCGCTGTGATTATGAGATAAGAAAACTGATATAGCCAATTCATTAGTATGACCTCGAGGTATCATTTGTCTGCATAACTGCGATATAGAGCTATTGGGAGGTTCTATGTAGGCTAAAGTCAGACAGAGGTGGCCAGATGGCTAAATCTGAGCCCTTCTGTCGTTCATAGGCTTTGGAAGTAATTTCAAACCACTGGTTCGACCTACAGAAGGTTTAGCAAAGGACGGGCAAGAGTTACGACAAGCACCGATGACCGATATTTGCGGTTATGTGTACGAAGGAATAGAACAGCAACCCCCCCCCCCCTCTCATCTTAGAGCCTCCCTTGTTGCAGCCACTGGAAGGTTGGTATCAAAGTCTACTGTGCGTAGAAAGCTTCATGAAGGTGGTCTTTACGCGATGCGACCAGACATTTGTGTGCCGCTCATCTCATGTCACCAGCGGGAACGTTTAAGATGCGCACGTCAACATGTCCATTGGACGGTTGATCAATGTAGGCGTGTTCTCTTCACAGATGAGTTCCAGTTTAGCCTCCAAAGCGATCGTATGCATTGCTTGATTTGGAGAGAACAGGGAACACGCCATCATCCATCAAACATTCGTAAAAGAGATTCGTATGGAAGAGGCAGTGTCTGTGTTTGGGATGGTATCTCTTTGGGTGGACGTACTGACCTCCATGTCTTTTCACGTGGAACTGTGAATATTCACGTCTATAGAGATGACATTCTTGATGCTTATGCCTTATGCCGGTGCAACAGGTAATGATTTCCTGTTACAGGACGATAACGCTAGACCGCACAGGGCTCACATCGTAGAAGATTATCTTCAGCACCAAACAATTCAGCGCATGGAATAACCAGCGCGATCACTGGATTTGAATCCCATCGAGCATCTTTGGGTTCCTTTAGGAAGATGTGTCTCTGCTCCCAATCCCCCTCCTCAGACCCTTGCCACGCTTACAACTGCTTTACAAGAGCAATGGCTCGCACTTCCCAGCGAACTTATCGATCGCATAATTGACAGTATCACACATTGCTGTATGTACTGTATTGCTTATAGGGATGATCATACTCCATATTAAAGGTACTTTTACTATACCAAACTGACAAATTTATTTTGTTTATTTTATAATTGTATTAATTTCTGAAACACCACAATCGTCTCGCAATTTATTTTAATGTTATTTTATACCTTACTATGTGTTGCACATTATGTTTCAGTTTTATTAAAATCTATCCATAACATTTTGAGTAATCGCTACTTTTGTTGCTTTCCTTAATTTTTGGAAACCAGTGTAGCTCGTCGAGACGGAACGGGCAATGCTGCTCAGCTGCAAACACAGGTTTTCTTGGCACAAGACGAAGGGTGTCCGGCCAAACAGTCCGAAATAGACTTCATCAGAGTGTTCTCTATGCACGTAAGCCAATGGTCTGTATTCCGTTGACCTCAAGCAACTATGCGGCCAAAAGAAGGTGGCCAACTGAACATCGAGTTTGGAGGCAACGTTCTAGGAGTCAAATTCTGTTTACAGACGAGTAACGATTTAGCCTGGATGTGACATACGATGTGTTTTAGCATGGAGAGAAAGGGGCACTCAAAATAATTCCACATTCGTTCGTGAAAGTTCACATTACAGACGAGGTGGGTTGATGCTATGGGCTGGAATCAGCATAGGTGAACGTACGGACCTGCATATCATTCGGCACGGCACTTTGACGGTCTGAAGTTATACAGACGAAACACTGAGACCTCATGTCGTATTTTATGTTGCAGCTATTGGTGATTTCTTTTTCCCATGCATGATAATGCTAGACCACATACAGATCGTCTTGTGGAGAACATTCTTAAAGTTGAAACAATACAGCATATGAAATAGCCAACATGCTTTCTTGACCTGAATCCGATTGAGCATGCGTAGAACACACTCGGACGATGCATTGCAGCGAGACTGAGGTCTCCTTGTAATGTCCGGGACTTGAAGATTGCAATTCTTTAGCAGTGAACAGTACTCTCCAAAAACGGACAGATAATGTAATCAAATACATGGAAAACAGGTATGCGACAGTTTTAGCTATTCGAATGGACCACACGCCATACTAAATACCTTGCTTCATTCCTAAACAGTACTTTTTTTGTCATTTACATGCAACCAAATTGTTGCCCTAAACCATCATTTCACGTTCTACCCATCTTTTCAAAGAATTAAAGCTCTCTTGCAAATTTTTTGCGCGTTTTTTTTTTCTGTATTGCGCATTTATACGCATGTTACTCTCAATTTTAAGCCAATGCATGGCTGTCTCGCACTGTTCTATTTTTTGCTTGCTCCCCTAATTTTTTTTAGCAGTGCAGTTAAGTTGTATGTTAGCGTATCTCTTATCGAAACACAAAAATTTCTTTTTAACACGTTTGGGACCATGGGTGCATACATGCACCCTCAAAAAGATCATAAAGACCTTGTTTTTGGCACCAGTAAAAAAGAAAAGTAATATTTGCTTTCTTTTATTAAAGTATGTTCGTGATTATTTAAGTAAATGTAACTTTTTTTAAAAAGTGGTGCCAACCGAATAAAATTTGTCTAAAAAGCGCTGGTCCCAAAGGGGTTAAAGAAAAACGCCTTTTTGTGATAATGTATATAATATTTTTTAAGCACTTTTATATTGATGATTTTTCTCCCTTCTTTAGACACAGAAGATTTTTTTAAAATCGTAACCTCATTCAGCCTTGATAAACACAACTTCAGCAGAAAAGAATTTTAGAGATCCAATCTAAAAACCATGACTTTGTTTCGGTTGTTTCACTCCTCATTTCTACGTCTATTCTGCTCATGGGGTATATTATTTGTAAATAATAACCAAAAAAATTTAAGATATTTTAAAATTTCTGCTACGTTAAAGTCTAGCCTATCCATCAAATTCCAGCGGCTAGGCCCTGGAATTTTTTTTCTGCTATATCTTTTCTGTGACTATTTAGTGCAGCAGTGTACGAAAATAACCGTTGAGAAGAAACCGTTATTTTCGTCAGTGGCGTCCATCTGGGCATATATTCATTTCAGTCAGTCTAAAATTATAAACATTGTGGGCAATATTATATGATCTGGAGACATTTGGTGCGAGTAATATTACTGCTCTGATGAAAGAGCTGTGAACAGACTCTCTTTCTTTTATTTTACTAATAAAGTTATTGCCAGCTGTGAATTTTATCGCAAAAAGCTGAATCACTTTTACTTTTTTTAATGACAGAAGATGTCTTCTCATAAAAGATTTTAGTATTAGAATAAAGATATTTTTCCGCACTTACATTTAATTAGTAGATGCAACTAAAAAATAATTAAAAAATTTTAATCAGTTAAGTCGGAGGAAATCTTTTTAAAATACGTCATACTATTTGAAAGAATGTTTTTTTTTAATAATTTTTTTAAGAAAATATGAATTCTTACTTGTGAATTTTTTAAATGCAATCATTTTCTAAAATCTTCAAGTATGCGAATCCAAAATTAAAGCTCATTCTTCTAAGTAGTTCTTGAGTTTCCGCATTAGGAGTTTGAAACTTTAACCGTCATAATTCCTAAACTACTTGATCAAATAAATGGCTTCCCGTTTGGTACCCTATAAGGTAAAATTTACCGAAAAAGCTAAATATGATGTCAAAATTAGGTGTTTGTGTTGAAAATTGCAGAGTTTGGTAGTTTTCAATATGAAGACACCCCCTAAGCTTAATGTTTTAACACAAACTAAAAGAAAGTATAATTTCTAGTCGAAAATAGGGTTATTTCCGTTTTTTATGGAGCAATTTGGTCATTAAAATGTATAGGATGTTTTCTCCCTCTTTTTTTTTTTTTTTTCGACTGTACATTCAATAAACGTATAACTACGATTGTGCCCTTTTCACGAGTAAATACACTTGTTTTTTGTCAAAATTGAAGAAAGATTTGAAAGAAAGATTCGCTTATCTGTCAAATAACAAGTGGATCTCGCAATGGAAAAAGTATAGATATTTTGACGCAATCAAGTCATTAGGACAATTTTCACTTTCTGTAAAATAATTGAACTGCTCTCTCAAATTAACGCGCTGCACGGAGCGAAACAAATAGTAGTTTGAAGGAGCAGCACCTGGTGAATACAGCGTGTGAGCCAGTGAACCCCAACGAAGTGCTTCTAGAGATTTCAGGACTGGTTTATGTATCATGTGGGTGAACACTGTTATGGTGATAATTTTGCCTTTTTTCGTGTTTTTCGGCATATTCAGGGTGTTTTTGCTTCATTTCTTTGTTCAAATTGATTGATACTTGCTTTTAACGTTCACCATTGAATGTCTGACATGGGTGCAACAGTTTATAGTATATTATGCCCGTTTTATCCTATCAGATGCTCGCCTACGTGTTACAAGATCAGTCAAGAATATGCCAAGAGCAATTCGCTGATATGTATTACACTGTAAAAAAAAACTGACTAAAATACATAAATTGTACTGGTAATCGAGATGCCAGTACTATTTCCACATTTTAACGGAAATTTTCTTCCGTAAATTCTAGAAGGATAGAAATTTTTCTGGAAATTACGGAGAAATTTTTCCGTTAAAATACGGAAATAGTACTACGTCTCGACTGCCAGTACAATTTCCGTACTTTAGTCCGTTTTTTTTTTTTACAGTGTACCTAATCCATTGTACTTACCTGATGTTTCTCTTTCAGATTATCATTTATTTCGCTCTATATAGACCACAATTTCTGTACAGCTGTCAGTTCCTGCGCAGAAATAAAAAATTATTTTGATGTGTTCTTTGCTTCAAAATACATTTTGTGTATAAAAGTATCAGATTTTTCAAATTTATTAATTGTCATCAACGTTTTTAATGCTGATTTGCATTACTATTCTGTTTGTCAGAAGAGCAGTACTTAAAAAATAACATTTTTTAAAATTAGTTTCAAGTGTTTGATTCGTAATAATATTTTTTAAATATTATTACGAATATTAATATTTTTGGAACAGATGTGTTATTATCCCACCCTCCGCCATCTTGGATTTTTTTTGGCAAGAAAACCCCTTTTCCGCCAAGTAGTAAATGTCGCCAAGCACCCGTTTATACGCATGTTTGGCTCAACGAAAATAAAATGTAAATAATAAACAAAATTCGCTAAATTGGCAATCAGTAATCCTTGTATGAGCGCTTCGCGCACATTTAACGGAAAAAAAACATCGCCGAATTCAGCATTTCTCGCGATATAGCATTCTCAAAATTCAGCAGTTCTCGTCTTGTAGCAATCTCAAAATGTAAAAAACGCTTAAAACAGCAAAATATACCTAAAAAACGAAACTCGCTAAAGTGGCAATCAGCAATAGTTGTATGAGCGCTTCGCGCTCATTTACCGAAAAAAAAACATCGCCGAATTCAGCATTTTTCTCAATATAGCATTCTCAAAATTCAGTAGTTCTCGTTTTGTAGCAATCTCAAAATGTAAAAAACTCTTAAAGCAACAAAATATACATAAAATTATCAACATACCTTAACAGACATCTGCTTTCTTGAAACCTACAGCACAAAATATAACACCGCCGTCATTTTCCAAAATAGGCTTAATACGCATTGACACGCTATAAACAAACCTCCCTTTCATGTCAAAATTTCCTCATATTTCTTAATTACTTCAGCAAGAGTGTTTAAACGGACTACAGAAACTATAGTCAATGAAATACATCCAATAAATTTAACACAAAAATAAAAAGACAGCCATAGAACACGATATCAAAGAGTATCTGGTACAAGAGTCAAGCAACCGTCACCAACGACACCCGGCAGTGAAATGAATGTTCACGCAAAAAGGGGGGTTGCCATAATAAGTTACTAGACGCCAAACGCCGGGGTTGCCAGAGCGATAAAAATCGCCAAATACTCAACATCGCGGAGGGTGGGATAATAACACATCTTAGCCATATTTTTATTATTTTTATTATTACGAATTTAATTTTTTTTTATCTTAATTTAATATTAAACAAAATTCCACACCTTCATTTCCCTCCTTAATATTAGTCTGTTTTTCTTTAAAAAGCCGAACCAGCGGCCGAGAGTTTCTGCTCTCAAAACTGGTAGACGGGAGGTGCTGGGTTCGAGCCCAATCGCTCCCGAAGCACGGCCTAATTGTTCGGAGTTTTCCGTGTTTTTCTTCGAATCTTGGATTTCGTGCGGAAATACGGGTAATTTCCCTTAAAAAGACCCCCACGGAGAGCAGCCCCCCCCCCCCTTTGGGCCCATATCCCTCGTGTAAATAATTGACCGCCATAAACGACACCAACACCACAAAAATCACAATATTTCGTGAAAGAATGAATAAATAATATACGTTTCCAAATAAAACCGCAATTTTTTAACATTATTTATTCCCTCATATGAATTTTAAAGTTTTAACAAACTTTTGACACAATCAGAACATGGGAACGCTTTTTATGTCAATTTCTGTCTTCAAAAATTGGCAAAGTCATAAAACATTTCACACATTCAATAAGTACATTTTCTTTTACTTATATCAATGATAAATCTATTAAAAATATTTTTTTCATGGCAAAAACTTCAATTAATTAACCTGAAAATAATTTCTTAATATCACCAAGCGCTTAACCAATCCACAAAATTATTTATCGTCAAATTATAATGGCCAGTTTCATTCATTTTTTTTTTTCAAAATTTGATAATTATTCACTTGAATCATAAAAAAAAAAAAATTGCGGGTATCAAAGACGTGATTTTTAAATGAACATTAATCATTCTTTCTTTGCAAGGTTAAACTTTATTTTTTATCGGAGATTGTTAATTCACTTTAAATACTCGTAAAAGGTGTTCCTTATTAAATTGAAGGACGGATTTCGGGTTTAATAGAATCATTAAATATTTTCTTCTTGTGAAATAAAGTTAGTGTCCGTAGTTAATAACTGTAAAGAGTACTAAACGTATGCTAATTAGGACGTTAAATGTGAATCGTTTATTTCATAAACAGTGTAACTCAAAAGAAAATTTGAAAATGAGCTAACGTTTAGTATTGTCACTGGAATTGTTGCATAGCTAGTGTTAGCGGTCTCTGACACTGCTTTATCTAAAGAGAAATCTCAATTAAATCATAGGATAATATATCTGTAATATACTATATGTACAGGATCTTTATAGTCAAAATTCACCTATTCAAAAGTCTCTAGCGATGGTACGAAGGCTCCAAACAAAACAAAATTTCACTGGTATCTTTAGTTAAACTGAAAATTACAAGTTAATAACAAAGTATAACGAAATAACTTTTTGAAATGAATGTTGAAGGAAACATATAAACAGGAATGAGAGCGCTCCGACCCAAATGACCGATTATTACCACTAAATTTTAATAGTATTTTCGCATTATTTAATGACAGAATTTCTGAGATTTAATAAAGCAAAGAATGCTATAAAAAATTAGTGGTAGTAATCGGTCATTTGGGTCGGAGCGCTCTCATCCCTGTATAAAGCTTCCATAATCAGGAAAAAATGTGACGATCGAACGCGGATATGTAAATTAAAAATATTACTAGGACATTTAAAATCAGACCTTAATAAAATATAGTGTTAAAACAGCATATTAAAATGCCATGATAAAATCATAGACTAGAGTACGCGTTTTGGACATTAGACAAGCCTCTCTTCAACACAATTAAGCCTTGATGTCTAAATCTCGAAACCTCGAGTCTAGTATGTGATTTTCTTTTCAGGGCTGCCACAGGCGGCTATTTATTAATTCTATCTCGCACCACTTTTTCAAAACAAAAATCATTTACATGCGCTTTGACAACATTTGAAAGAGAAATATACTACAAAATGTAATTTTTAAAAAATTGTCGCCTGTAGCAGCCCTGTCCTCTGTAATTTTATTATGTTATTTTAATTCTGTATTTCATTAAATGTTTGATTTTAATGTCGTCTTAATTTTAAAAATCGATTCAGGCGTATATGTTTAATAAATTGAAAGAGTATAAATATTTTTAGAGATATCTTCCTAAAGTTGAGCATATTTTCCCAAACAAACTACCTCCTTTTTCCCTTTATCAAGCTTATCATCAAGTATTATCTATCATTAGAGAAGTAAAAATAAATAAAGTTATTAAACAGTTCTGCTGATGACGGGTCATTAACGTCATTTTCTATTTTTTATAGTAGCTAACTTCCGTATTTACTCACGTAATTTTCGCATTTTTTTTCGGCATTTCTTACGCTTAAAAAATGGAAGAGCAAAATGTACCGGAGATTTTTTTACTATTCTGCTTTCAGTTTCTTTTCTATTATTAGGATTATAAGTTTATCTTGGCTTGAATTTCCGCTATGATTTACAGGAAATTTTTAGTTTTTCCTCTAGTTATTCAAAAGGCGTGGTTTTGGGGAAAATTGCAAAATCGTATGTTAGTCCAACTTTTTATTTTATCCCTTTCCTTGTCTATAATTATTGTTCTTAATATTTTTATAGCAACTGAAGTCAATAGTTTTCGAATTAAAATTTTCAAGAAAATATCAGTTAAATTAAGAGAGAATAAAGTAGGATTTAGGATAATAGGATTTCCTTGAACTAAAGTATATATAATTCGAGGAAATCCTATTTCTGTTGAATGGCTCATTCCTCAAGTACATTTGATGTATTAGGGGGAATTTAATGTAATTAATATGCATAAAGATTGGTTCGTACTTGCAGACAATTTACGTTCCATTTTTAATAATTTCGTCGGTTTTGCACATGAAAAACACAGAGGAGTAGGAAATGCATTGATGTAAAAGTATTATGTAGTACTGCCTACTTAAAATATGTTTTTTGCTCAAATGAATTCAAATAATAAAGAAAAGAATATCTATCTGATTCTGGCCTTAAATCTGACGGCAAAAGGATTGGTTCTTACAAGAATTTTACGTTCGACTGTTAATAATTTCGTGGGTTTTGCACATGAAAAACACTAAAAAGTAGGAAATGCATTTATTTAAAAATATTATGTAGTATTGTCTGCTTAAAATATGTTTTTGCTCAAATAAATTTGAATAATGAAGGTAAGAATATCTGTCTGATTCTGTTCTTTTCCGAAGTGACAAATTCCTTTTCTATTTAACAAGCATAGCCATTCTCTATATAAAGTTTTCTAAGATAAAAAGTTAAATAAGAGAGTTTACAATCAGTAAATGATCTTGGTTATTCTTGCAAATCATGATTATTCATTTAATTTTAATATTTATTATAACCCTATTACACGCATTACAAGACTGTTTCATATTATCCGAAAACTGTAATTCTTTTTTAAAATCTAAATATCGATATGTATTTTTTTTCTTCCACTTTAAACACATTAAAAATGTGTTAATAAATAGTTAAAGTTTGTACTCTACCAACTTTTAATATAAATAAAAAAATTATGTTGACTTGCAAATCAAAGTATAAATAGTATTCCATAATACCCGAACTTCCTCTATTGCTTATGGGCATGAATTGTTACAATATGCAAATCATTCCGACTTAGTCGAGAGTCTTAGAAAGGGTAGGTCGATGTTCCCCCCCCCCCTCCCCCTCTAAGAAAAATATATGAATTCGTTAATCAAGAATATTCGGTAATTCGTTCGAAAACAATGGCCTTTTCAAAATCCCAATAACATAACAGTCAATGTAGATATATCAATACATATGAAATTTTTTCAATTTCAATAAAAATTTCCTTTTGATACGTAAGACATACTAAAAGGAATTTGTTGGTTTTCATTAAATGGTTTGGGTTCAAGCCTCGTTTCAGCGTTGGAAATAAAGGGTGCAAACTAAAGTCGGGAAACACAAGAAATAATCTCTGAACAGATGAAGCTAGAATAGTGAGACAAGACTATGCCTACAGTAAAACAGCTATGTTCTTTCATATGAGAGTGACCAAAACACCCCTAGTTGCAAAATTTGACGTTATCAACCTTATTTGAAAGTTAGCGAAAAACAGTCAGCTTCAAAAGTATAGAACGTCCTCAATTTAGCATGAAAGGACGTCTTGCATGTGAAAATAAATTTATTAGAAGCGCTGAAATAGCAGTTTTTCGATAACCAGTCAGCGGCTTAAATGAGTCACTAATTATAAATAAAAAACAATGTTTAAAGCACCAAAACACTTTATTTCTTACAAACTAGTTTCAATAGCCATAGTGTGCTGTCATCAGTGCAAAATATGATTGATATCAATCATATTTTACACTGATGACGTTACGCTATGGCTACTGAAAGTAGTTTGCAACAAGAAATAAAGTATTTTGGTGCTTTAAACGTTGTTTTTTATTTATATTATACTGCGCCAAGTAATTTCTTATTGTATGTCACTAATTGATTGCAGAAGTGTGACATCATAAGGTAGATGCATATTTATTAATGAAAGTTACACCTGTAAGCAAATCACAGGTTATTTTGATAGTAGAATCAAGTTAAACATTTCAGTGTGCCCACCATTGTAACATTGCACGTGCACTCGCATGCATGCAAATCACATTGCTGCAGATGCGAACATATTAAGCATACTTAACTGTGATTAATTTTAACACAATTCGCAAATAAATCATATGGGTGTGTAATTTTCCGACTAAGTGAAAAAGTGTCCAGGCGAGGATTTCAACCAGGAACGTTTCGCTTAAACCAGGGGTGTAAAAATCTAGGCGCCAGCGGGCATTCTCTCACCACTAAATTTTATTCATTATTTTTCATCTAATATTTCGTCTAATTTTTCTGTAAGAATGGTAATAAAATTTAAGCAAAGAAAACTAATAAAATTTAGGGGTGTGAGACTATCCTCTAACGCCTAGATTTTTACACCCGTGTTTAAACTGCCAATGCTTTTCCAACTGAGCTATCCTGTACAAATCTTGCGGGCACGATTCACTCAGATAATCTTTTGATAACATCATCTGGCAAGACGAGTGAGTTGTAATCGCCAGATTTGTCCATGATAGCTCAGTGACAGAGCATTGGCAGCTTAAGCCAAAATTTCCAGGTTTAATTCCTGTCCTTGACAATTTTTCACTAGTATGGGAAATTGCAACTCACACTTAACTGTATTCGCTTACTAAAATGAAGTGTTCTTTTCTTACATGTTTTAGTTTTATAGGTTAATGGGCATTTGTCTCATAATACCACAATTCTGCATGGGATCAGTGACGTGTTTAAGTTGGTGATTGGATTTAAAAAGCTTATATTTCAAGGGCTTATAAAGAATGTTTTTACATGTAAGACGTCATTTTATACAAAATTCAGGACGCTCTACACTTTATATTTGACTTTTTTTCGCTATCTCTCAAATTTGTTGAAATGCGGTCAAAAACATCCAAATTCGCCATTAGGGAGCTGCAACCATTCTCATACGATAGCGCATAAGCGTTTTAGGTAGCTTTCATTACAAAAAGCTACCTATTGCAGCCGTTCGGAGGAAAACAATTCCGAAAAATTTTGGTATATTTTCACCGACCATGACCCCTAGACCCCGAAACCACCCTCCGTTCAAAATTTATATATATATATATACTAGCAAACCCCGCGGCTTTGCTCGCGTAATATTTGAAATATGCCAATTGATATTTATATGTCTAATTTTTATTAAAAGGTACTAACTAAATTTTTATTTTATTAAAAGGTAATATTTTATTTTATTAAAAGGGGTTTTTTTTATTAAAAGGTTTTTTTTTTTAAAAGGTACTTATTACTTTTAGGAATAATTCAAAAATTACTGTTTAAAACACAGTTTGATTAAACATCATTATTACACTGCATTAGGCAGAAATGAGACTTAAATTAATAAAATGAAATAAAACTAAATAAATGATAATTTAGAAAATATTTTGAAACTTTTATGCTCAATTAATACGCTTATTTCAGTATTCATTTGAAGTTTTGAATTTTTTAGAAACCATCTTCTTACATCTTAAAATTAACCATCAGGTCAAATTCCAAGTCCTACCACCTCTCTCAACATAAAGGGCTATGTTGAAATAGGAACTGTCACCATTAATTTGCCAACATTAATTTTGAAATCGGTTTGTTATTTCCTAATATTCCACAGAAACGTAATTTAAAAAGCTTTTAAAGCCCTTTTTTAGAACGTTTGTTGTTCCTGTGAATCCCAGGTGGTAGAATCACCGGCATAAAATATAGCCTGTGTAGGATAAGAGACTGTTACCATTGATTCGCAACTATTACTTTCATAATCGGTTTATATTCCCTGAAATTGCATAGAATCGTAATTTAGAACTTTTTTAGAATGCTTTTCGCACCTCCCCTTCGCTTCACCCCTTTTTAATTCGAATTTATTTTCGACGTTCCTTCGAGGGCATTTATATTTTATAAGTAACTACCATGTCATGTTTAAAGTTTCTAGCCTTTTCAGTATCACAGAAATCGCAATTTAGAAAGTTTTTAGCTCCTTCAACCCTCTGGTAGTAGTGGAACAGACATAAAATATAGCTTATGTTTGAGCAGGTTCTATCACCAAAATTTGCCATCATTATTTTTTTAATCGGTTTTGTAATTTATAAGTTTGCTTAAAAATTGTAATTTATAACGCTTTTCACTCACTTCATTTTTTTAAATTTGGAATTTTCTTTCGACTGTTTTTAGAAAGCAGTTGCATCTTGTAAGTAAATACCATGCCATACTTCAAAGTGTTAGACCCCTCAGTTGTGCAAAAAACGCAAATTAGACAATGTTTTGCTTTTGCAACCCTCAGATGGTTAGGGACAGCAACATAAAATATAACCTATGTTATAGCAGGGACTGTCACCGTTGATTTGCAACCATTACTTTTGGTATTTCCTTAGATTGAGTAGAAATCGCAATTTAGAACGTTTTTAGGACGCTTTTCGCGCATTTTCACCACTTTTTAAATTTCCAATTTTTTTGAAGCTGTTCTTAAAGATCATTTATAACTAATAAATATGTACCTTGCCTAATTTTATGTTGCTAGCCCCTACCGATCACAAAAATCGAAATTTAGAACGCTTTTTTGCTCCTGCAACGTCTTGGTGATAGTGATACCGACATAAAATAGCATCTATGTTAGAGCAGAGGCTGTCAGCATCAATTTCCACCCATTACGTTTGAAATCAGATTCATTCTTCCTGAGATATTGCCGACAAATCGGCATTTAGAACGTTTTTAGAAAGCTTTTCGGGAATTTTCGGGCTTCTGCATCTCCTCTGGGGTAGTGGAAACAGACATAAAATATAGCCTATCTTGGAGAAAGAGCTGTCACCATCATTTTAACACCATTATATTTGAAATCGGTTCGGTATTTCCTGAGAATGCACAGAAATCGCAATTTAGAACGTTTTTTTACAACACTTTTTGCGCATTTTGACCCTGTAATAAATGTCGATTTTTTTAGGAAATGTCCTTAGAGATCATTGATATCTTATAACTAACTACCATTCCAAATTTCACGATTGTAGGCCCTTCCGTAACGCAAAAGCCGCAATTTAGAACGTTATTCTTCTGCACCCCCTTTGGGGTAGTGGCACCGACATAAAACATCGCCTATGTTTGAGCAAGTGTTGTCACCATCATTTTGACGCCATTATTTTTTAGATCGGTTTGGCATTTCCTGAGATTGTGTAGAAACCACCATTAGAACGTTTTTTAGAACGCTTTTCGCGCATTTTCACCCCTTTTAAATTTCGAATTGTTTAAGAACTGTTCTTAGAAATCCTTTATATCTAATAAGTAGCTAATATTTCAAATTTCATATTTCTAGGCCCTTCGGTAACGCAAAAATCGCATTTTTAGAACGTTTTTTGCTCCTGCAACCCCTTTCGGGTAGTGGCACCGACATAAAACATAGCCTATGTTGGAGCAAGGATTGTCACCGTCATTTTGACACCAATATTTTGACACCATTATGTTTTAAATTGGTTTGGTATTACCTGAGATTGTGTAGAAACCACCATTTAGAACGTTTTTTAGAACGATTTTCGCGCATTATATCCCCTTTCAAATTTCGAATTGTTTAAGAACTGTTCTTAGAAATCCTTTTTCTCTAATAAGTAGATAATATTTCAAATTTCATATTTCTAGGCCCTACAGTAACACATAAATCGCATTTTTAGAACGTTTTTTGCTCCTGCATCCCCTTTAGGGTAATGACACCGACATAAAACATAGCCTATCTTGGAGCAAGCGTTGTTACCATCATTTTGACACCAATATTTTTTAAATCGGTTTGGTATTTCCTGAGATTGTGTAGAAACTACCATTTAGAACGTTTTTTAGAACGCTTTTTGTGCATTTTCACCCCTTTTAAATTTCGAATTGTTTAAGAACTGTTCTTAGACATCATTTATATCTTATAAGTAACTAATATTCAAAATTTCATATTTCTAGGCCCTTCAGTAACGCTATAATCGCATTTTTAGAACGTTTTTTGCTCCTACACCCCCTTTGGGGTAGTGGCACCGACATAAGATATAGCCTATGTTCTAAGTTGGACTAACACCATCATTTTGATACCATTACTTTTGGAATCGGTTCGGTAGTTCCAGAGCTTACTTCCTACAAATAAACAATTTTTTCCTCTTTATAATAGGAGTATAGATTTATATATATCCATATACAGTGTGTCCACGTATAACGTGACCGACCTTTATTTTCGCAACCGTTGGTCCTAGATGCATACTTCCAATTACAAAAACGGTTTAAATAAAGTAAAGAATTATTTTTAAAGCGATTTGGGTCAAGAAAAAAATTTATTAAAAAATTACGAAATTAAAATTTTTGTACGGTCCCCCGGTCCTATAAGTGATACTTAGTCAAACTTTACTGTGACACTAACAAGTAAGACAAAAAAAGTCCCATTCATCTAACATTAAAATTTACCGAGTTATGAAACTTTGAAATGCACGACTTAAACCACTTTTATGAGTCTCAAAACAGATGATTTCTGCCATGCTTTCAGGGGTCGTATTTAAAGTACTTAAACTTATTTCAAGGTATCTGTGCTCTAAAAGAAATCGTACAAACATTACGATTAAGTTTTATTAGTTAAGTTTCAGATAAGTTAAAATAATTGCATTTTAAGGTATGTTTTATTTTGTAAGGATTTGAGGCTATGATTTCATTTAACTAAAATTGTGTTATTTTCATACGGTTTTATTTAACTTTCAATGATCGTCTATCCCGTTTAAAATTTGTACTTGAACTTTAACTTACTTTCAAATGTCCGATCGAAGTTAAATTTTATATACTGACTTAAATCCGATGACAATGCAATATTATTATGACTTTCGACTCTTACCATCTTATACATAATTATATTAGAGGATAACACAAAAAAATTAGGATAGATTACAGTCAAGAAGTTTAAGAAAGAATTTTAGATTAGATAACATAAACCTGCGATGGTTGTGTTTTTAAAATTTTATAATTGCATTTTATGTATTTTTTAACGCTGAATAAAAAAATTACCTTCACTTTTAACCATCATGTCAGGATCTTTCGCAAATCGTAAATTTCACGGTTAAAAAATAGCGAAAAATCTGATACTATAAAGTAGATGTAAGACTTTTTTATTCGGTTTAATTTTATTTAATTCAATAATTTATTAGACTTTTTGGCTTTTACTGGGTTTCTTACAGATAAACAACTCGGTGGTCCGATGAGGTTGGGAGGGGAGGGGGGATCAATTTTAACTTTTAGCTTTTTAACGTTGAAATTTGCGATTTGAGAAAATTCCTGACGTGATGGTTTAAAATGAATGTCATTTTCGGATTCAATGCTAAAAATTACATAAGAATCAATTTTCAAAAGCTAAAAACCATGCCACAATCCAAAATTTGAAAGACAGTGTAATCTAACAGCATTTTAAAATATGTATCATTTTGTAAAGAATTGAGGCTGTTGTTTTTCATCATTTTATTTAATAAAAAATTTGTTATTTTTATCCTCTTATGATGTTCAGTACAAATTGTGTATTTTGCAGTAATATGTCAGAATGAATAAAGATTTCAAATTTATATTGCAATGCTAATTTTACTCTCAATCATTTCTTTAATATATCTGACGAAATTATATTTCTACTAAATTTGTGAATGACCCCTAATATGCAGCAAAAAGTATACTCCAACTTTAAACAGCTATTACTCGGTCAATTTTAATCGTAGAGTAACGGGACTTTTTTTTGCCTTACTTGCCAGTGTAACAGGGAAATTTTACTAAATATAACTTATAGGACCGGGGGACCGTATAAAAATTTAGATTATGTAATTCTTCACTAAATTGTTTTTTCGCTTCAAACTTTTTTTATCTTAACCCTGCACCTAATTTTGACCATTTTTGTAATTGGAAGTATGCATCTAGGACCAACGGTTGCGAAAATAAAGGTCGGTCAGGTTATACGTGGACACACTGTGTGTATATATATATATATATATATATATATATATATATATATATATATATATATATGATCTTTGTCATACTGTAACTCTCGTATTTATGAACCGATTTGGATAAAATTTCGTGTGTACATAGTACATACCAATGTCTCGACCGAATTCGTTGGCCAGCTTCATCCGCCATATTGTTTCAAAATGGCAGCCATTTAAAAAAATTTTTAAAAATTAAATTTAAAATGAGGCACAAAAAAATTAGACATTGAAAAATATTTTTTTCTTATGTGTTTGGGCTTGATACAAAGATATTGGAGCATTTTTCGTTTCGTCTATATCTTAAAAAATGGCTGAGTTATAGCACTTGGAATTTCTAGCATGGCTGACATTTTGAAACGATCTGATTTTTGTCACGCGATAATACACGTATTTATGAACCGATTTGGATGTGACAAGATATGTACATAGCACATAGCAATGTCTCGATCGAGTTCGTTGGCCAGCCTCATCCGCCATCTTGTTTCAAAATGGCGGCCATTTAAAAATTTTTAAACAAATTTAAATTTAAAATGAGGCACAAAAAAATTAGACATTGAAAAAGATTTTTTTCTTATGTGTTTGGGCTTGATACAAAGATTCTGGAGTATTTTCCTTTTCGTCTATATCTTAAAAAATGACTGAGTTATAGCACTTTGAATTTCTAGCATGGCTGATATATTGAAACGATCTTATTTTTGTCACGCGATAATACATGTATTTATGAAGCGATTTGGATGTAACAAAGAATGTGCAGAGTGCATAGCAATGTCTCGACCGAGTTCGTTGGCCAGCCTCCTCCGCCATCTTGTTTCAAAATGGCGGCCATTTAAAAAAATTTTAACTTAAAATGAGGCACAAAAAAAATTAGACATTGAAAAATATTTTTTTCTTATGTTTTTGGGCTTGATACAGAGATTCGGAAGCATTTTTAGTTTCGTCTATATCTTAAAAAATGGCTGAGTTGGCACTTTGAATTTCTAGCATGGCTGACATTTAGGTAGCTTTCATTACAAAAAGCTACCTATTGCAGCCGTTCGGAAGAAAGCGATTTCAAAAAAAAATGGTATATTTTCATCGATCATGACCCCCAGACCCCGAAACCACCCTCCGTTCAAAAGTGATATATATATATATATATCTGACCTTTGTCACACTGTAACTCTCATATTTATGAACCGATTTCAATGTAATTCGGTGTGTACATAGTACATACCAATGTCTCCACCGAGTTCGTTGGCCAGCTTCATCCGCCGACTTGTTTCAAAATGGCGGCCATTTAAAAAATTTTTAAAAAATTAAAATTTGAAATGTGGTACCAAAAAATTGAAAATGAAAAAATATTTTTTTCTTATGTATTTGACCTTCATACAAAGATTCCGGAGCAGTTTTTATTTCGTCTATATCTTAAAAAATGGCAGAGTTATAGCATTTTGAATTTCTAGCGTGGCTGACATTTTGAAACGTCCTGAATTTTGTCACGCAATAAAAGACGTATTTATGAACCAATTTGGATCTAACTTCGTTTATACATAGTACATACCAAAGTCTCGACCGAGTTCGTTGGCCAGCTTCATCCGCCATCTTGTTTAAAAGGGGCGGCCATTTAAATTTTTAAGAAAAATTTAAATTTGAAATGTGGTACCAAAAAATTGAAAAAATATTTTTTCCTTATGTATTTGACCTTGATAAAAAGATTCGAGAGCAGTTTTTGTTTCGTCTGTATCTTAAACAATGGCTGAGTTATAACATTTTGAATTTCTAGCGTGGCTGACATTTTGAAAAGTCTTGATTTTTGTCACGTAATAACAGGCGTATTTATGAACTGATTTGGATGTACCTTGGTGTGTACATAGTACATACAAATATCTCGACCGAGTTCGTTGGCCAGCTTCATCCGCCATCTTGTTTCAAAATGGCGGCCATTTAAAAAAAATTTTAAAATTTTAAATTTAAAATGAGATACCAAAACATTCGAAAATGAAAAATATTTTTTTTGTATGTGTTTGACCATAATACAAAGATTCCGGAACAGTTTTGTTTCGTCTATATCTAAAAAAATGGTTGAGTTATAGCATTTTGAATTTCTATTGTGGCTGATATTTTAAAACGACCTGATTTTTGTCACGCGATACCAGGCGTATTAGGTAGCTTTCTTTACAAAACGCTACCTATTGCAGCCGTTTGGAGGAAAGCGATTTCAAAAAATTTTGGTATATTTTCATCGATCATAAACCCCAGACCCGAAACCGCCCGCCGTTCAAAATTGATATATATATATCTGACATATGTCACACTGTAACTCTCGTATTTATGAACCGATTTGGATGTATATTGGTGTGTACATAGTGCATACCAATGTCTCGACCGAGTTCGTTGGCCAACTTCATCCGCCATTTTGTTTCAAAATGTTTAAATTTTTTAAAAAAAATTTAAATTTGAAATGTGGTACTAAAAAATTGAAAATGGAAAAATATTTTTTTCTTATGTATTTGACATTTATACAAAGACTCCGTAGCAGTTTTTGTTTTGTCAATATCTTAAAAAATGGCTGAGTTATAGCATTTTAAATTTCTAACGAAGCTGACATTTTGAAACGTCCTGAATTTTGTCACGCGATAAAAGGCGTATTTATGAACCGATTTGGATGTAACTTCGTTTATACATAGTACAGACCAATGTCTCGAACGAGTTCGTTGGCCAGCTTCATCCGCCATCTTGTTTAAAAATGGCGGCTATTTAAAATTTTAAGAAAAATTTAAATTTGAAATGTGGTACCAAAAAATTGAAAAATGAAAAAATATTTTTTTCTTATGTGTTTGACCTTTATAAAAAGATTCGGGAGCAGTTTTTGTTTCGTCTATATCTTAAACAATGGCTGAGTTATAGCATTTTGAATTTCTGGCGTGGCAGACATTTTGAAACGTCCTGATTTTTGCCACGTGATAACAGACGTATTTATGAACCGATTTGGATGTACCTTGGTGTGTACATAGTACATACAAATAACTCAACCGAGTTCGTTGGCCAGCTTCATCCGCCATCTTGTTTCAAAATGGCGGCCATTTAAAAAAAATTTAATTTAAAATGAGATACCAAAAAATTGGAAAATGAAAAAGATTTTTTTCGTATGTGTTTGACTTTAATACAAAGATTCCGGAACAGGTTTTGTTCCGTCTATATCTAAAAATATGGCTGAGTTATAACATTTTGAATTTCTATTGTGGCTGACATTTTAAAACGACCTGATTTTTGTCACGCGATAACAGGCGTATTTATGAACCGATTTGAATGTAACTTGGTCTGTACATAGTACATACCAATGTCTCGACCGAGTTCGTTGGCCAACTTCATCCGCCATTTTGTTTCAAAATGGCGGCCATTTAAATTTTTTTTTAATTAAAATTTAAAATGTGGTACAAAAAATTGAAAATGGAAAAAATATTTTTTTTTATGTGTTTGACCTTGATAAAAAGATTCGAGAGCAGTTTTTGTTTCGTCTGTATCTTAAACAATGGCTGAGTTATAACATTTTGAATTTCTAGCGTGGCTGACATTTTGAAAAGTCCTGATTTTTGTCACGTAATAACAGGCGTATTTATGAACTGATTTGGATGTACCTTGGTGTGTACATAGTACATACAAATATCTCGACCGAGTTCGTTGGCCAGCTTCATCCGCCATCTTGTTTCAAAATGGCGGCCATTTAAAAAAAATTTGAAAATTTTAAATTTAAAATGAGATACCAAAACATTGGAAAATGAAAAAGATTTTTTTTGTATGTGTTTGACCATAATACAAAGATTCCGGAACAGTTTTGTTTCGTCTATATCTAAAAAAATGGTTGAGTTATAGCATTTTGAATTTCTATTGTGGCTGATATTTTAAAACGACCTGATTTTTGTCACGCGATACCAGGCGTATTAGGTAGCTTTCTTTACAAAAAGCTACCTATTGCAGCCGTTTGGAGGAAAGCGATTTCAAAAATTTTGGTATATTTTCATCGATCATGACCCCCAGACCCGAAACCGCCCGCCGTTCAAAATTGATATATATATATCTGACATATGTCACACTGTAACTCTCGTATTTATGAACCGATTTGGATGTATATTGGTGTGTACATAGTGCATACCAATGTCTCGACCGAGTTCGTTGGCCAACTTCATCCGCCATTTTGTTTCAAAATGGCGGCCATTTAAATTTTTAAAAAAAATTAAAATTTGAAATGTGGTACTAAAAAATTGAAAATGGAAAAATATTTTTTTCTTATGTATTTGACATTTATACAAAGACTCCGTAGCAGTTTTTGTTTTGTCTATATCTTAAAAAATGGCTGAGTTATAGCATTTTAAATTTCTAGCGAAGCTGACATTTTGAAACGTCCTGAATTTTGTCACGCGATAAAAGGCGTATTTATGAACCGATTTGGATGTAACTTCGTTTATACATAGTACAGACCAATGTCTCGACCGAGTTCGTTGGCCAGCTTCATCCGCCATTTTGTTTAAAAATGGCGACCATTTCAAATTTTAAGAAAAATTTAAATTTGAAATGTGGTACCAAAAAATTAAAAATTGAAAAAATATTTTTTTTTTATGTGTTTGACCTTGATAAAAAGATTCGGGAGCAGTTTTTGTTTCGTCTATATCTTAAAAAATGGCTGAGTTATAGCATTTTGAATTTCTAGCGTGGCTGACATTTTGAAACGTCCTGATTTTTGCCACGTGATAACAGACGTATTTATGAACCGATTTGGATGTACCTTGGTGTGTACATAGTACATACAAATAACTCAACCGAGCTCGTTGGCCAGCTTCATCCGCCATCTTGTTTCAAAATGGCGGCCATTTAAAAAAATTTAAATTTAAAATGAGATACCAAAAAATTGGAAAATGAAAAAGATTTTTTTTCGTATGTGTTTGACTTTAATACAAAAATTCCAGAACAGGTTTTGTTTCGTCTATATCTAAAAATATGGCTGAGTTATAACATTTTGAATTTCTATTGTGGCTGACATTTTAAAACGACCTGATATTTGTCACACGATAACAGGCGTATTTATGAACCGATTTGAATGTAACTTGGTCTGTACATAGTACATACCAATGTCTCGACCGAGTTCGTTGGCCAGCTTCATTCGCCTTCTTGTTTCAAAAGGGTTGCCATTTTTTAAAAAAAAATGTAATTTAAAATTTAAAATGAGGTATTAAAAAATTGGAAAATGAAAAAGATTTTTTTTATGTGTTTGGCCTTGATACAAAGATTCTGGAGCAGTTTTTGTTTCTGAAAATTTGTTCTTTTGTTTATATCTTAAAAAGTGGTTGAATTATAGCACTTTGAATTTCTATCATGGCTAACACTTTGAAACGCTCTTGTATTTGTCACGCGATACCACACGTATTCGCCTATTTCGATGGAAGAAGGCATGTGGATAGTATACATCAATATCTCGACCAAGTTCGCTGGCCAGCTTCATCAGCCATCTTGTTTCAAAATGGCGGCGATTAAATTTAAAAAAATTATATTTAAAATGAGGTGCAAAAAAATTAGAAATTGAAAAAGGTTTCTTTCTTAAGTATTTGACTTTGATATAAGGATTCAGGAGCATTTTTGTTTGTCTATATTTTAAAAAATGGCTCAGATATATCAGTTTCCATTTCTAACGTGGGTGACATTTTGAAAAATCTGATTTTTTGCCTGCGACAGCACTCGTATATATCAACCGATTCCGATGTGAGTGAGCATGTGCACAGCAATTACTAAGGTCTCGACCAAGTTCACTGGTTAGCCTCATCCACCATGTTGTCTTAAAATGGCAGGCACTTAAAGAAATTGCCGAATTTGGCAGCCAAATATAAGTTACTTTAAATAAAAGCAGCTTGGATAAAGCTGACTAATTTCACGAAATTCTCATTCATAATGATTTAGTATTGATAAAAATTTGTATTGAATCTCCTACATTCGGTTTCCACTTAATTGAGCTTCATGTGTTTGAATAATATAAGTTGGCTTTTTTAAAATAAGGAATATGAAAGCTACCTCTTCCTCCCGGCACTGGCCGGAAGGACTTTTTATGAACCGATTTGGATGTAACTTGGTCTGTACATAGTACATACCAATGTCTCGACCGAGTTCGTTGGCCAGCTTCATTCGCCATCTTATTTCAAAAGGGTTGCCATTAAAAAAAAATTTTTATTTTAATTTTAAAATGAGGTATAAAAAATTGAAAAATGAAAAAGATTTTTTTTATGTGTTTGGCCTTGATACAAAGATTACGGAGCAGTTTTTGTTTCTGAAAATTAGTTCTTTTGTTGATATCTTAAAAAATGGTTGAATTATAGCACTTTGAATTTCTAGCATGGCTAACAATTTGAAACGATCTTGTATTTGTCACGCGATAACACACATAGTCGCCTATTTCGATGTAAGAAGGCATGTGGATAATATACATCAATATATCGACCAAGTTCGCTGGCCAGATTTATCAGCCATCTTGTTTCAAAATGGCGGCCATTAAATTAAAATATATATATATTTAAAGTGAGGTGCAAAAAAAATTAGAAATTGAAAAAGGTTTCTTTCTTAAGTATTTGACCTTGATATAAGGATTCAGGAGCATTTTTTGTTTGTCTTTATCTTAAAAAATGGCTCAGATATAGCAGTTTCAATTTCTAATGTGAGTGACATTTTGAAAAATCTGATTTTTTGCCTGCGACAGCACTCTTATATATCTACCGATTCCGATGTGAGTGAGCATGTGCACAGCAATTACTAAGGTCTCGACCAAGTTCACTGGTTAGCCTCATCCACCATGTTGTCTTAAAATGGCAGGCACTTTAAGAAATTGCCGAATTTGGCAGCCAAATATAAGTTACTTTAAAGAAAAGCAGCTTTGGTAAAGCTGACTAATTTCGCGAAATTCTAATTCATTATATTGATAAAAATTAGTATTTAATATCCTATATTCGGTTTCAACTAAATTGAGATTCGTGTGTTTGAATAATATAAGTTGGCTTTTTTAAAATAAGGAATATGAAAGCTACCTCCTCCTCCCGGCACTGGCCGGAAGGACTTTTTGAAACGATCTGATTTTTGTCACGCGATAATACACGTATTTATGAACCGATTTGGATGTGACAATGAATGTGCATAGTACATAGCAATGTCTCGACCGAGTTCGTTGGCCAGACTCATCCGCCATCTTGTTTCAAAATGGCGGCCATTTAAAAATTTAAAAAAAATTAAAATTTAAAAGTGAGGTACAAAATAATTAGAAATTAAAAAATATTTTTTCTTTATCAGTTTGAGCCTGATACAAAGATTCCGGAGCATTTTTTGTTTCGTCTATATCTTAAAAAACGGTTTAGTTATAGCACTTTGAAATTCTAGTGTGGCTGACATTTTGAAACAATCTGATTTTTGTCACGCGATAACACGCGTATTTATGAACGGATTTGGATATAACTTGGTGTGTACATAGTACATACCAATGTATCGACCGAGTACGTTGGCCAACATCATCCACCATCTTGTTTCAAAATGGCTGCCATTAATTTTTTTTTCTATTTTAATTTAAAATGAGGTACAAAAAAATTAGAAATTGAAAAAGATTTTTTTCTTATGTATTTGACCTTGATACAAAGATTCTGGAGCATTTTCCGTTTCGTCTATATCTTAAAAAATGGCTGAGTTATAGCACTTTGAATTTCTAGCATGGCTGACATTTTGAAACTATCTGATTTTTGCCACGCGATAACACGCGTATTTATGAACCGATTAGGATGTGACAAGGCATGTGCATAGTACATAGCAATCTCCTGACCAAGTTCGTTTGCTAACTTCATCCGCCATCTTGTTTCAAAATGGCGGCCATTTAAAAAATTTTAAAAAAATTTAATTTAAAATGAGGTACAAAAAAATTAGAAACTGAAAAAGATTTTTTTCTTATGTGTTTCAGCTTGTTACAAAGATTCCGGATCATTTTTTGTTTTGCTTTTATCTAAAAAAAAAAGCCGAGATAATTCAGCTTGAATTTCGAATGTGTGTGACATTTTGAAAAATCTGATTTTTTGCCTGCAACAGCACTCGTATATATCAACCGATTTAGATAAGAGTAAGCATGTGCACAGGAATTACTAAGGTCTCGACCAAGTTCATTAGTGAGCTTTGTTGAACCCATTATGTTGTTTTAAAATGGCGGGCTATCACCGATAATTCGGGTTAATATAATTATTAATATAATTCGGGATATCACCGAATTTGGCGACAAAATATAAATCACTTTAATAAAACCAGCTTTGATAACGCAGACTAATTTGGACGAAATTCTCATTCATATTCAATATTGACAAAAATTAGTGTTTAATCTTCTATAATCGGGTTCCACTAATTTGAGCTCCTTGTGTTTGAATAATGTAAGCTGGCTTTTAAAAAATAAGGAATATGAAAACTACCTCCCTCTTCCTCCCGGCACTGGTCGAAAGGACTTTTATTCTATCTAGTCACTTGTCCCACAGTTTCACATTTATCCATTTAGATATTATTTCAGTATTTCCTGACTTTAGTTTACACCCTGTGTATTACAGTTTTGCATCGTCATATGTTATATTCACCTTGTGTCACAAAGAAAATTTGTAAAACAATGGGCCGATTAGAACCAAATTTGGTAGCGAATTGATCTTGCTAATATCTTGGATGAGTTCATTAATCAAGACGCTTTGATTTATTCATTCGAAAATAACAGCCCTTTGAAAATTCGAATAACATTACTCTGAATGGGGATATATTTTCAGTTCATTATTAATATATGTTAAAATTCTTTTATTTCAATAAAAGTTTTAGAAGTTGTTTGCTTTGTTAGTTGAGACATATCAAAAAATGCTAATGGCATTCATTGAATAGTTTGGGTTCGAACCTCGTTTGAGTACGGTAATACATTATAGCCATGATTTCAAGAAATTTTTAACATTTTACATGTAATTATTTCACGTAAATTCAATTACACTTGGTAGGCCAAATTAAAAATGTCCCTATAAATTACTTTTCTCGCCAAAATAGCGAAATTGGAACAAATAAGATAAATTTGTTTAATTTGTATTAAATCTCGTGTACCTTAAAAAAGAAGAAATCACCCTACTCTTCTATCTGATCCGGAAGGACTTTTTAATGTTTAAAAGGGAATCGCTAATTCACGATTCAGAAATACAGATTGATCGTCATTAAATTAATATTATTTTAAAGACACTTTAATAATCAATACTGTTATGGAAAGTAAAGTTTCATCAAAACAGTGTTCTCATTTGCCACTTTTATGAAAACCACTGTTTCGAAACAATAATTTTGTAATAGATTTATACTGCAAATTATGTAGAAATTTACCACGAAGATTATTGTTTGGAAATACTGGTATACATAAAGATGACCAGTATTGAAAGGATAAAAGAAAAGTTGTGTGTAAGAGTATGAACACAATTTTAGTTTTTCAATGTATCTTCATGATTTTGGTATCAAAAATATATACAGCCCATCTACTTAAGATTTATTTTAATGTTATAACCACTGAAATTGATGTTTATTTTCTAACGTCACTGAATCCCGTGCGATTTTTCTTCGAATCTCTGTATCTGACCAACGCCAACGCTTCAAGAACTCAAGTTGTAAAACATGTTACCTGACATTTTTAAAATTTTCTGATTCTTGTGTAAATTTTTTTAGCTGCATCTGATATCTTTTTTAAAGTGTAAGGTTTATTTATTACCCAATAGATGTCATCATTATCAAAGATACATGTGAGAGAAATGAAGGGAGTTTCTGATATTAAAATTCAATATGTACTATAAAATAAAATATGTCAGACAAAAAATGTTGCACATAATTTATTGAAGGTTCAGTCTTAATAAATTAACTGTTTTAGAGAAAGTAAGGTTGTCATTAGAGGTCATTTTTTTTTATTATTTTTTCTACCACTATTTCTAAACAAAAATAATCTACCTTGAAGAGGAGACGAAATCCACCACGAAGATTACTCTTTGAAAATAGTGGTAGAGCGAATAGTAAAAAACAGTTGCCACCCTGTAAATCATTTATGTAACGTTACACCATAAAATGCGTGGCAGCCTTGCTGCCTCCATTTCATTGAGTAATTTAACCGATATAACTGGTGTTACGTTACACTAATGTATAATATTAAGCCAGTTATATCAGTTTAAATTACGCCATTATATCAGTTTAGATTACGTTATTATATCAGTTAAATTACTCCATAAAATTGCAGGCAGCATGTGGCCACCAATTTTATGGAGTAACGTTACATAAATTTATACAGTGTAGTGACAACCCTGTAATTGTTTCGGCTCTAGATTTTTTTTTTAGAAAACTTAAATATCGAATATCTCGAAACTTACATTTCGTTAAATACCTTGATTTACGCTCGAACCCTTTATTAAATGAATTGAATTTTAACAATTCCCTCTCTTATCCTGTGTTTTAATTTTGAAAAAAATTTCAATTGATACCCTGTTTTGTTAGAAAATTATTAAGATCTGAAAAAAAAGCAATTATGAACATATGAGGCATTCTCACATTTTTTTTACTTTTAAGTCCTTGAATAATAATTTTTATTTTAGTACATACTCTTGGAATTTTTTATTTCTTATATTGGAAAACATCCCATTGCATGACTGCATAACAGTATTAACGAGATAAATAAGTTTTGGACGATGTTGGAGGTCCAAATATATCACGAAATTCCTATACAGTTCCGTGTCCCTAATACTGATTTTTAAGTTTGGAGCTGTCTGTATAAAATTGTTTCAATAAAAGTAATTCGATGTAATTTTTTCCAAAACTGGGATTATTGTTTTATATAAATATGTAACAAACAATTAACCTGCACACATTTTTACGGTTGTTATTATTTTTTGAACTCTGTCCCTGGGTTTAAGATTCCTTACCATCCCTCTTGCTAAAATTATACAGCAAATCCCTTCAGATGAAGCCACAGAATTTTTTTCAACTTTTTTCCCTTGCAGAAGTATGCTAGTTCTTTGGCAGGAAATTTACCGCAAAATTTAAATCAGCATTTAAATATCAATTTCAAGTATCGTGGCTTTATTGGTAGTCTTACCGTCCCCAAGGTTTATTCCTGCACTTTTCGAGGTAAATAATTTTTTTTTTTATTTAACCCAATGCAAATAACTGTTTCTAAAAATCATTCAACATTGTGGCTATTACTTAGTCTTAACATGATTTGCCTAAAAATAGATGGTCATTTTCCTTACCGTCTCATCCTTACCTTCCCTTTTTTTCCCCTTACCGTCTCTTTTTTCCTATTCCGTCCCCCCTTTTTTTTTCCTTACCGTCCCTTCTGTAACACCCCTTTAAGACAATGTTATACCAAAATTTTGTACTAAAAATACTACATTGTTATTAATTCTTATTTGAATATCCTGTGGGTACTGTGCAAATTCATTATAAGTAAAAACAAAAAGTTACAGCGGTAAAATGGTAAGTAAAATTAAACTCGCAAGTTTAACTTAAACCTCAGTTAAATAAAAAAATTTTGCTGCTGACCATTTTTTCTTTATTTTGAATCATTAAGGCTAGCGTCTATCAGTTTAAAATGTTATGTTATTAAAATTAATTTCACCAGATTGTTTTCCTGAAAGTTAAAAATTTGTGAGAATTTCCTCATATACATTTAAAGACGAATCACAGAATTCCTGCTTAAATGTGTGTTTCTTCAAATCTAAGGCATAAAAAGGCTTCAATTTCTATTATGCTTTTATCTCAAAATATACATTAAGCATGTTTTTAATTTATTGCATACAAACATACCCCAAAAATCTTTTCATGAGTGCCTTTAATGTTTCCTTTTTCGTATCTCTCTTCCAAAATGCAAAATTTTACCGAAAGCAAATGATGTAAATAATCCTAAAACTACGTACTTATCCGAACTAAGCAGTATTTTGTTATTTATTTATGAATCTTAATATATTTTGTTTATTTTAGTCATTTCTACCGCACGCAAAATTTTCTCTTTTCATCCAATAACAAATCCAAGTTTTATGCAAGTAATGTTCTGAAGCACCCTTTGGAAACATTTATTCAACTTACAAATCTTTCTAGCAATCATAAATTCAAATGCCAGATCATTTGCAAGCCTCGCATTTTCAAAACATTTGCCGTGTAAGAAAAGGGAGAATCCAGGAAAAAAATGCTTTTTCCCCATCTAAAAATCAAAGCGATACACTTATTTTTATCTTAAAAAACAAAACTTAAATTTTAAATTTGTGTTTTTGATGTGTACGAAAAATACCCGTCAATACTGTAATGGTGTTTTCGACTTTAAAAAAAATCAGATACGGTTTAACATTTTCAGACATTAGGAAATTTGAGAAAACAAATTTAAAGGCAAAACAAGAATAAAAAAAATCAATGCTTCAATTGATGGATTTAGCATAGGAATGTCTGTTGTGAAATGAAAAATCTGAGTCAAATTTTGAATATTTGTGAATAATACATTCCTCGCAAGCTGTTTAGAAAATAATTACCCAATTTTAAAATTAAATAGTTTAAAAATAATTTGTGAGAAAAATGTTAATTGAAACTAAATATTGATACACAATTACATGAATTTTATGTAAGGAATTTATTCGTATTAATTACAAATTTTACGAACACGTGGAGCTATAACATGTCATCTTAGATTTTTCACGCTAAAATATTACTAATTGTATATTTAAATGTATTTTCCATAGGTCCACTATCAGAGTCTAACGTATGTTGGACTCGAAAAGTGGAAACTGCACGCACTATTTCCAATTTCGAGACAAGTAACGGATATATATATGCAATTAGTGCCCTCCACGTGTCAAGTTATACCCAGCCCGAACATGAAAATTTTATTTCAAGGCAACCCAAAACCCGATCCGAACCCAAAGAAAATTTTTTGACAAACCCGAAACTCTATTCGAACACGAAATCGAAGATATATATATATATATATAATGGAAGATATATATATAAAGAAAGAAAAAACCTTTTTTAAACTTAAAATAAGAGTTCAAAATTTTAAAATAAAAAATTCCCAGCTATTGTTTCTTAACTTTAATTCTAAAGTTTAAAGCTACTTTGCCCCTGATAACTTTCTTTACGAGCCGTTAATTCCCAAATTGGCTCAGCCGATCTCAGCAATCTGATTGGCTAAAACTGATATTTATATAGTAGAAAATTATAATTATTTTCTTATGAAGTAGTGCAATGTAAAATAGAATGCGATTATAATGACTTAAATAGATTTATTTTGTTAAATTTGATCAAAATCACAGTAATGTAATCCAAAATATTAATATTAACGAAGAATCAGATTGCTGAGTTCGGCTGAGCCAATTTGGGAATTAACGGCTCGTCTTTCTTTTCTAGTCTAATATTTATTACTTTCTCATTTCGAAATTGAACGATCTTTAAGATTAAATTTGCTGAGCTTTTAATTTCTGCTGACGTTTGTGGTTAATGGTGCAGTCGAGTCGACAAGCCCAATTTCATCATACGAGAATGTGCTATCAATCATTAGCCAAATAACCCATAAAATTCATGCATCTTTTTGACAGGTGTGCCCGCTGCTGGAAATAGTGTAAATTACGCCCATTTACACGCGGAACGAAACTTTTCGCGTGGCTTTTTTTTCCATTATGACTGGCTAAAAGTAAATCGTAAATCCCGTCACTCGGTAGAGCTTTTTTGAAGGCGTTTGTGACGCCTGCCTTCTCTCAACCCAGTTGGACCTGATTTAATAAAAAGGACATGTAACAAAAAAGGATAATAAATCAGGTCCCTAAAGACTTTATCTCGCCTTCCTTGAGTCCTAACTCATCAGCGAACATTTCTTGTTAAAAGAAACAAACCGCCAGAAGAGAGCAGCTCCCGGTCATTACATATATATACTAAAATATATAGTTTTTTCCAGCTGAAAAAATATTATAGACTGTTTGTTTTTTAATCGTGTCTATCCGAATCCAATCCACAAGAGTCAGATTATAGTCCGAAACAATTAAAGTCAAGCCGACCAGCAATGAAAAAATAATTGCTAACTTAGCCCGAACCGAAACAAACCAAACTGTGGGTTGGGTCGTGTTTGGTTAAAATCGGATTACCCGACAGGATGCAGGACTCAAATATATAGCATATCTTTTTCTGAGTGTGTAGTATTCAATTTTTTAATTATTTCTGCTCAATAACATGCATAACTGCCAACCTTCCACTAATCTTTCGTAATGTCTGGATTAATTTAACCCAGGTTAACCACATTTTGAACCAGAAAATTAATTTCATGGATGTTTACTTATTTAATGCCAGGTTTCTACGTGGAACATATTTATTTTAATTTCTTTAAAAAATTTTCTGGTTTGAAACGTATTAAACCAGGGACAAATTAACGCAAGTATTACGGAAGATTAGTTTGAGGTTGGAACATGTCTTTTAACATTAGAACCGCCATAGCGGTCATTTTGACCGGTACCAAATAAAAATACTTCGATTCGAACTAGAAATTTCTTTCTAAAATAAGTTAAATATGTACCACGGAGAAATAAGTTAAATAAATAAGTTAGATAGTTTTTAATAAAAATTCTGGTGTAAAATATTTTTATAACACTTGAGCAAAATTTCCGGCGGTTCTAGTGTTAAGTGAACCACGAAGCACCATGCCAAATTGTTCTTAAAAAATATTAAAACGTAAAGCTAGTTTCAATTTGGCTTAAAACACTTAAAACAAGGCAGATTACAACATAGCCTATTAATAACATATACAAGTAATATCAATAAATATCTTACTTCAAATTTATGTATTTGTACTTTAATATTCAAGTTGAATTAATATTTTTTTCAGAAAGTGTGTTTTAATTATTTGACTTTAAATTGAATTTTCACTTTTCAATAACCATGTAAGTAATAAAGTGTGGTGACATAATGTAGATCCAAAGAGAGAAACAGTTTTTTTAAGAAGCTCTATTAAAAGTAGAATGTCAAATCTTTCAAATGTTTCCCTGCAAGTTACCCATACTCTATGCCATACACGTGCAAATAATCAGACATAAATGATGGTTAAGCGTAGATGTTTAAAATAATTTAATTATTAACACCATATAAATTTAAAAAACAAGACGATCATGCCGGTTCGTCTGCGGCAGAACCAGGTTATTTTTTCGGTCCGAAACTATTGTTCTGTATTTTTAATTTGTATGGTGTCATTAAACAAAGTACAAAAAAACTTGTGAAAACAGAAATTCTCTATACATGAATCCTGCATTATACTGAAAATTTTCATGGTCCCGACGAAATGAATACCATTCAATTATACTTTCTAAGACTGTCAAAAACGGAACTTTTCTTTGGTCTCTAGAATTCCACCTTAGCAGGTTTTACTGTATTTTATACTCTTATGGCAGATTCTTGGCGCTTTTTTTACCTATAGAATTAAGCATGCTGTAATTATTAATATATTGTGCAATTACTTATTAACCTTTAACTGATGTTACCGGTCTCATATACCGCTTTTTTTTCTATTTTTATAGTTTAACTTGTAACTTTTAATTTAACTACAAACACTACCAAAATTTTGTTCCGTTTGGAACTTTAACCTTTAACTGATGTTACCGGTCTCACAGACCGGAGCTTTTTCCAATTTTTATAGTTGAACTTGTAACTTTCAGTTTAACTACAAACTCTACCAAAATTTGTTTCGTTTGTAACTTTAGTACTAACACCAGAGACTTTTGAATAGGTGAAGTTTAGTTATAACAGTCGTGTGCAAACAGTTTAGCACAAAAACACCATCCTATGAGTTAATAGCGCTTTTTATTCATCTTTCGATTGAGCGGTCTCACAGACCACTTCAAACTAGTTATGAAACAATTTCAATCACATCAGTTAAAGGTTAATACTATCACCAGAGGCTTTTGAACAAATGAATTTTAATTGTAAGTGTCCTGTACAAAATGTTAAGTAGAAAAACACTATCCTATGAGTTAATCTCGCCATTTATTCATCTTTCCATGGAGCGGTCTGACAGACCGCTTAACAGTAGTTATGGAATAATTTCTGTCACATCAGTTAAAGGTTAACTAATTTTTAAAATATAGTTTATCTATAATTTTCGAAACGCCATGTTTTCCTTGAAATTAAATAAAAACATTTAAATGTAAGAAAATCAAAATTATGATTTATTTTACTAAATACTTCTGATTTATTTTACTTTGGGTGTCGACTTTTTAATATCTTCGACGGTTTTTATGTTTTAAAAAACTATTTTATGTATTTTTAGCATCTTTTTAGTAAAATAAATCATAATTTTAATTTTTGTATATTTAATGTTTTTACTTATTAGTTTACTATTCATATTTTCCCTCTGCTTTAAAGCCCCCACCTGCTTCTTGACTCTGGCTGCGAGACATAAGGTTTGTGTTCGAATCCCGACTCGTGTAAGGATGTTTGTAGTGGTTCAGATTAAACTTTAAACGGAAGCCTCGGTCTGTTTAACCCTCGTGTTCAAAGGTTGACCGTAGCGCCCGAAACCAACCAACCAACCTCTGCTTTAATATAGAATTTTTAGGGAAGGATTAACCTCTAAAATTTGTAAAACCTTTTCATTCAGGAAAGTTTTCTAAATTAAACTGGATTAAAGACATCTGAGCATGAGTTAGTAAAATAACTCCTCTGGCCTTGATAATGACTTGCGCCTGATAAAATATTTATTTAGCGTGTCTGCGGAAGTGTTTTGAATGTACAATATACCAATCGTTTGGAAGAAAGTTCTATAAATCTGTTAAAAGAAGCTGGTGGGGTATGACCTGCTTGCACTCCGATTTCTAAAATATCCTAGTGGCGTCAAATGGGATTTATTTCCGGGCTATTCTCCTAGAACCAGGTGCCTGACTAGAACATTTACAGGAACAGATATTGTGATTGAAACTCCATTTCTCTCCGAGAGACAAATAAAAGTGAAACAAATTATGAAAACGATCGTCTAGATAACAAGCTACGTACTTAGATACATAGAAGAGGGCTTTGCCCAAGAATAAAATGTCCCAAACATTGGCAAGAAAATACACCTTTGTTGATAGTTGAGTCTTCATAAGTTTGAACACTTCCAATTGCTAGATATATGGTTCCATAAACCTGGCGCTATATTCTTAGTCTGCCATTAGCGTGACGAAGTTGGAAACAAGACTCATCAGTCCATGCTACTCGTTTCTAACAGTCAATGGTCCAGTCAGGGTATTCTCTGGCCCATGCAAGGCGTTGAGCACGCTAACATGCATTGACAAGTGGTACTCTTGTGTCTTCTGAATATGAATGTCACTTGGCAGAGCAAACATTGCGCGATCTCTCTTCCGGCTATCGGTATGGCTCCTTGATTCAGTTAGGTGGACACGAAACATAAGTTTTGATGTTGCTGAGTGCTTAACAAACAGCTGAATCTTATGAGGTCAAGTTCATTTAAACCTGCCAATCTTTTGTAGTTTACTGAATTATTACTTCATTTTCCGCTATCTGTGTACTTTCACCTTACTCTTGATATTGTGGAACAAGAAATTGTCGGTCCATTGTCGGTTACTTTCTGAAATTGAATGGCCCATGCGGCGAACACTTATTATTTGTCTCGAGTCGAAAACGTCTAAATCGAGAGTTTTTCTCAACCTCGTTAATTTTAACAATTGTTTATAAATGCATATACACTAGGGTGGAACTAAAAAACGAAGTTTCAAATTTTATATTCTAATAGTATTTTTTTTCCTTTTTAATTTCATAAAAAGAAAATATTTTTCTTTCAATTTTAAAATGATATTTTCCGGTTCCTCAAAGCATCTGATTTTCCATAAAAAATGAATAAAAGCCAATAATTGCATGAAAAGTGTTTTAAGCTTATTGCTAAATTTATATTTTGCAAAATTAAATTATTGAAGTGTTAATGTCCTGTAATAAAGAGAATAATTTAGTTTTAGTGTCATGGAAAAGATGGCCCCTCTTTATTTGACTTCTGTAGAAGCCAGCATAGTGGGCGTCGGCTTTCATTGTCTCTGATTTATTTGGCTGCGACTCATAACAAATTAGTCCGATTTAGCGTGTATTAACAGTTTCTTCGATTATTTTTCATTAAACAGTCGGTGTCAAATGTGTCAATTTCTGCTAACGTACCTAAATCTAGAAAATTGTTGAAGTGTCTCGTACTTTGCGAAACAAAACAATTAACTTTAGACGGTCATCTTCGGTGAACATATGAAGATGTTATGAAACATTATTTATGGGTTCAATTTAACTTAAAATCTGCCATCGGGAATCTGGAACACACTATTTCTGAAATATCTAAAGCTGTTGCTGATACAATTAAAATTGTATTGCTGAGACCTTGAAATACAATGGTTTCTGATACACAAATCATAAAAAATGATTAGACTATCGTGAGAAATGTCAAAATTTGAAGAAAAATATTAAGATTGGAAAGAATAATCCCACATCCAATATAAAAATGCAAAATGTTAGGTAATCGTGCAAAAAACTTTTCTTTGTGTAAATGCACTAAATATTATCGTGTATCAGAACAAGAATGTCTCCTTCTAAAAGACCAAAGAGACATGGAGTGGTAGCAACAGGATAATAGATATAAAAACTACAAAATAATGCGTAGAAAGACTGGAAAAGGAAATAGCAATGGGGAAAAAAAGTTATTTTAAAACAAAAAAGTTATGTTTTGATTAAATGATCGTCAAGTGAAAAAAATAATTCGGAAGGAAATAGTTCAATCGGTTGTTCTTCTAAACCTGAATTTGATAATCAACAAGGTGAAAGAAGCGGAGTATTAGACAGAACTGCAAATATTATTGCAAATGCCACCTAGAAGATACGAGGGTATTTCTGATGGGACTCGTATGGGTATTTCTGATGATAATAAAGAAAAGGTAACTGAAAGAAGGTCTTGAAAACGACAAAGAGAAAAGTAATAGAAGAATTTGAAAGAACAAGAAAGACGAAATGAGTTAATTTTAGAAGGTTTGTATTTTGATGGCAGAAAGCATAACACTGTGATAACTGAAGCAAAGGGAAAAAAGTACAACTAAGAATCATTAAAGAAGTGCACATGGTCTTAGTTCAAAAACCAGGATCAAAATATATTGGTCATATTTCATTGACATCTTTTTATATTAATATAGCCACTGCAATTTTGGTGTATTTTCAAAATAATAATGGAGACATTTCAAGTTTGAAATTTATTGGGTGAAACAGAAACGCCGTAAATGCAGAACGCAAATCTGGAGTTGTCAAAACATCGGAAGCAAGACTCTAAAAACTTTACAATGAATAATTTGCTTATTATATGCAAATGAACTTTTTTTTAAATACTTATTTCAACATCTTACTGAAAAAACTATGGGTACTAAAGTATTTTCTGGACCAATAGGAAAGCAACTTGAAAAAATGCGAACATATTGAAATTATATACTATTAAAACATGGATCCTGTCTTGACGGACTGATCAGATGAAGAACTTTTAAAAAAAAGTACAAACAGGGAATACACCTGAATTTTAGATATTCCTTGTCATACTCAAACAGTGAAAACGCTTGTCAAAATTGCCCCGAGAGCTGCCTAAACCGTCTTTAGATATTAAGCAAGAGATGGCTTTATCTAGGGAAAGTTTAATTACCGCAGTGTAATGACAAAGTTTGCCTAAGAAGCCAGTAGGTTGACTATCCAATAGAATTAATCCATAACAAAGGGAGGTAAGGAGGGTGGAAGTCGATATTTAGCCATCTCCTCGTGGTGACTTTTGTGAAGTATTTGCTTAATATAAGCAGATATTAGCTAACAGCTACATTGTTTACTTTAAGTTACTTTATACTGAAATCTTAAAACATTGACGTCCTTGAGGAACCGGAAAACAAATTAAGTTTAAAAAACCTTTTCAGCCAAAAGTTTAGACATCCAAAAAGGAAAAATGTTTTCACTATTACACATTAAAACAAAAAATTTTTTTTTTTTACCTTATACTTAAGTCCCACCCTAATGTTCAGTCGCTGTCATATTATATATATATAGATAGATAGATAGATAGATAGATAGATGAGTGTATGAACATAAGCAGAAATAAAACAGCAATACCAAGACTGTTCGATAATACTGGATAGCTCTAAATCAATGCACTTCAATGTATACACACACGGAAACTCATCAATGCTTCAACAATCATCATTACTTCACCTTTTAACACTATTAAAACTTTTAACAATTTAAAAATAATTACTGAAGAAGATTTTGCAATCTGAAAAGACTAATAAAATAACAATATAATGTATAGCACTCAAAACAGCCATTATTATTTTGGTTGGGTATAAAAATAACGCTTAGCAACTTTTGTTTTATAAGGGGTCTCAGGACTCTGGAAAAAATGAAAAAAAGAGACCATTTTCAACATTTAATATCTTAAAATGTATATGAGTTTCAGTGGCGTGGCGTGAAAATTTTCGGTGATCATCGCAATTATTTAAGTTTGTGGTGAAAAATTATTAACTCAAATTCAATGGTTGAATGTTCAAAAAAGAAACTTTAAATCTTACCTTCACTTATACATGAACTCCAAATGTTCTGCTAAAACTGGATCGTAGAGTTTTAAAAGCTTATTAAGAGTTTTAAAATATTGCTTGGTCATCGCCGCTTCGTGCGATGACCGGACGCCACGCCACTGATGAGTTTAAAGCACAATTTTTATTGGAATGAAAGATGTAAGTATTTTCTTTCATTTCATGTATTTAAAACATTGCAAGATGCAGAATTATCATTTATAGGATGTTCCAAACTGTCAGACATTTGACGAGAAGAAAATTGGTGTAATAGCTTACGTGCAGGATAATAAAATAAATTTTGCAATTAGAATGAAACTTTCTGTGCCTGCTTATACTTCAGGTTGTAATAATTACCCTGAACTTCAATAAATTTGCATTAAAAGCATTTTTATATGTTTAATACAAAGTTGTATTTAGCTAATACAAAATTTTGAAAATTTCAGCAGTATAATCGCTTAAAGAAAATATTTTTTTTTTAATAATAAAAAGAAAAATTTAGGTTCAGTTTATACAGACTAACATGAAACATTTGTTTTGAAAATTTCTTGAAAACATATTCAGAAGTTTTTGAGATACCCTGCGCGTTATGCCCAAAAACGTCATTTGGAGAAAAATGACTTCAAAATTTCGGAAAAGCCGCTTCATCTATTGAGCTAGTATAATTCTAAAAGCATAATTCTAAAAATATTCATTCAAAAAAAAATTCTAAAAGTATAATTCTTCTGTGCTAATGGGAATATCAAGGAAACAATTATATCAAAATGTTCAGAAAAGATAGGAGTTTAACATCTAAAAAAATAAAAATTTCGAAAATTTTGAAACTTAAGGAGTCCTGAGACTCCTTAAGCTATTATAAACTACTTCATGGGAAGATAAAAGTTGTTCGAAAGTTCAGATTTTATTTATGATTTCAAAATAAATATCATTGAACATCCTTAAACTGGTGTATTTTGTGCAGAATATTTTTACCAGAAAAAAAGATTTATTCACATCAGTTTATGAAATTTCGATGGTTAAAATAGACCACTCCATACAATTTTGTTAATAATTTACTAATGAAAAACATTTGTACAATATATCATAGAATTTTGTTTGAATTTTTCAATCGTTTTTATAATCATATGTGTACAGGGTGTTCAATTAAAGTACAACAAACTGAGAGAAGTGATAGTACACGTTCAGAAGGAAAAAATTATAGGAAAATAAGATCGTAACCCACTTTTCCAGTAACAAAAACAAGGTAGGGGAGACATGGGGAATGGCGGCACTCGGGGTTATGCCGCCACCTGCCTAATTTAAAAACTAACGGCAGTTTGAGATAGTGAATGCGCCTGCACTATAGCGACCAACTATAGAAACAGTAGATTAATATTAACACAATTATTCTAATTGGTAAACAAATCATATTAGATGTAAATTTTCAACTGGGCGAAAAATGTCCGGACCAGGATTCGAACCCGGGACCTCCTGGCTGAAGCCGCCAGTGTTCTGCCCTCTAAGCTATCCCGGACGATTCTGGTCGAACTTTTTCACCCAGCTAACCTTGATGATTACAGCATCTGGTCTGAAACCTGGTTCAGCTCAACAGAATAAATCTCAGGTAATGGAACTCCAGAAATCGCTGGATACGAAATTACACTAGATTAATATTAACACAATTATTCTAATTGGTAAACAAATCATATTAGATGTAAATTTCCAACTGGGCGAAAAATGTCCGGACCAGGATTCGAACCCGTGACCTCCTGGCTGAAGCCGCCAGTGCTCTGCCATCTGAGCTATCCCGGACGATTCTGGTTGAACTTTTCACCCAGCTAACCTTGATGATTACAGCATCTGGTCTAAAACCTGGTTCAGCTCAACAGAATGAATCTCAGGTAATGGAACTCCAGAAATCGCTGGATACGAAATTACACTAGATTAATATTAACACAATTATTCTAATTGGTAAACAAATCATATTAGATGTAAATTTCTAACTGGGCGAAAAATGTCCGGACCAGGATTCGAACTCGGGACCTCCTGGCTTAGTTTTCATCTAGTTGATTTTGGAGTTTCAAATGATAAACACCTTTTATTGTTACATTAGGTACTTAAGATAATATTACCCGTAATCTACATGCGTTCACCGACACTTTGATGCAATTTGTTGAACAAGTTCGGTTCTTCTTTGGTTCTTTCTTGGGAATCTCCGCTGTATTGTCCTTTCGGTATAATGCCGCCACCATGGCAAAGGTGAGTTTTCCAATTTGAGTTAAATTGTAAACTTAGCACATTAATAAATCTAAGGAACACTGTAATTATTCATTATTCTGCTACATTACATTGCTTTCTAAATATTTTCAGTAGGTTATGTGTTTCCTAGTATCCATTTTATGTATTTACTAGGTCATTAAAGAGTAGCGTTATTACCCCGATACAGTTTAGGCGGAATTACCCCAGTATCATGGGTAATCCCGCCACTGTACAGATGTTGAAAGAATTTTTTTTTTATGTGTGCTTACTTTACAGATATGATTACGCTTAAATTTATACAGGTACTAAAGCTCATGATTCAGCTTTAGAATTTTTACTATTAAAATGTAAACATTTTTTTCAGGTGAAAAAATTTAAATTCCCTTAAGGTGTCACAATGCCCTCGGTTTCCCCTATCTCACTTTAAATCTATCCCGGAATTTCGTTCATAACAACTAATCAAATTAAATCCCGGAGTCACAATCCACTTATTCAGTCATAAGTACTGAGATACTTACTCCAAGCTGAACCTAGATTTTTTTTCATAATTTGAAGAATAATGAAGAAAATGTAACAAAATATTCAATAGACTTACCGTCAACTGGGATAACTTTGACCCATTAAAGGTAACTTTGGCCCAAAAGAGAAAAAAGCTTAAATCTGCTATATTTGCTACTTCTCTTGAATTATCGACAAAATTTTGGTCTCAAAACATAGGTAGCAACACTAACTTAAGGCTGGCAGCTCATTGTCAGTAATTCGCAAAGGTTCCACCGTGGCAGCACCAGGCAAACGAAAATCTGTGAAGATGGTGAGAATTCTGTTCTTACAACTTTTGTCTTCCTAGCTGTAAATAAATACATTTGGTCCTTGGTAAGTACATGTTATCATAATCTCATTAGTGTAGATCAAGGCCTAATGCAGCATTGTGCGTTTTCTATCCTGAGATAAAAAATAATAGCGTTTTTCTAAGTTGATGTAACTTTGGTCTAACAGATTATCATTTAAATTTTTGTATATACTTTCTGTCAATGCATAAAAAATGCTATATTTGAAGGGGAGATTTTTGTTATTTTGTTGAATTTAAGCATTGATGCTTTTGTTTGTTTTTGGTATACTTGTGAAAATAGGCATTTGTGATTATAGAAACAATAACTTTGGTGAAAATTCATTCAGTGTATTGGTTCCAACTGAATCAAACAAGAAAGCTATTGACAAAGATGACTAACGTTGGAAATTTTGTACTTGTGCTATTTAATGGCAATCTCTATCCCGGAAGAATTACTTTGAAATCAAAGGAGGGCTGCGTTGTTTACTGCATGGAAAAGAAGTTAAAGTGTTGGCGTTGGCCACAGCGACCGGACTCGAAGATGAATGCATGGAACGATATTGGCAAAAATAAGCCCACCTAAACTTCTGTCTAAGAGAAAATAGTATTCAGTCTCAGACAATCCACGTTAAGCAATATTTATGAGTTTTGTAATATTTTTTTAATTAAAATATATGCTAATTTACTGTCTTTTTACATGTTTACACTTCTTACCCTCTGTCCCCCGACTTTTTCAATGGATAACATTGGCCTACATCATGCTGTAGACCCTATAACATTCGTTTTAACACGTGGGCCATTTTTATCCCGATTCAAGGTAACATTGGTCTAATTTTTCAAAAACACTTTATGGTAAAAAAAAATAATAATAATATCGACAAATTTATGATAATGGTGTGGTTTCAAATGTTCTTAGAAATTAAAAAATTAACATTTTTTAATAAAATAAGAGAATGGTGATGCTAAACATGCCATGAATCAGAGAAATTTGAGCCAAAGTTACACCAGTTGACGGTACCTTTTTTGTGTTCAATATAATGGGCATTGCAATATATGATGGAAGTGCACAGTGATTCAGACAGTGAAACCGGTGCATACTTTCAGCCTCATTTCGAAATAAAGAGCGTCCAGCTGAGAGTATTTTGTACACGGATGTATTTTGTCCACTTCCAGTTCTTCTCCAGACAAAGCAAGATAAGTCTGTTGAAAAGTTTGCTGCAATATCTTCATTATTGAACGAAAATCCGGCTTAAGCTTGGAGTAAGTCTGTCAGTATTTATGACTAAATCTATGCACTGGGATTCCGAGTTTTATAGTTAATGTCTATTGTCTTAGCATTTACTATAATCTCTATTAGCTTGTTACTACATTAACTGAACACTTTGTGCATTTTATTCTTAGGTGGCCGTTTTCATATTAAAATAAATGCAAACTATGAAATCCCAATCAACTAAACGCATTTTTGAGAGTATTTTTGAACGCATTTTTGAGCTTAGTTTGTCACTATAATAATTGAACACTTTGGGATTTTTTTACTTAGGTGACTGCATTCATGTTAAAACAAATACGAGATATGAAGTGTCAATCAACTAAGCTTATTTTTCTTATATACCGGGAGTCGGCAGCACGGACAACCATCTCATCGAATTGGAGTCTGAAATTCCAGAATTAGCTAAAACTCGATTTCCATATTAAAACGCAATCGGTCTTCCAAGTCATATCTTGATGAAAAATACCTAAAAACCCTATTTTAGCGATCGACTCGTAAGTTTACCATTGCGTTTTCCTGCACCCAAAGGTATGAAAACATGGCGTACTGGGAGCAGGAAAATTCAATGGTAAACCTACGAGACAACCGGTAAAATCGGGTTTTTAGGTGTTTTCCACCAAGATATGACTTGGAAGACCGATTGCGTTTTAATATGGAAATCAAGTTTTAGCTAATTCTGCAATTTCAGCCTCCAACTCGATGCGGTGGTTGTCTCATAGTTCGTACGCCTCCTTGAATTTTTCAGACCCGAAAATTTTTCGACACCAGTATTATCTTATCGAAAATCTCTTCTTAAAAGAAGGTGAAATTTTGCGCGTTTAACCTAGATTTCTTTTTCTGTAAAAAGATACTGGTAGTTTTCCTGGAGAAATAACGGTATCCGTACGAACCATGTGTCTGTGCTGCCAGCTCCCGGTCTATTAGTTTTTACCCGACTGCCAAGAAGGGTTATGTGTTTCACGCGTATCTGGGTATGTGGATTTCTTTATACCCTCGAAACATCCCAACGGCTGGATGGATTTTAATGAATGAGATCTCTATCGATTCGTCTTAACCGTCCGATGGTGATAGGCTGGATTTTGTTTTGATAAATTCAAAATGGCAGCCGTAAAATACAAAATGGCGGTAGAGACAAAAAGAATTACGCACCCTATTGAGTGGCATATCATTGGATAGGTCTTTCAAAATGAAGACAATGTTTCATTGACTATTTTACAGTCAGAAGCTCCGTTTAAATATTACACAACCTGGAAGTTGTGTAGGTAGGATCTCTAGCTTTACTGCAACTCTAACCTTCATAGACATCTATAGGCCGCATCAAAACAGTGCTTATAGATGGGAACTAACAATTAATCACAACTTAAAAGTCATCAATACAAGTAAATAAAAAAATAGGTAAGTAATATAAAAAATAGTTTCACATCGATGAGAAATAATTAATTAATTCGCTTTTTACGCAGTCAGGTTTTTTGATTTTTTTAATTTAATTTTTACTTGTTCATCTTAGTAATTGAATACTTTGTGCATGTTTTACTTGGGTGGCCGCCTTCATATTAAAATAAATACAAACTATGAAATTTCAATCAGCTAAGCATATTTTTGAGATCGATCTTAGTTTTACACCACACTAACTGAACAGTGTTTATATTGTTTGCTTCGGCGGAACGTCTTCATATGAAGTCATTCTTAGATTCTACATAACTGATCATTTTTTTATTTTTATTTTTTTTTTTTTTTTACATATAAAAATGATTGTCTACATTCTCGGACGAACACTGGCGAACGCCTTGTTGGAGGAACCTGTAAGACCTGGAGATTTTTGGTAGAAAGGAAAAGTTTCGGTTGTTTACCCTAATTAATAGGATCATACTTGATTGAAAAAATATTTTTAAAAATACCCGATGTGAGGTTATGCCAAGGGCGGATCAATGCAATTCTTTGGGTGCAGGCTCGACTTTAATTTCCCAAAAAGAGGAAAATGTTTCTTCTCCTTCTTTGGGTTCACCTACACAATTGCGTATGTCAGGTCTTAAAGAGATCGCCAGCAACATGCGAAGAGAAAACTGCGTCCGGGTCAAAATTTCAATTTGGCGCCCCCCCCACACACACACACACATTTCTTTGTGACATGTGGCACAAAACTGAAAAGTGCAGAAACAGAAACAAATTTTACCTAATGCATATTTCGCGTTTATTTTGGAACTTTACGTTTAATTTTAATTCAGAAATTTAAAGAAAATAAATAACATAAGAGAAAATTATAAATATTTTGGCAGAGGGAATCTGGAAAATGGATGTAGAAAAAATGTATCTCACAGTATAACAGTTTGGAACCCTTTTATATTCGAAGAAAGAAACCCAATGCTATTTTGAGAGTAGTATATGTTTTTGTCACAAGACAGCAAGACTCAGAAAAGAGAAAGTTAACTAAAGAGATTAAGACAAAGACCCAAACCAAGTTTTGAAAAGAAAGACGTCCTTATTCATAAATTTGTATTTCGGTGTAGGGCAAAGGACAATGCAATAACTTTGAAACGGAAAATGTACGTACTTCCATTGGGAAAATATTCCCAATATTTAAATATACATTTATTTATACAAAAGAGAAGGAAAAAAGAGGTTCGTAGTATAAATTTGGCACCCCCTTAATTTTCGCGCCCGAGACGCCTGACCCCCTTCGCCCTTCACTTTGCACGGCCCTGGAGATCGCTGATTATTGGCCGGCTTAAAAAAAAATTAAATATTTTCTAGTAAAAAATTTTGTAAAAACTTTAAACACGTTCTTCTTCAAACAACATTTTTTACCTTGTCCCATGGTTTCCGGGAAAACTACTCTGTTGATTTGAATGATTTTTTTGGGAATTGTTCTGCATACGTGTCTCTATGGTTGGAACCGAAAATACGTAATACTTATCGGTATAATCTATTTTTTCTAAGCCTTTAACCAGTTCGGGACCGGCGTCTTTTACACGAATATTATTCGTTTGGCACCACTTTTTGTTAATTGACTTAACTTTATAAATCACGAAATTGTCGTAATTAAATAAAACCAATTTTACTTTTCTTTTTTACTGGTATCAAACTCAAGCGTTTTAAGAATATTTTGAGGGTGCATATATGCACCCATGGTCCCGAACGGGTTAAAGACCAAAAAATGTATTTTTGCTACCCATTTTATAAAATAAATGACATTTTGACAAAAAATGACAAAATTATTATTTTTGTCGGTTCCAGCCATAAAGGGCTACTGATTATAAAACTGTTCTTAAATTCTATTCCTGATTTATAAAACTGGTGGAAAACGTGGGACATTACAATTGTGCGCCGTTACAATTGTGCGCTCAACTTCGTCTCCATTTTGAAATAACTCCCCCACCCCCCCTCTCCAAAAAATTAAAAAAAACTTATGCAACTAGTTTTAAAATAAAAACATCTACAGTAATATATTTTGTTTATATTCAAAACAAAATCCACAAAAATGCCTAGCAGTAGAATGTAGAAAATCCCCTTATTACAAAATTTCAATTTTGTCATTAAAATAGCTTTCACAATTAAAGTATCAAGAAAAAACTAATTTACGCAATTAGTTTAATAAAATAACTTATTAAACTAATTTAGTAAGAATTAAATATTATTGATTTGCAAAACTCTTTATCAATATAATAGTTTCCATGTACAACAAAATTTGTCTTTGATTGATCTTAGAAAAAATATTCTGTAATAGTATTCTTGCAATACGAGAAAACTTATTATACTTTAGTGCCTTTAAGTGGAATAGATTAATCCTCTGAACAATTGTGCAATGATGTCACATTAATTATTTGCCAATGCATGATTTCCAGTTCTAAGGCGAAAGCGATTCCTGAAGCATTTTCTGGATTACCAATATTCCAAATCAATTGAATACGGCAATCTAATAAAAGGTTTAGGAATGCCGTATCACGCACACGTATCCTTTAATACAATTTCTGGATAGATAAATATGGGGACAGGTGCATAAACTGTTTCTGGCAAATCCTTTTTATTGAAGTTTCGAATACTTAGGCATTGCCTTTGACCTTGTAAAATAAACGGTGATTTATGATTATATATGAGATATAGTTAGATACACTTTGTAAAATCCTGTACGCGAAATTTATTAAAATTTAAAAGGTTGGTGTTTAGCTTCCAGGTCTCCCGATGTTTGTGAGCCACTATTTCCGAACATAAATATTCGCTTTTAAAATCGCAGAATTACGGAATTAAGTAAAACGAATTCATAAATGGAATTCTTAAAAATCAGCAGACTTTGCACACTATGTTATTGATATAATATTTGTAACAGTCTTACAAATCACTATTATTACCTAACTGTCAGAGTTCATAAATGTAGAAAACCCTTAAGTCAGCTGGATTATGTCCAAATGTAATTTTAAACAGTTTAAGTAAAGATTTTTTTTGTTGTTGTTTGTGTCACATTTAGTGTTATACCTTCAAATTTGAACAAATAATGCTTACTATTGAATAAAATCATTAAAAATCATATACCACTAAACAGATGCCTCCTGCAACTGATATGCCCCTCTAATTTTACAAAATGTAAGGGATTTGGAGATATACTGTTTATAGCAGACTAAAAAATTGCATTTTATTAATAAATATAATTGTAGTTGTTTGAAAGAGATACCAAAACTCTTATATATATATATGAGGATGTGAGTTTCAAAACTCGCCTAGTCCAAAATTTCAAATATCGTCTTTTCTCAATCAATCTATTCTATTGGTAAACCTGCACCGAAAAAACACAATAATCTGCAAAAAAAAAATTGTTTTATCCTGGTACACATTGGTTCACATTGTGAAATTTTGGTTTGCAATGAAAACCAATGAATGCAGTTTGAGGTTTTTCGCCATTTCCAAAATTTGATTTTTTGGATAAGGCGAGTTTTCAAACTCACGTCCTCATATTACATCGCATGAGATATCTGTTTATTAATTTAACGTATGAATATCAATAATACCTAAACATTACAACATGATTCAATAACTAAAGGGCAGCAATAAACTTTATAATACTCATCTCTAACAGCAGTCTCAGAAACTTTATAAAATCTGTATTCAGTTAATTTTTCAGACTAAGATACACCTGTGGTATTAAAATAAGACGCGTAAATTTCTTTTAAAAAAACTTACTTTTGGACCTATCATAAATTTTAAATTTTGTGAGCATTTTAGTGTAGAGATAGCCTCTTAAAAATACCGTCTGGCCACAGTTAAAACACCCCTACTCTAACCTTCCTATATATCGAACTGCTCAGTGTAAAAGCTTCAAATTTTGTGCCTTTTCAACACATAGGAAAACGGAATACGCAAAAAAAAAAAAAAAAAAAAAAAAAAAAAAAATTAGTTCCAGGAACACCGATAGATAGTGCTGTACAACAGAATATAGGAAAAAAAGGCAAAAATAATAATAATAAAGCAAACGCATGGGGAGGGGGGAAATAAACTTTTCCGTTTTAATTTCTATTGCCCAAATGAAAAAAAAAAAAAAAAAAAAAAAAAAAAAAAAAAAAAAAGCTTAAACTGCCATTGTAACTGCAATTTCACATTGTAAGCACAAAACTTTCCATAAACCCATGGTTTGTAGCCATGTTCTGGGTTTAAAAGAGGATAAAACCTAGGGAAAATGTTATTTCTTCTGCAAAATTTCAATAACGACAAAGCAATCAGTCATGCGTTTCTGACAACCTGGCCATTTTGTTCTCCAGATCTTAATCCGTGTGATTTTTTGCTGTGGGGACACTTAAAAAATATTGTTTATCAAGGACTTTTATTAACCTTGGCATACCTGAAAGAAGGTATCATTCTACTTGTGAGAAGCATCTCAGTCGACTAAGTTAAGATCTGCAGTTGAACAAGCTGTCCATACACCTTCAGGAAGGAAACCATATTGAACAGCATTCCGTGCGTAAGTAAGGCCCTTGTCACGTGAACATTCAATACGTGCAAATAAAGTTTGTAAAGAAGAAGCTTTACAGCGTGTGACAAGTTGTACAGCGCCATCTATGGGTGGTTTCTGAAACTATTTTTTTCGCGTATTTCGTCTCCCCATGCCTTGAATAGCGTGTGCACAAAATTTGAAGACCATACACTGAGTAGTTCGATATATAGAGAGGTCGAAATAGGAGTGTTTTAATTATGGCCACCCTGTATATACATATCAGTTTCTTGAAAGCATTATTCTTAGCTTAATGACATTCTCTAACTTTTCCACAATTTGGGTTGGATGGATTTTGCTAAGCATTGGCCAGTTGTGGCCATATTGCTGCTAGGAGATGCCTTCAGGGGAGATTTTTTTAAAGGAAAGTGTCTGGAATTATCGTTATCGTGCAAGGAAAACCCTAAAATATTGTGCGGTGTCCGCCAAGATCGCGCTGATATCAAACCAACGCGCATCGATGCAAGTGCCTCATTTAGTAATCAGCATACTAAATATTGTGCTGAGTGGGCCTCAATTTGGATTGAAACAATATTGAAGAAAGGTGCCGACTTAACGGGCGCAAAAATGGCAATAAGTCATACTTCGACCACTAATTTTTAAAGTTTATTTCGCTATTTAACCCTTTGTATCACAGTGTTGCATATTTGCAACATACTCAAAAGTTAATGTTTCTTATACAGGGAGTTTTAAAGGACGATTTCATTTATTGCTGCTATCTTGCAACACAGCAGCTATTATAAACAGCTCATAGACTTCTTAACAGACGACGATACTTAGTTAATTTTTCATACCATAGTTCTATTTATCATCTGAGTGGTTTCACATCTTTATTGCTAAAATGAACTTCATAAATCTTGTGAAATTAGAAAGGCTGGGGACGTCCAAAAATAGGTATTTTGCAAAAGCAAATTCGTATGCTGTACAATTTTGTGTTAGAAAATTAATAAGATTTTAGAGAAATGTGTAATTTTCCTTTTGTTGCAGGTATAAAAAACACTTTTAGTGAATAATTTTTTTTTTTATGTTCTACATTTTAGGTAGATTTCGTACGAAATACTACCTATTGGGATCGTTCCTATGTTGGAATTTCTAAAAAATTTTTGCAGATCTACACCGATCATGACCTCTAGAACCCAAAATCACACTCAGTAAAAAACTTTATATATCTATCTATCTATCTATCTATCTATCTATATATATATATCACTTTCTTCTAGACACGATAACTTTCGTAATTCTGCACCAATCTCTTCCAAACTGATACATAAAATCAATGGGCATAAAATCTCGGTCAAGTTCGTTAATGGGTAAAATCGGACCAAGGGGAGGGAAATAGGGAGGGGTTTTGTGAAAACAGAAAACCCCCCATAACTTCTTAATTTTTGTACATATCAAATCAGTTTAAAGTTTTTATTACTTCTAAAAATAGGGCAAAAAATTTATGTATCACAGATTTTTGATAAATTTAAAAATGGGCTCAAGGGGCGCAAAAAATAGGGTTTTGGGGAGAAAAAAATTCATAACTTCGTCAATTCTCAAGATATCAAATTCAATTAATTTTATTATAAATTTCCTTAACATTATCTAAAACTTTTATATTCACAAGTTTTTGATAGGAGCAATTCGTACCGCAAAAAAAAATTAAAAACGAAAACAAAAAGGGCGTTTGAAGAAGAAAAAAATCCATAACTTCGTCAATTCTCAAGATATAAAATCCAATTAATTTTATCATGAATTTCCTTAACATTATCTACAACTTTTATATTCACAAGTTTTTGATAGGACCAATTCGTACTGCAAAAAAAAATTAAAAACGAAAACAAAAAGGGGGTTTGAAGAAGAAAAAAATCCATAACTCCGTCAATTTAAAAGATATAAAATCCCCATGAATTTATCATATATCTTCTTAATATTGTCTACAACATCTATATAGACAAGTTTTGGATAGGACCAATTCTTAGAGCAAAAACAAATTAAAAATACATACCGGTTGAAGAAAAAAAATGATCTTAGTAAGGGTGTATTCAAATCCAAACTGCTTATTTTCTGACTCATTTTACAATTCATTTTTGCTCTCAAAGGCTTCCAATTGGTACGTTTTCTTACTCAGAAACTGTATAATGTACCGTAATGGTCGATTTTCTGATAGGGGCAGAATATATTTTTTAAAATGCTGTTAAAAAGGGCATTTTGAACCGAATTTACCGAAGCGGATTGTGTTGGAAAAATTGTATTAAGGATGCGCTTAAATCCAAACTGCTTATTTTCGGACTGGTTTTTAAATTCATTTTTGCTCTCAAACGCATTTAATTGGTAGATTCGCTTATTCAGAAACTATATAATGTACCGTAATAATCGATTTTTAGATAGAAGCAGAATATATTTCAAAAAATGATGTCAAAGTGGGCATTTTGAACGGAATTTCCTGAAGCGATTGTGTTAGAAACGAAAAATATTGTCCTTCTGAGAAAATAATTGTTTATATATCAAGTTTTAATTAATTGAACAAAAAATAAAAACACCGGCCGCTTATAAATCTCTTCAAAAATCACGTCAGCATGTTTCATATTTTTTTTTTATTAAAAATGAATCTGGAATTATGGCAGAAATTTTCGAGTTGTTGAGCATGGAAAAGTATTTTTTTTTTAATGCCGCCCTAACATGATTCTGATAAAACCAGCTATTATATGAAAATGAAATAAAAACTCGTCAAGAGCGGCCAGATAAAATTGTTAAAGTGGATTTATCTCTAATCATGATTTAGTTTTTTTTGTGTGAAATTAGTATATTTGACTTCGAAATCTACCTCTGCCTGTAGGCCGGGCCGGCAGGGATTCTTTTTAATTACTTTTTACATACTTAAAGTGATGTTTTCTAATATCTGAGTAAATAGCTTTCAAATCGGAGTTGCTGTGTTACAAAGGGTTGATCACTGTGATTAATTAGACAAAAATAATATTTTTAAATTAGTAGTAGAAGATTGCCTGATTGCGTCCGTCGCTCCCGCTAAGTCGGTGCCTATGATATTGAATGTTCTTGACTATTTTTGGAACTAAAGTAAAATATTAAAACGAAGCTTGTGTATGACAGAATCCTGTCTTAAACTGAAAAATTTCCTGGTCCAGGTGAAAAGAATGCAATACAATTATAATAGATCGTGTACCTGACAAGAAGAAAAGTTTTCTTCTTGGATAGGAAAACCTATCTAAAACGAAATTCTTATTTAATTTTCCTTGTCGTTTCATCTTACAAGGTTTTAGTGTATTTCAAATTTTAACTTTTGTGTGCTTTTTAAAACGGAGATACCTTCTTAAAATACGTTTATACATCATTTTCTAGTAGACGTTATTCCCAATCTAATGGCATTCTAGAAATGTTTTCACAATCTCCATTGAAATAACAATTGAATGTATTTTTTTCCACGAATTAAAAAAAATCCATTTAGTTCATATCTCTATTTCGTTTATCTTTGAAAAGGTTTACATAACAAAGGTTACATGAATGTTATAAATATGATGTTTAAAGAAACTTTTTGTAAACTATGTATTTTTTCCTGTAGTTTTATTCAGTCATTTTTTTTTTTAAATTTTTGCCCAATGTGGGCTGGAATAACTGTGGATATTACTAACTTTTTTTGTGCTTTTAATATGGAAATATTCCTTTAAAATACTTTTATGCACTAGTTTTTATCTAGCGTTATTTCCAAGCTAATTTAATTCGCGAATCTTTCCCATAATCTGGACTAGAATAACAATGAAATTACAATGAATATACTTTTTTCTGAAATGAAAAGAAAAGTAGTTTTCAATCAATTCATATCTCTGATTTTTTGTATCCTTAACAATGTCAAAATAGCAAAATTTGTGGCTCTTTTTTCACAGACTATATGAATGTTTAAACATGATTTTTTAAACGAGTCTTTTAGTAAACTTTGTATTTTTCATGAAGTTTTATGCATTTTTTTTTCAGTATGCAGCTTTTTTTCAGTAGCATCTTTAATCGAAAGAAGGATTCCCTAGCACTTTTTTTCACGCAAACACCAGTGTGTACTAAAACTTCTTTGATGCTTAAAATAATGCGATTTAAGATTTGGAACACCTGCGTACTTCTACCCGCTTTCTCCTACTTAACATATTTTTCCGCATTTGCATAATGTTTGGTATTAATGGGGTAGAAATTATGGCATTCTCCTTAAGCAAAATAAAAAGTAATGTTTCCTCATATTCATCCTTTTAATATATGCAAATTAGGTAAACAAAAACAATTTTACTCATTTATATTCACTTGAATCCAAACTTATTTACTGCATATATAATTTTCTGCGTCATTGAAATCACAGATTATATATTAAAAATATTGCAATTTAATATATAAATTAAAAATTAATTTGTGTAATCAACGAAATATAATCTATCATTCTTTTGCATATAATAATATAATATGGATATTGCATAGCTGTCAAACCTTCCTATTTTTAGTACCAAAAGGTATATTTGATTTTTTTTTTAAGGACATAAATTTGCGATTACAGAAGACTAAGGTGATTATACAGAAATAGTGGCAATCAAAAATAGAATGTTTTGGCAGCTATGACATAAAATTAATATTTTTAATAACTGTAAATAACTCTGTCAGGAAAATATTTGGGGAAAAATTATAATGAACATAAATAGTATGTAAAAATCACTTGAAAACTAAAGCATGATTATTTCTATCCACAGCCAACAAAAGAGACAGGTCGTGGTACTTCCAACCCCTCTTGGCTGTCACGTTATCAAGATAGGCTGGTTTCTACCAATTACCGAATGTGAATACAATGTGATCACGGCAGGCTGAAAAGCAGCCGACATCCGTGGAGCACCGCGGTCTAGCTCTTTTTTTAGCTGCGTTTCTACTGTAAAAATCTGAGGGAGTCATCAATAGGAATTTGTTTTCGGTCACTTTGATATAATAATAATGTACTCCTATATATACAGGATGGTCATAAAAATACTTTCCCTGTAAGAATCTGTAGCTAAAATTAATATTCGGAATGAAACTAAATTTTATGCTTAGACTTTTTGACAACATACACTGTTTTAAAAAATGAGAGAGCTAGAAAGAGGCTTAAGGAAAGATGTAAAATTTTCCGTAAACCCAAGATTCCGAAAAGTATTCCTTTATCTTCAAAAATCCCAGTAACCAATAGCTTTCCGAGATTTAAAGAAGCATTTCTAAAACAAGTTTTTTTTATTGCTCTCCGTAATTTTCAAAAACGTTTCCGAGAAGATTTTGCAGCGTAGGGGAGACCGGGGCTAGTAGGCGCAGTTTTTAGTTATTGGTTTTTATTAACTTTTTGAAGTTTTTTAACAAACTTCCACTGCACTTTTAAAGCACAGACATATGGCTATAAATATCCGGATTTCTATATTTCTAGCTTTTGTAGCTTATATTTAGGGGAAGCCTGAAGTAAGAGAAAAAATGTGTGCCAACCTACTCCGTCGCGGGGCAAGTTGCCTATACTTATGGGGTAAGCTGGCTCACTCTTCATAATAAGTTAATGCAAGCTCAAATAAGACATATAGTTAAGAGAAATCAATTTTATTATTACCAGCAAGTTTAACCCGTAACTGGAGACATGAATTTTCATACGCGTTCAGGGATAAATTTTATTTTCCTTTCTTGTCTTTTGTAAACAGCATTGGAATTTTTTTTAGAAACGCAATATATTCTGGAAATCATGTAATGATAAAAGAACTACTTGTTGGTACTGAGGAATGATTTTATACAAAGACAAAAAAACACATCATAATCAGAGGCAAAGAACAACGCGGAGTCATTCTGACTCCCGTCTCCAGTTACGGGTTAAACAAAGGAATTATATCCCCGTATAATGTAGATTCTTAATTATACAAACATAATAATAATGAATAAAACATCATTTTTTCTAGGCAGTAGCTTCTATCGTACTCGATATCATCATCAGAGTTATGGTTATCACAAATGTAAAATCGAGTGTCTCCATTTGTGCAGGCCACATGTGCTTAAACACTGCATCGCACACACTTTTATCAGTGTTTGCTGTTTCTAAAGTACCAACACACACCAGATATTAACCTTCCTCGTCATCTGAGATATTGTCAAGATTCGTGCTTTTCTCAATATCAAGTTCCTTTTTATTATAGGTGGAAACAAAGTTTTCCTTATTATCTGTTTACCTTTGGTCAACTTTTTCTGTTGCCTTTATTTTCTCCTTTTTTGTATTTCATCTTTTTTCCTCTCTAAAGTTTACTTTTCCTCTTTCAATGCCTTCAGATTTGGTGAATCTGTCAATATTCATGTGGCTGCGTTTTACCTACGTCTATTTTTATCTATTTTCTTTTTTGATTATGTCCTTTTTATTGGTCTAACGTCCTCAGAATATAATTATCCAACACCCTAAGCCGAAATCAGAGGAGCTCCAGTGACTGCTGGAGATAAAACCAAAAAGGTGATACTGAACCTTTTGAACATCCAGCTTCTAGCCTGTCATAGCTGAGTTATGAGCATCATCACTCGTTTAAACTTCATTCTTCATAATTTTGAAATATAGGGCCAGACTTCTCCAAGGGATAGTAAAAACTTTAACAGTTTGCCTAAAAGAGCGTATGTTATTATTACGACTTCCACATCATTTCTTATAATATTCTTCGGTGTATTAACCTGTTCAATTTTTCTTTGATAATTAAGCATGTTTTTGTAAAAAAAAAAAAAAAGTAATTAATTTATCAAACGGGATAAAATAGCTGAAAATAATACGAAACATAGTGTAACGGGGTTAGTTGGCGCACCCAGCCAACTTGCCCAGTGTTCAATGGCGCCTACTAGCCCCATTACAAATTTCTTCACAAAACTGGAGATGTAACCCTCTAAACATAAAAAAATTCAAGTAAATCACATATGGAATATGTAGAGTTAATAATACACTATAAAAAACGACAAAAGTTAAATCGCAATTATTAAAATAAGTATTAGAAATTAGAAAAAGAATGTAGCAACAAAAAATTACTTATGAATGCAAAAAGAAGAAAAAGTGTAATAAATGTCCACTGCACGTGGGTAACGCTGCAAAACTACAATGGAGATTGCAGAAAGCAAGGAGAAAGGTACTCTGTGACTGGTTGCGTCATCTATCTATAAACAGACAAATTATGAGGACTGCGCCTATTTACTCCTGTAGCCAACTAGCCCGGTCTCCCCTATTAATCTGTATTCTCAACCAGGTATCAATGCAAAAAAAAGCGGTTTTTCGGATACTATCAATTCTCGAGTAAACATTTTTAAACTTTATGCATGTAACAGCAACAATATAATATTCATTTTACGCTGTTAATTTAGCATGTTTGTCTGTTGAACATATTTCTTGAACATGATAATATTTACTTGAGTATTGATAGCATCCGAAAAAACGATATTATGTATTGATACCAAGTTACGAAAACTGTTTAAATACACTGTAAAAGCTTCTTGAAAACGCTTCCAAAAATTAAGGGCAGCAAAAGAATTTTTTTTTTCAGAATTCTTCTTTAACCTTCCGCCGGGCGCGCCGTTGTAAAAAGTACAACATTAGCTTTCTTTTTTCTTTAAAGCAACATTCAAGCAGTAGACGGTGTTATTAACCATTTGTATTAGTCTATTGGATATCTCTCCCCACTTCCTAAACGTTATTTCCATTTCAGATTGCGCAATTAGTTGCACCTGTCATTTTAATGTGTGGACATTTGCTGTGTTGTACTTTATGCAACGCGCGCCTGCTTGTGAAAGTCTTTCTCAGCAGAACCTTTCTGAGTAAAATTTTTTCTAAGTTGTTTTAATGGGATTTGAGTTAAAATAATGTCTAAACAAAAACGGTAGTTTAAAGATAACAAAAAAATGGTGAATTATCTATCAAAAATTTTGAATGAAGACAGTGATAGTGATAATATTCATATTGAAGAAGATCTGCAATTTCCTGAATGTGATGAAAATTTACAGGAAGAAAATCATAGTAGTAAGTCTGAAATAAATGCATTACATGATGAGATTACTGAGAATAATAGTGACGAAATTTTTTATACGGCAAAAGATAAAGTATGAAAATGGTAAAAAGAGGAAATCGTAAAAACCTCTAAAACTAAGAACAAAAATATTATAAAGAAAATGCCAAGACCAACTGCATATGCAAAATGAATTACTTCTGAAATCGGCATCTTTCTAAAAATTTATGGATCTGAACATGATTTATGAAATAATTGGAATAGAACCTAAGCATTATCAGAAACGGGATTGTAAACATACATCTAAAAGTGAGTTTATGGCTTTGATGGGACTGCTTTATTTTATAGGCACAATGAAAAGCCAACATGCAAATGTTCAGCAGCTCTTCGGTTGCTGATGGGACTGGAATACAAAAACTGAGAACAGCTTTAAGTTGTAAGCGATTGATTACAATATATCTAAAGGAGGTGTTGACATCTGCGATAAAATGTGTGCGGCTTATTTTGTATCTCGAATAACAAAAATATGAACTCTTGTCATATTTTAAACTTTCATGACCATTGCAGGAATAAATTCACATTATTTCTACTCAATAATACTGACGATGAACCAAACCGAAGAATTACTTTTTTGAAAACACTTTCAAAATCCCTTATGAAAGAGCATCTCATATCCAGATCTCAAATTCCGTCTTTACTTCGAGATGTGTCGGCTTTCCTTGATCTATAACGTTCAACAGAAAAATTGGTAGAAGAAACTTCAAATAAATTTATCTCTCCACAAAAGAGATGTTTGTGTTATATGTACGGCCGAAAAAAATTTTCTTTTCTACAATGAAGTGATGCAACAAATGCGTAAGGTTTAAATGTAAACAGCATTCAAAAAAGCAAATCTTATGCTTGCCATGTGAAGCGAATAATGTAAGTAAAATAAATATATGACTAATTCTGCAAGTCCGAAATTACTTCATTATTGTTTAGTTTTTAATTATTAGATTTTATACTTTGTGAGTGTAGTAGTAAATGGCTTTTTATGCATTTAAATTTCTGCGTTAATTTATTATAACAAAATAAAGTGTATTGTGGAATACTTTCACAAATTGTGATTAGAGATAACTTGTATGATATGTGCATGTTAAATTATTTGTAAAATTATAATAAAGCAGCAATAATTGAATGTTTCCCCCCTGTTGTACAATTTACAACACGCGCCCGCTCATGTGATGAAAATTTGCGCGCCCGGAGAAAGGTTAAATCTCAGAAATATGTTGGTTTCTGAATTTAACCTCTTAAGACTTGAAGGTAAAATAACGCTGCGAATACACGTTCATTGATTTTGCACAAACAAAAAAACACCATAAATTACAGAAGAAGTCATTTTCTGAAATTGATGCTTTAAGGGATTGGTAACTTACGTTCACAACTACGGATCTAAAATTACTAACACCCTTAAAATATCGATTTAATTACTGATAGCCTAAATTACGCAGTGACAAATTGAAAGTCTTTAATTAACTGAATGATCTAATAATCCTCAAAATTGTTTATTGTAAAGCGTTTAAGTTAATTAATTATGAAAATTTCTTACTTTCATGGACACATTGTCTTGAATGCATTTTACAAACTCAGATGATAATATCACTTATTTTATGGGGAAATAAGCATTAGTGATGCCATTTATTGGTTTTGATTCAAAGCCGAAAACATTTAGCCATATAGAAGTAAAGTAAAAATGTAAAAAAAAAAATCAAATAGTTTAATTTATATCCTCCTCGGTTCGGAAGTTTCACATGTGATACTTCAGAACCGAGGAGGACAAAGTAAGGCTATTCGCAATCGAAGAGGTTATATCATATTTTCCTAAACTTTCTTGCAAGATCAAGAAACGTTTATCTTTTTCTACAGTGAGGTAAAATCTGTCACAATCGTTTTGCAACGATTAAAAATGAATTTAATTTAAAGGAATTTGGAGATCTTACATCGGGAATTCCAAACTTTAAACCTGTATAATTTCTGAACTACTTGATGGTTTGATTTTCGGTTTGATATCCCAAGGTAAAGTGTTCCATAAAATCCAAATATGATGTCAAGATTAGGTGTCCGTATTGAAATTGGCGCAGCATGTCCCTATAGGGACTTTGCGCCATAAAACCCCATACAACCAACCAACCGTATTGAAAATGTCAAAGATTGCTACAATTTCCCTATGAAGACGACTCCTAAGGTTTTTTTTTTTTTTTTTTTTTTTTTTTACTTATATTTGGAGACTTGTATTGGGAGATACAATAAATGGCGTTTCTGGGTTTTTTTTAACCAACTGTATGTATAAATTCGTTGGAAAAGTAGCAAAAGCAGATTCAGAGAACCTCAAAATAAAAGATAAACCAAAATTTCATATTCTTTTTTTTTTTTTTTTTAATCTTGATTGCATACTTTCCCTTCACTGTGTGTTCGGAAAGTAATGATGCGCAATATTGTTGATACAGTACTTGCAATGCACCTGTTGTTAATCCTCTAATGCCGCTGGTGGCATTTATGCTATTATCACTGTTGCCAGTTAGGTAGGATTATTTATTCAAATTGCTTTATTGCTACCACTATGTTTAAAAATAGAAATAATCGCCTTATTTAACTGCAGATGAAATAAGACGAATATTATTGTTTTAATAAGAATGGAGGTAATCAAGCAATGCAATCTGATTTTTTTTAACGCCTAGCTGGCAACTCAGGGGAATTAGAGGTTTTAAATGTTTTTTTCCAGTTTCCAAAAATATATAATTCCATTGAAAAAAATTGATGTATGTTGTGCATGGATTAGTATTTCGAATATAAAACAAAACAGGAAAAACTATCATACTAATTCAATTATTCACAATTTTTTGTAATCATCGTGAGTCAAAATCATGTGGAATCCTTAGTTATAAACCATTACAATCCCTCTGAAAAAAATCCAAAATTTTCCTTTAATTCAACAATCTAACGATGATCCTTTTAATATGTTATTCCAATGCATAATAAATAAACGTTAGATTAACGAATAAAATATGTCTTTGGGGCAATTACAAGTTGAGCGTGAAACAGGTTTCAAAAATGAACATAAATATTCCTATCTATTTAATGTATATAACCTATCTACTTTAAAAATTCTACGCTTCAATGCTCTCAGAGAAAACATTTTTTTTTTATACTGTAAATGTTCTTTAAGAACTTTATATGATGAATCACTTTTGCTCAGTTCGTTTAATACAAGATGATCAATGAATATCTTTCATTTATCAAATGATTTATTTAGGGAATTAGAGCGCAAAGTAATTTTAAGGCCTACTGAATCAGAATTTAATTTGAATAATTGCTAAACATATGATAGGGGATATACTTTTCACATAACTTTTAATGAATAATTAATTACGTATACTGAAGGAAGACAAATATTCTGTTATATTTAAAAAAAACAAATTGCTTTCCTGCAGCATTTTCAAAAACAAAGCCTTTCAGAATTAAAACAAAATATTTTTTTTCTTATTTACCGTTTCAGGAATATGGATACGATAAAATATTTCAATAATTTACTGCATTCACTTCTAAGCGATAAGGATACACAGACTTTCTTCAGCTAATTTTTTATGTATAGATATGAAAAAATGGAAGCTTCAAATGCAGTATTCACGAAAATTTTATTTAATAACTTCCACTATGTATTTATTTCATTTATATTAATTGAGTTTTAGAGAGAAAATGATGTGTAGTAGAAATATTATACTGCAGATTATTGGAGATGCGGTAGAAATATTATGATGCAATTAGAAAAGGAATATATTGAATATTTGATAAAATATGAGCATTTGTATGAAATTAATTTTTAACCTATAAAGTTGTACGCATACTTTTTAATGTGCTATTGTAGTGTATATAAATAAACATCAAATTACTGGATAGCATATTCCTCAGGAGTAATTACAAGCCGAGAATTGAAGTGTAAGTGAACGCAAATAGCTCTACCCAAGTAACACAAAATGGTTGTGCCAACATTGGTTAATTGTTGGCCCACGTTGACCCATTGTAAGAAATATCCTCAATTTTCGTACCATTGTCCAATGAACCATTTGCCAACAAATTCCCAGCAGTAGTCCAACCATCAGCTTCTCTGAATCCTGTTAAAATACGCTCCAAATTAAAGGAGTCTCTGAATCAACAATTTCTCAACAGTTTCCACAAACTTCCATCTGTCCTAAGAATAAGTTGCATGGACATTTGAAAAGATTTAACTACATAAACTTATAAAATATTATTATCTATCTACATGTTTGTAAAAAGGGATCCTTTGGGTCCAATATTAGTATTACCTATGCCGGACAATTGGACAGGTACTGCAGTGAGGGGAGACCGGATCTGTTGATAAATATCCTTTCTCAACAGTGTCAGAGGACTCCCTGTGTCGACCAACGAATCTATCTTCAAGCCAGAAATTTTAACTGATTTCGGCATGAGTGGTTGGGAGTGACGCATCTCGACTAAGTGAATTTGTTCGTCTCGGCAAGACGCCGACTTCCGTGGAGGAGGTTGCTTTGAGTCGAGTGCTTGTGTTTCGGGCTTTACTGAATACACTGAAATGCTACATGGTCGGTAACAGAAAAGACGGAAATGCAAGTGCTTTTGGTCTCTGATCGTCGAATGCGTGTCTGATCGATTGTGGAGACGTTGGGACTTACCAAATCGATTGTGCATCAAACTGCACGGAAGAACTTCAAATGCGGAAAGTTTGTGACAAGCTGGTTCCAACACATCCTTCAAAGTGACCCAGTTCCTAGCAAAATACAGCGTCGCAACGCTGCCTCAACGACCGTACAGTCCCAATCTGTCACCGCGGACTTTTTTCTATTCTCTCGGTTAAAATCCAGCTTAAAAGATCGTTGTTTTGGCAATCTGGAGAACTTGCAGAAAACGCAACGCGCGTGCTGAATAGCATTCCAGATAAGGACTTCCAAGCAGGCATAAATGGGTGGCAGAGTTGTTGGTAACGGTGTATTAAGGGATGCGGTCGTTGCAGCAGCTGGGAGCCACAAAATGGGCGCATGCGCATTTGAGCTCTGGTTTGTCGTCTGCTAGAAAACATTGCTGACGTTACAAGTTGCTAGTATCTCGCTATACTCTATGCCGGTTGTCTCTGTTTATACATCAGTGTTTAGATCTGATAAAATTTTGAAAGTATTTATTTTAAATACTATTGATACGTGCTCTTAAATCCTTGAACATGGATTACATCGTGTACGGAGAAGTTTCTAGCGCAGTAATTCATTATTTTACTGCCAAAAAGCTCATCAGTTTAAGCCTAACTGTTGTTGTATTATTGGAGAAAGTAATGTGAGTTCATATATAATTATATTTCTCTTTTTATTTTATATGTATTTTTAAAATGTGTTTTTGTAAACACTTATAATAGAAGTTTCATGTATATGTATTTTTTATTAATGCAGTACTGCGGTATCAGCTCAGTAGTGGTATCTAGAAAAAAGTGTTCAAAAAAAAAGTTTAATATTGTTCTCAGTGTATAATCAGTAAGTGTAAACCTGCTTTATATATTATGGAGAATAGTACTCATTTTCTGAGATATTATAAAAGTAAATCAAAGACTAACTAACATCTTACACCCCCCCCCCTCCCCTAATTAAAAATTTAAATACTCTTTTTCAAGTATCTCATTTTTTGAGAATACTCTCTCTTTCCAGCTCTAGGTTGTGAAGTGGTCTTTCTGTGAGAGTAGATCTCAATTTTTATATAAAACAAAAGTATTTACTGTTAAACAACAAAATTAAAAATATTCAGTTTAATAAATGTATGTACATTTTTTTTAAACAATGAAAATGATAGTACTTATTATAGTACTGGTTATTTGATTGTAGTACACATTTGATTAACTTCATTTTAATTTAGCAATTATAGATTGCTCTGTTTACTTTTATAATTTCTTGTATATAACACTTTTCAGATACTGGTATAAATGAAAATATTTACTGAAAAACAGAACATTTTAATACTGTTATTATCCAAACATGTACAATTAAAGTAACTTTCCAAATCCCAAATGAACTTCAAATATTAACTTAATATGTATAAACTAATGCAGTTATTGAAGATGTCATCTTTCGGAGGTCAAGGGACTAAGTCAAGAAGGAAAGAAGGATCGTTTTGGATTTTTATGACAGCTAGGTACACTTGCAAGGCAGGATCTTTTTTTAATTTTCTGTCTGTGAGTGTAACTTGCTAGTTCCTTTATACTGGATGTTACCACAAGAATATATGGCTGAATCCCAAAACAGCCCAGACACTTGGCATCTTTCAATTTGGCGAGGCGATAAATGGATCTTTGTTGTTACCAGTTCATTTCGTAAATTCTTTCCACGCCTACAGTTGTGTGATCTTGAATTTGGATTGGTTGAATGGGATTGGTTGATTTCTTGTGTATTGGATAGCTACGCCTACCTTTGACAGCTCAACTCCGCATGTTTTGTAATTTGTGTATAACGAGGTGTAGAAGAAAGATGTTTTGCAATTGTAAAATTAAATGACGGTAAGCTAAGAGTTTGTTATTGTTAATATTTTTTGCTGTTTTTAGTTGTAAAATTTGAAAGTTAAAGTACCTGTGTAATTTAGTTTGAAATTGTGAGTATTTGTTCATTTTTTTTTGCTGGAAAGTTAAATGAAGTTTATCGACGACTAGAAATTTACGAAATTATGGCAATTCAACATTTTATAGAGTTGGTTTTCAAGAAAGGAGATGTTTGTTAAGGTATGTTAATAATTTTATGTATTTTTTATTATAGTGTTTTATATTAGCCGTTTATTTTATATTTCTCATGTATGCTGACCTTACAAGTTTTGTACATTTTGATATTGCTACGCAGCGTGAACTGCTGAATTTTGATATTGCTACGCAGTGAGAACTGCTGAATTTTGATATTGCTATGCAGCGAGAACTGCTGAATTTTGAGATTGCTAGGTAGCGAGAACTGCTGAATTTTGAGATTGCTACACACCGCGAACTGCTGGTGACAGTGATGTTTTTTTCGGTTAATGAACGCGAAGCGTTCATACATGTTCACTGATTGCCGCTTTAACGAGTTTCCTGCGTTTTTCAGATTGCTGCAGAACTAGGTAGCTGTATTTAGTGATATATATTATTTTTTATGAACGCGAAGCGTTCATACTTTTTTAAATTAGAAATGAGTTGTTCAATATTTACTATAATATAGGCACGTACTTACAATATTAAATGACCCGAGGATTTTTTCTGAAAGTTGTTGAGAAATGAAAATTTTAATCATTATATCGTTACTCTGATTTGGAAAGATACTTTAAAAATTTCACATTTTCAATAAACATATGTTGAAATCGTTTGTTTTATTTTGAATCTCATGAAAATCAGATTTCCTGTGTTTTCTAATACGTCGTTATTTATAAATGTTGTATTTCCCATGATTCCAGGGTGATGACGTAGTAAAAAACAGTGTGGAAGCATTCAGGAAAGTGGACTAATCACGTTAGTTTTCAGGTTGCCGCATTTTAGATTGGCGTATGTGGGGTATTTGGCGCTTGTCAGAAAAGTCGCCAAATGGGGTGTCTCGGCTGTTTTGGGAATCTGCCGAATATATTCCAAACTTGTTGTCAAAGTCGTACTTGTTGTTTACCTACACAATGTCCACACCACTCTGGCTGATGATCTGGGTTTATTTACAGTTTGTTAATATTAAATTCATTTGGGGTTTGAAAGTTATTGTACCTGTGCACTTTTGTATAACAGTTCTATTAAAAGTTCTTTATTTTTATTTAGTGTATTATTATTACAAATACAATAAGAATTCTAAAATTTGTAGCAACTAAATTAAAATGAAGTTATTCATATGAGTTTAATATTTTCAATGTTTAATAAAGAAACAAAGCACATGTTGTGAATACCATAAGAAGGTTTTTTTTTTTAATCTTTTCTAACTATTACTAAATAGCAAATTTTATGTACAGTGGTGGTCAAAATTATAAGGACAAGGCAAAAATCGCCAAATCTTGGCTACATTTGGCCTGAAACCTATGCAAATTTAATGGCTGGAAACCAATGAAAAATGAAGACTATTTTTATAAGTTTTTATGGAAATATGTGGAAAATTCATATTCATAAAATATATTATGCATTTATACAGCCATCTGATACGGACAAAATTATAAGAACAACTGTATTTGTGTGTTAGATGTAAATTTTCAACTGGGCGAAAAATGTCCGGACCAGGATTCGAACCCGGGATCTCCTGGCTGAAGCCGCCAGTGCTCTGCCATCTGAGCTATCCCGGACGATTCTGGTCGAACTTTTTCACCCAGCTAACCTTGATGATTACATCATCTGGTCTGAAACCTTAATCTAGTGTACACTGTAAAAAAAATTCCGCAACGTTCCTGGGAAAAAATGGGCAGCTGAGTTGCCCATTATTTCCAAGAAACATTTCTTGAAAATGACTGGTACTTTACTGTATATGTTAAAAACTTTCTACAGAAATGCCAGTAAGTTTCCTGCGAAATACCAGGAATATTTCTGTTGACAGCAAAACATTACTGACATATTCAAGGCTGGAGTAGCACAAGAGCGAAAAATGTCCAGACCAGGGATCGAACCTGGATACTTGGCGTGCCGTGCCAATGCCTTACCTGTTAGGCTATCCGGACCGATACCTGGCTGACATAATTCACTCTGGATGTTCGTTCCCTTCATTATGACATTACTGACATTTCACAGCATGCGGGATCCGCAGACGATTTTTACATTTCCAGTTGACAATTTTCGCTTTATTATCATTATTTGTTAGAATGAAAAAATATTTTGAAATTGACATCAAAATTATTATTTATAATTTACACGAAAAAATAAATTTTCAGTTAAAATTCAATAAAGTAAATATATATGTGATATATTGTTTCTGAACTTTGCTTAAAATATAAAAATATATAAATGTAAATAATAATTAGAAAAAAAATCTAGACATAAAATATTTTAGATTTTCGTCAGTAATTATGTTAGTTTACAAATTAGATAAAATACATATAAATTTTCATGAAAAAAAAACCTAAACGTAATTGTATATTTTTTCCGAAAAAAAAAAAAAATTCAAATTTGCAGCAATTCAAAGTGTCAAATATATGTCAAATTTAAATCAAATTGTAATACAGTGTTAAAATATAAAATTAATTAAAAAAGAAAAAAAAGTCAAGAGGTAGCATCGAACCCGGGCCGTACGGGTGGCGTGCAAGCTTTCTGCGTCCACACCACGAAAGACACGTTGAGAGCTGCAAACTAATGGGTATTTGAAACGTATGCTAAAACTCGGCATCTAATTTCTGAAAATCTAAGGCCCATTTGAAGAAATCCTTTCACAAGAATAATTAGAGATAAGAACTCTAAAACATACTTTAAATTAATCAAAATAGGTGAGAATCATATTTGATTGTCCCCTGGTTAATGCAGATCCAAATAATAGGTGTATTTTTTTTACACAGTCTGCTCGTTAAAGATTTCACAGACAAGTACGAGAGATAATCTCTTAGTGATGTCACAGAGGTATTGTATTTTCATCTGAATTATCTTGACAATAGAGACGTAAAGGATTATGTCGTCTATTGATTTCTTTGCATTACATATTGATTTTTTTACATTCATTTAAGGAATTCGTTTTCGACACTCGCGCGCGAGCAACGGATTATAGGAAAAAAAATAATAAATGGCGGCCGCAGCGTTTTGCTGTTTCCAACTTTTGTTCAGGAACGTTTCAGATAAGAAAACCAGAATTTCACAGGAAAGAGCTAAATTATTCTGAAAACCTGATAAAAGGCGAAACGTTCCTAGATTTTACATGGAAAGTTACCATTTTTTTTTACAGTGTATTTGTGTGTTCTAAAAAGTAAAATTTGCATGTTTTTAGCTCTGCACATGGAACTCCTGGACGATATAAATGCTTAGTAAGCGTTTGGGATCGTCATATTCTGTTTTTCAGTCATGCCGCTAGGTAGAAAGCTTTCGGAGTTTGAGAAAGGGAAATTGGATGCATTTAAAAGTTCAGGACTTTCTGTACGCCAAATTGCGACAAAACTTAATCGATCAAGAACGGTTATTTACAATTATCTTAAAAATCCCGGTAAATATGGACGGCAAAGGCATACAGGTAGTCCATCTTCTGTTTCTGTACGGGAGAAAAGAATGATAATAAGGCGAGCTTGATCCAAAAAAACAAACATCAACAGAAATAAAACGTGAATTGAACTTAGAATGCAGTGTTCGAACTGTTTGACGTGTTTTACAAAAAGAAAAAAGGATTCGCTATGGTAAACATATGTCATGACCGCCTCTTACAAAAGTTCATAAGAGACTGAGGATGGAGTTTGCCAAAAAATACATTACTATTGGAAAAAAGTGGGATGATGTTGTCTTTTCTGGTGAGAAAAAGTTTAATTTGGATGGAACAGACGGTTTTCGCTATTTCTGATATAATCTTCTTACAGAAAAAGAAATTTTCTCAAAACGTGCATTTGGAGGTGGCTCTCAGTAATGGTCTGGTGAGGTTTCACAACTGATGGAACTACTTCAATAGTTTTTGTGCGGGGTAGAATGAATTCTAGAGTTATACGGATGCATTGGGCGATTATCTTTTACCAGAAGAACCGTTAATAATGAGTGGAGACTATTTTTCCCAGCAGGACAATGCCTCAGTACATGTTTCTCAAACTTCAAAATCGTGGTTTGATGCTAATTTCGTGAAACTACTTGATTGGCCGGCCAGAAGCCCTGTTCTGAATCCAATGGAAAATCTGTGGGGTATTCTGGCACACGAAGTATACAAAAACGGTATACAATAGCAAATCAAGCAAGAGTTCATGTCCTCCATCGAAAAAGCCTGGTCAAAAAGTTCTAAGAACGTTCTTAAGGAACTGTCAAACTTCATGACGTCAAGACTGATAAAAGTGATTGAGAAGAAGGGGGAGATTATTAATTATTAGTGGGATTCAGGCAAAAAACATTCATTGTCCTTATAATTTTGTCCAATTTTTACAATGACATATATTGTTAATTATGTCAAAACATTCATATTTTGCCTTTTCCAATGTTTTGCATTCTACAATGATTTCTAGCATAAAAAAGCATTTTATGTATAAATTTCACTTTATTTAGTTCAGAAATAATTTTTTTTCTGTGCAATTTTCAATTGTTCTTATAATTCTGACCACCACTGTATGAAGTTAGTCTCCCTACATTAAAAGTTTTATTAATTTCTCCCCATTTTTAATCCTCATTCATTTTTTATTACAGAAAGTGAAAACATCAATTGCCACATTGGCACCAGAATTTTTAAATGAAAATTTCACTTTTATGAAGTATGCAAAAATATACTTGTTTACAAATAAATTTTCTTGTAAATACTGGTGTCATTCAACTATTTTAACATTTTACGAATACAAATACTGTTTACCCGTAACGAGAAAGACCCTGAGAAATATCTTCCTCCCCGTGGTCACTATAGAAACGGACTCGTCCATTTCATTTTCAGGTGACCGTAGTATTGTCAAAGAACTTTCTTTGGTATTGTTGGCTTCTTTTGTATATGCTAGGTGCGAAAACAAGGGGAGAAAACGCAGTCTGCTTTGTGTTCTTGCCATCGCCAGACGGTTATATTCTTCTCTCCTCATTATTGCGCATTTGATTTTACATTTTCCCACTGATTTAACTTTTAATCATTGCTATCTCAGACTGTATACCACTGTCCGATTCCCTATCGTTAAAATGACGTCCATTTTTAAGAAAGGGAAAGCACTGCATTCCCAAGCACTTGAAATAGTCAGTAACGTGACTAGTTTCTTTAAAGCGAAGGCTGCTGCGAAATCTTTGAAAATACCGATTTCCCAAGCCACTAAAAGAGCAGCTGAAGCAACAGGAGTGTCCGAATCTCCTGTGAAAAAAAAATTAAACGTGAAGTGAGTAAATTGGAGCAGAGTGATGATAATATTTTGTCTACTCCAGGAAAAGACCAGAAATTCGGAACTGTATTATTGATGATTTCAATAAATGTGCTATAAGACAAATCATCCAGGACTTTTATATTGATAAGAAGAAAGTCCCTTCAATATCAAAATTATTCCTATATTGAAAGAAAACATTGAATTCAAGTGGTAGAGAGAATCTCTTCGAAAAATTTTGCATTCAATGAATTTCCGCTGGAAAAAAAGCAGCAGTCTCAGAAATATTCTGATGGCGAGACCTGATATTGTATTTTGGCGAAATCGGTATCTGCGTGAAATGAAAAATCATAGAAGAAATGATCGATGCATTGTTTACATCGATGAAACTTGGATCGATAGTAATTTTTTACATTTGGAAAATGTTGCAAGATGATGATAAAATAACGGGCATCCAAGTGGACACAAATTCTAAAAATCGGCTTATAGTGGTGCATGCCGGATCCTCTAGTGGGTTTATTCCTGGAGCTGAACTGGTATATAAAGCATCTTCAACTGTTGGAGACTATCATGGCCAGATGAACTTCGACAACTTTCAAAAATGAATTCTGGAAAAATTAATACCAAACTTGCAGCCAAAAAGCGTAATTTGTATGGATAATGCTCCATACCATACTCAAAAAGTTCATCCCGTTCCCACAAAATATTCCACAAAATCTGTAATACTTGACTGGTTACTGCTGAAAGGGATAGCACACGACCCAAACATGCGAAAAGCCGAACTGTTTGATATAATCACTCAAAATGCCCCTAAAACTATTGAGTGTAAAATAGACACCTTATTAAGAGATGAAGGGCATGAAGTTCTCCGATTACCCCCGTATCATTGTCACCTTAATGCAATCGAATATGTGTGGTCATCTGTGAAACGTTACATAAGAGAAAACAACTTAACCGGCGATTTAAGTTTGGGAAGTTTACATTCATTACTGGACGAGGCATTCTCACAAATTACTTCAAATGAGTGGGAAGAGCATTGTAAACATATTGAGCATATCGAAAATGAATATTGGAAAAAAGACGGTCTGATAGAAGACCTCGTAGATAAGTTAATTATTCAAGTGGACGAAACGAGTGTGATTCTGATACCGACACTGCTGAATCATCAAATTATAATAGTGAAAGTGATTTCGATGACATTCGACCTTTTGATTAATCAATTTCATTTTTATAAACAAAAAACAGTCCTTTTTAGGACTAAAAAATGGTCTTTTAAAGACTAAGCTCTTCCTAAAGCTAAAATATGAAAAAAAAGAATTACACCAACACACATAATTCCTTCTGTAATTTTACATCCATAGCATATTTATTCTATAAAACATATACGCAATTTATGATTTTTTTGCATTGTTAAGAAGGCATTCATTTTTTTTTAGTTTCCCCTAAGCAGTTTCAGGCACCCTAATTGCCATTTTGGTTTTAAAAATATCCCCATTTGCCCCTCCCCCAAAAGTATGCTCTTCTTGCCCCTAAGTAAAAAATGGCACCTTTACTGTCGTTTGGATCTAGGGAAAACCGTGCTTTATTCAGTAGAAATTTAAATCCTATAATACAATCTAACTAGTCATATGTGCAATTCAAAACTTTTTTCTATCTCATACATGTAAATACTTAAGGCTGTTCTTAACTGCTCTACTCAACAAGCGCAAAACGTTTTGACACATTTACAAATTCATTTTTTAACGGAAAGATATAAAATTGGAAAGCCTGGCCATGGAAGCGATTTGGAATCGAACTGTGTTTTCCATTTTTTGATGAATAAATTACCTATTGAGTTATAAGCGATTTCGATCACGTGACAAACATGTTTTTCGACCTTTCTTGAGTGTTATTCTACTTGCGCGCGGAAATTCGGTTTAAAAAGTCCATTTTGACACTATTTTCTGAAAGATCTATTGCATTTTAAAAAAAAAACGGAAAAAACAGCTCGATTAGATAGTTTCTGAACGAAAACAACTGCTAGTTTCATGCATTTCCGAACAAAAATAAATTAAAACTTATGTCATAAAGTTGCCCTTTTGGATTTGAGAACACCCTTAATAATAAACTGGCTTAGCCTAATCAGAACAAACTTATGTCAACAGAATACGAAATTTGAAGAAATTATGTGCATTAAGTTCTTAAGATATGAGTATCATTAAAATTTTGTCAGAAAATCGAAAACACTATTTGATTCCATATAGCTTCTCAATAAGAAAATTTGGCAGTGTTATGCGTTTATGAATAAACGCTAATTCAGGAATGTGTCAGAAAGTATGTTGATTGTTTAATATAAATAAAATACAAATTTAACAGACATGTAGTTGAACTACTCGCTTAAAGCACTGAAAAGATCAGAATGAAAAAGACTGTCGTACGTAGCACAATCTTCGGCTAATAATTCCTGGCATGCGACTAATACAAAAGCTTTTAATAAATTTGGGAACTTTATTTGATTGCATAATAACATTCCTCAGATAAAAATGCATTTCGGTGTTAGTGGGCAAACTTAAAAATATAGTACAGGTAAAAAAAATATTAGAATATTATATTAATATTAGAAAAAAATGGTTTTCTCCTATACTCTGTAACTCTGAGAACCCGAGCACGGTCCCCTAGTATTATTAAATTCAATATATTCGCGTTGTCGAAAAGAGAAAATAGAAAAAAAGGAGAGCATCAAACGAATGCTAATCGCGCCAAGACTGTAACCTCCTCCGATTCCAACCCACCTCTCCCAGTTGGTATCTTCTGAAGAAGCAACCCCTCTCAGGGTTTTCCTCCTTACGGTAGATCAGTACCTTACCCCTGAAAGGGTTAAGTTAGCTATTTTTATTAGTAGGTAACCTACTTTTAAAAAAATAAATCTAGGTATGCTTTAGAAAAAGAATTGCTTCATTGGCACGTTTGACTCAATAACACAATATCTAAATGAATTATTTAAAATATTTTCCACTTAACCCTTTATCTACTCACGGTACTTCTAAGTACCATTAAAATAACTTGTCATAAAATTCATTTAATACATCGATTAGTTGTAATACAGTTTAGAATGAGTTATAGATACATTACTTTATCTTGTTCCATAAGCATTATTGGTTACACAAAATAAAAATATTTTTAAAAGGATGATTTCTTTTGCCTTTGCATCAGTTTTCTTGGCATTGGGGGGGGGGGGGGGAGAGAGAGAGGAGGGATTTTTCAATTTATAAATATTTCGATATTTCTATTGTAAGAACATTATATTTGTACATTTCATAATTCTACAAAATACTAAGGAAAATATGTAAAATAAAAGATTTGAGTGGGGTTATAACTATTTCACAAAATCCCTATAAATTCAAATTTAATTAATCCTTCTAAATCTTTCAATCCTTCTAAAATGTATTAAATGATTATTTAAATCTTCTAATGTAGTTTAAACAATTCACGAAAAATGCTTTAGAAGATAAAATGTTCATGAATTTATAATTCAGTACATAAAGGGTTAAACATTACCGGTTGGTAATTAAATACTTCAATATTTATTGATAACACAATTCTAATCCATTTTTCTGATGTGTATATAAAAATATATTGAAATATGTTCAATATTTTTCCATATGATATTTTACGTTTGTTATTTTAATTGGAAAAAAATTTATTGAATTTTATAAATATTTTTAAAATCAAAGTAAACGTATAAAGCATGGCAAATTCACTTAAATATTGATAAAGTTTTATTTTTTTTTTCTTCTAAATATGTACTTAAAAACATATTAGCTGAAAGACCAACTTTCAGTTAATATGTTCATGCAAAAGAAGTTAATTTTGTTCAATAAACTGTTTCAGTTCATAGATTAATAGCTCCCAGTTTAGCACATATTTAGTTTATTTTTACAATCATTACCAAGAGTCCGCATTTATTAAACCTCTTCTTCAAACAACTATAGCTAAAAATAGTCAGAATCCTTTTGAATAATTTTAAATAAAAAAAATTGCCTTGTTTACTTTTGTTTTGTTTGCTTTTATCTGCTAATTTTCATGTTAAAAAATATTTAAGTAATTCTTTATTGCTTTGCATGTTTTGAAATGAAATTTATTTTGATAGTGAATTACATTTCACGACATAACTGATAATTATAAATTGTTTATATATTTATAAGAAAAAAGAATATTTATGGATTTTCACCAAATTTTAACTGCAAGAAAATATTCTTATCTATATTTATCTTCCTTGCCACCCCCCCCCCTCCTTTCCCAAATTTGTAGGGACAAGAGTGGATGCTGCAAATGAGACGAAATGTATAACCCTATCTAAGGCTGTTTAAAAAAAAATTTATATTGAGTACTATGATATAAAATTGAAATTAAGAGGATTTTAGACAATTAGATCATTTAAATAATGTTTTATGAATACTCAAAATTTGCTATAGTGTTCAAATATTCAAAATATATTGTAATTTCAAAATATATAAGGTGTATGCACTATTTTCTGAAAGATATATTTCAAAATAATATTTATCATATATGTCATAGGCTTTGAGAACTATAGCGGCAAGGCTGTTGTCTCGAATGATCCAAAAACTTTCGCTCTGTTTTGATTTTCGAGCAGACGACAAACCAGAGCTCAAATGCGCATGCGCCCATTTTGTGACTCCCAGCTGCTGCAACGACCGCTTCTCGTGTATTAATGCAGGAGGAGGCCATTTTGAAGAATAGTGTCTGTAAAATTATCTTCAAATAAACTGGTTTTATGGAATCAGTTTCATTACTTACTGGACAGACCCTGTATTTCAAAAGTGCTAAAAAATGGAATCCGATAAATGTCCAACGGTACTGAAGGGTAAACGTCGATCGCAGCGACATCTGATAGCTCAATCGTAAACAATGTATAAAGATTGAATTGAGTAAAAGTTTCGGGCAGTGAAAAGCTAGAAGATGTCGCTGCGATAGACATTTGGCGTTCAGCGTCATTCAACATTTATGGGATTCAATTTTTTAGCAGTTTTTAAAGCATTACTGGAACAGTCGGTTGCCAAAATTTTCTAGACAATATAGTACGAGTTCGAATACTATGCTCTCTAAGTTTTATTTTTAATTTTTTTTATTGTATTGGTTGCTTTATATTTTTCATAATAAACAAGATATTTTTGAGAAAGGTAAATTTTTATATTAATAACACAGATGTATTTCTTTATCATAGGCCCAGATCCAGATAGATTTTTCGCTATTAGCGAGACGAGATTGACCAATCAGAAGCCAGCCTTTTTGCGAACTTTTCGCTGCTAAAGGTAAACAAATTTTGACAGGTGTCAAGGCGGGGCTTATTTCTCTAACTGCGAAAATTGCGCAAAAATGCTGTCCAGTTTCAGAAATAAGTTCCACCTTTCGCAATAAGCTAAAATATACACCTGGAGTGTGCGTCAACCTGCCGTTTTCAGTTTTACTGATTCAATTTTCAAATGATATTTGATTTTTAATATTTATTTTAATTATTAAGGATAGATAAGTGCGCTGACAACTTTTTCACATTGAAGTAGTTTCTATTATTGGATTAAAAAATGAAATATGCAGTTTAATGCGTAAAGTTTTTTTTTTTTTTTGAATTCGTTAACCATGTTTTCTGTATAAATTTACGATCTTTTTACAAGCTCGTATTAGTTTTTTCAGAAGCAGACTAGTAAGAAGTATATAAAATAAACTAAAAATAGCAATATTCAATCTCGAAAACTAATAATTCACCCATTTCATAGTAGAAATATTTCCCGGCGGTATCATGCCATCAACCAAAGCAACTGCAAATTCTCTCATCTCTCCAGGTCGTAATTGAGCTCAGCAATTTTCTGATTATGTGACAGTTGAAGGAGGAGTTTAAAGTTAATTTTCGCAATTCACTTTTCTCGATCAGTAAAACAGAGAAAACTTCGCAGCTAGATTTTCGCTATTTCGCTTGAAAATCTGCGGATGCTCTGAGATGGCGAAAGTATAGCGCCTAGAATATATAGTGTGGAAATCGGCTATCCCTGTAATACTTAAAAAAGCGCTAAAATATTGTATCCCTTAAATGTGCAATGATACTGCTGCAATAAGCAGATCGCAGAGACATCTACAGGATATTTTCTACAACTGCAAGAAATTGCTATTCTATTCAATGTAATACTAGTAATACGAAAACCCGGCAGATGTCGCTGCGATCGGCACTTGAAATTTTAGCAGTATTGTCGCACATTTAAGGGATACAAATTTTTAGCACTGTTTGGATAGCGTATTTCCACACTAGGTATTCTAAGCGCTGTAGCGAAAGGGTAAAGTTCGCAGTGGCATTTTCGCAATCTCTCTTGAAACTCTGGAAGAGATCAATGGGTGTTGCATTTGTGAGTGTTCATTGTAAGAAAAATCGCAGAATTTTTTGTTGTTCGACGATTACAAAGATGTAAAAAACTCATCTGTGGCGTTTAAGAGATAGAAGAAACTAGAGGTGCACCGAATAATCGGTATCTATTCGGTATTCGGCCATACTATAGAATATTCGGTTACGCGGAATATCAAACTATTCGGTAGGCTGAATATTTGGTTTGGCCGAATATCAAACTATTCGGTATGCTGAATATCGAAATATTAGGCCAGACCGAATACTTAAAAAAAAAAATTTTTTATCAATCAAAGAATAAAAGTTTTAAAACTATCCTTTTTAGCTCACAGGCTATCAAAGCCTGAGAGCTAATGTGCCCGCCGGTTCTGTATGTATGTATGTATGTATGTACGTACGTACGTAACGCGATAACTCTTGATAGAAACATCCGATTTGCTTCAATTTTTTTTTTCTAGGTTCATTCTGATAAGGCGCTTCCCTGATTAGTTTTGGGGGTTCATTGGTTAAATATAAAGGGGGGAAGGGGGGGCTAGTCCCCCCCCTTAATTTAGATAAATGGTTTTTCATGCAGAATTAATCGATTTGCTCCAAATGTGGTATACCAGTTTATTATGTTAAGGAGCTTCCCTAATTAAATTTGGAGGTTCATTAGTTACGTATATAGGGGAAAGGGGGACCAGTCCCCCTCCTTAATTTAGATAAATGGGTTTTTCATGCAGAATTAATCGATTTGCTCCAAATTTGGTATACCAGTTTATTATGTTAAGCAGCTTCCCTGATTAAATTTGGAGGTTCATTAGTTAAGTATATAGGGGGGAAAGGGTGGCTAGACCCCCTTTAATTTAAATAAATGGGTTTTACATGCAGAATTATTCGATTTGCTTCAGATTTGGTATACCGGCTTATTATGTTAAGAAGCTGCCTTGATTAGATTTGGAAGCTCTTTAGTTAAGTACAAAGAGGGGAAATCTAGACCCCCCTCTTAATTTAGATAAATGGGTTTTTCATGTAGAGTTATTCGATTTGCTCCAGATTTAGTATACCGGTTTATTATGTTAAGAAGCTGCCTTGATTAGATTTGGAGGTCTATTGGTTAAGTATAAAGGGGGGGGGCGGGCTAGTCCTCCCTTAATTTAGGTAAATGGGTTTTTTCATGCAATATTATTCGATTTGCTTCAAATTTGATATACCGGTTTATTCCGTTATGGCGCTTCCTTCATTACATTTGGAGATTCATTTGTTAAGTATAAAAGGGGGAAAGGGGCAAGTCCCTTCCCTTAATTTAGATAAATGGATTTTCATGCAGATTTATCCAATTTATTTTAATTTATTTTTCTATGTTCATTCTGATAAGGAGCTTTCCCTATTAGATTTGGAAGTTCATTAGTTAAGTATAAAGGGGGGGGGATTGGTTAGACACCACCTTAATTTAGCGATATGGTTTTTTCATGCAGAATTATCTGATTTGCTTCAAATTTGGTATACCGGTTTATTATGTTAAGGAGCTTCCCAGATTAGATTTGGAGTATGTATATAATGTACCGTTCATTTACAGGTATACTCAAAAAAATTTGGCTACAGTACTGTCTACGAACAATAGCTCGTTTTTGTTGTGTTACGCATTTTTAAATGTAACTAATTATCTGCATATTAATTGGTGCATATAAACCGTTTGAAAATGAAATGTTTTTAATGGCCCAAATCTCTTTTAAAATATTTCTCTACCTGATTTTAAACATTTTTGTAATTGGAACTATATGTCTATGACTAACAGTTTAGGATTTAGCCATTGGACACCGTTGAGACCGGACACCCTGCATATAAAGTGTGTCCGAAAAGTCTGGAAACGGTCGAATAACTCAAGAATACATGTCGGATTAAAAAACAGAACAATACGTGTTAATATATTAAAAAAAAAAAAAAAAAGCTAATCAGTGATACCAAAGTTGACCCCAACTCCAATCCCCCAGGAGTTAGAGAAAGGGTCCAACTTTGAAATCTTGAACGAGAACCACCATTTCTTTTTTGCAAATTCGGATTCTACGGGAACATCCCGAATGTACTTTCCGACTCGTATGAAAATCGGCCCGGCCCGCAGGACCGAAACTAAGGGGGGGGGGCATAGGGGGCATGTGCCCCGGGCGCCAGAATGAAGATTTCGTTTGTCGATTTTTCTCACATATATGTTTATCACTGTATTGTTAAAATCAACATGTCTGGGTTATGCAAAAGCATAGAAGAATCTAAAGATGATATGGCATAAGGATCCTCTGTAAAGCGGAATTTTCTTCGATTCTTTTCTATTCCGTTTTCAAGATTTTTTAAATGAATGAATATTTGACAAAGCTTATTACGTAGTTCAGTGTTACGTATTTTTTATTACATATTTCAAATTTGAAAATAATTCGGCTATTAGAAAATTAGTAACATTTTCATTGTAAATATACTTTGGAGAGGAGAGCGCCAAAATACATGCTTGCCCCAGGTGCAAAAAAGGCTAGTTTCAGCCCTGATACAAAAACAGCATAATGAGGCCCGACACTAGGAAAACTCCGTGAAATGAGGTCCGGCCCAACAACTTTTTCAAAAAATGAAGATATTTTTAAATCGTAATAAAAATTAAAGCTCATTAAATATCCCTGATATACTGTCTTAAAAGGAAAAATGTGTTCATCCGTGCAGAAGGAATAAAAAATTTGTGCGAAAAGAATATAATACATTTAAAACATACAATGTGCCTCTTAAGAACCTGTCTATAACGGATTTTTCTACTTTCCTATGAAATTCCGTCTTAGACAATTTTACTTTATAACGTTTTTCAGATTGTTACGTTTACAAGCAGTGGAATATTGATTAAGGATAACTTATACATTTACGCATAAATAGGGATTCATTAAAAAAAAATCAATATAGTTTACACGAGTACAAGAGAGAGAAATATAAAGAGGGGGAGTAGTTTGAAACGGATGTACACGTAACAACACAGAATGCTTTTTAAACACTTTCCGACACAGTTGAAAAGTGTTTATGATTTCGGTTTGTCTGCCCATGCACTAACTCACATAAATATACAGTAAACATCCGGCACGTTCGGGATTTGAAGCATTCCGGATTACGAAATTTTCCGCGTTACAGGATGAATGTCGGGAAAAACGTGTAGAAGTTAGAATTAAACAAAAAAATGTCAGTAAAACATGTTTTTTATTCTTTAAACAGCTTGAATACAATAAAAAATACTCAATAATGTAAAATAAAGCATGAACATATGTACATATCTATAAAATGAAAACGTGCACTATAGGTCTACACAGTAGACCTACATGTAGAAGCCATTTTAAGCAAATCTCGAATATCAGGTTGTTTTGTACAGGGCTGCGGAGTCGGAGTCGGAGTCGCGGAGTCGGAGTCGGAGTCGGTGTGATTTTTCGATGAAAAGAGTCGGAGTCGGAGTCGCTAAAAATATGCCGACTCCGACTCCGACTCCAAACTTTCTGTTGAACAGTTTGAAGTGAGTAAAAAAATAAAACCAATTACGCTTAATTTTAAATTTATGAACTGAATTATTATTTTATGTTTTAACTCTATACATTAATACATATTTAGTTATTTTTCAGTTCATTGACATGTTAATCAGTAAATATAAGGCAAAAGGGCGGATGTGATTTTTTTGCCTACATCAGTCATTAAATTGATTCATTTAGTTACTTCTTCAGCTCATAGACGACACTATTGTACAATAATTAAATTGAGTTTTGAAAAGTTTTTGTTTTGTTTTGTTTTTTGTAAATTAAGTCCAACTCAACTCGAATCCCGTGTCGGCCCGACTACCCAACCCAATGAAGGAATCTATCTCAGACAAAAACAGATGTTTCAATTTAACCTCTGTCCATCCGTGTTCGGATCGGGTGCTGAAATTTATATTTTAAGTCAGTCCGAAGCGAACCGGAAAGAAACCTGAGCCATGAACCCTATCTGAAATCATATAAAATCAAAATTTTATTGGAATTATGAAAAATAATCATCTCTAACTGCGCTTTTATTTCTTGTGTAGGAAAAGGAATATATATTTACTTATTCGACTTATAAGTTAAACAATGTTATGAGCTTTCTTTTGAAAAATCGGGTCAACCCGACCCGAACCCGCAATAATAATTATCAGACTGCCCCACAACGAAAAACATTTAGTGCCAACTCAATCTGAACCACCGTTCGAATCGGACCCTAACGAATGCAACAATCTACTTCAGATAACAATGGATGTTTCACTTATCCTTTGTTCAACTTATACTGCCTTATTTTTCAGTATTTCAGATAAAAGAGAATGTGTGTAAAATATGAAACTGATTAAAGCTGCTATCACTACAATATAGGACAACTCGTACAGAATTTTTCTTATTAAAACAAAAAACTGCAATTTTCTTCTTAAATATTTCTTACCCAAAACTTAGACGTTCTTCTATTTCTAGGCCCCAACTAGAGTCTTCCGAAGGCCGTGTTGCACTTGACCCGAATCTGAAATTTTTGCTGAAAGTCAACCCGAAACCCGACAAAAAGGAATTTATCAACCAAATCCGAAAATGGAAAAAAAGTCGTCAATTCGACCGTAATTCAAGAAAATTAGTTCACATTTTATAGAATAAACAATTATAAAAAAAAGCCTACAATTTTATCTTTTTTGTATAAAAATGAACTTAAATACACTCATTAATATTCAAATATATAGATTTTTCATTTGAAAAATATTCAGTACATATTTTCTTTTGAAAAATCTGGTCAAATCAAAAGTGTCAAAACCTGACCCGAAGCATTTAAAGTCTATCTGGTTCGGGCTAAATTTGGTTAAACTATCCGATGGAGGACCGTAATTCTAGCCTACTGTAGAAAAAACAATTACTATTTCATGAATTTTGAGAGGAAAGTGAATAAACTCATTTCATGTCTCAAAATGGTTGGCTTTTTTTTTTTAAGTTTTTTTTATCACATTTTTCATGATTATTCCTATTCGTCGATTCTGCCCCCCCCCCCCCAATCTCCGCATTAGTTTATTTAAAATTTTATTAGTATAGTGTAGATGTAGATAATAGCATTTGCGTCTATGAATGAAAGGCGATGACAACTTGTCAATTCAGAGGCGTCGTGATGGAGGGTTATGGGGGGGGGGGAGCCTCCCTCTCCAATATATGTGAACTTGGAAAATTTGAGCTTAGAGTTGGTAAATTCTAAATTTTTTGTAAGATTTTAAATTTAAACTAAATTTTTTTTATTTAAAAAAACAAAAAAAATTTTAATGTGGCGTCTAATGTATATTTTTTAAATGTTACATTAAATATATTTTATGGAAACAGACCTGTATATATTACAGTGATTAAAATTGTCCTTAAAGTATGAATTAATGTCTGAAATTGGTATATAAACTGTAAATTATAAATACAGGCATCACAGTCTGAAATGTAGGTAGATAACTAAATTTTTATAATACGAGGATAATTACGCGGCACTTTAAGAGTAATATTCCTTTCATCTAATACATCATTTTTCAAGTAAGGGGAAAATTATTATTTAAAAAAACTGGTGCCAACCGAGCAATTTTTTTTTTCATAGCGCTAAACTGTCTATAATGCTTGGCAGAAAATCCTGCCAGTCGGATTATATGAGTTATATATATATATGTATCTATAAATAGGGTAGATGTGGCAGTAATGGACACCCTTAAGCAATTTCTCTAAAAATTGTTTTTTAAGTAATAGTTATGTGTATTATATTCCAGTTTTTTCAATATTATATTAATTTATCAACAATATTTAACCATTCTCATAGTCTCATTTCCCAATATGAATCAAGATTTAATTGTAAATAGCAAAAATATATCAAAACACCTACATTGCCAGTAATGGACGCCCTCTATTCCAGTAATGGACACCCCATAAAAAGTAATAAATATAAGTGTTTTTATAACTGTATTTATAACTAATCGAACGAAATTTTCGGCCGAAAATAGAAATATTACCGAAATTCGGTTTCTGTTTCGGTTTCGGTCGATCCTTAATCTTAATTACTATTTAATTTTGAACGCCTTTTTCAATTTGCATTATCTATATATCTCCAACAGGTAAATAATTAAAGCGCATTTCAATCTTTTTGAGAAACCCTGTGTGTATGCTGGAGTCGGAGTCGAAGAGTCGGAGTCGGAGTCGATTGTTTCAGAAATCCAGGAGTCGGAGTCGGTCATTTTCCCTAACGACTCCGCAGCCCTGGTTTTGTAGTAGTCTTCTCTTATTTTAGGAAGTCATTCCATACGATGTGGAGTTACAGGTGGTGACCCTACACATATGCTGATATATTATGCCCAGCACGATATCTATCAATCGCGCATTTGGATGTTTTGTTCGATATAAATTTGTATGTACTCCAAAAATTCATCAAAATTATTTTATCTTTCGCAGAAAAAAAAAAAAAAAAAAAAAAAAAACATTTGAATCTCAAGATACCCATTAATTATTTATTATTTGATGATAAAATCAATTTCCGTTTCAAGTTGAGCAATCTTTTTTGAAATGGAAAAAGTATTTAATTCTAGTGATAATTTTTTTTTTCCTTTTAACAGTTCCGCAAATTATCCACAGAAATGTTTTTTGTCACCCTCGTTCTACCAGATTATTATAAACACCAGGTGGGATTGAACAAGAAATACTATTTTTTTCTCGAAAATCGTGCCGGATTAGAGGATGATTACTGTACTTCGATTGCCATGAAATTGATATATGTTATTGGGATTTACTATGGCATATTTGGTATTGAAAATGAAGCGTGTAGCACTTATGGTTCTTTTACAGAGACACTCAAAGAATTTCGTTACATACGGCACATGGGGAAAAATTGTTTGCGGCGTATTTTAATGATGTTGCACTTTTTTAAACATATTCAAATTGATACATATCACTGAGGTGCACTATAAGGTGCTTACTCTAGAATATGGTGTACATAGAATGTATCGTTCATTGTTCATTTACATAACACTCAAAAGAATTTCATTACATGACGCGCTATGGGGAAATATCATTCACAGCGTAATTTAATATATTCAAATTGATCCATGTCACTGAGGTGCGCTACAGGAAATTACTATAGAGTGTAGGATTGTAGTATGTACCGTTCATTTACAGGTAAACTCAAAAGAATTTGACTACAGTACTGTCTACGAACAATAATTGCTGGTAGCTCGTTTTTGTTGTATTACGCATTTTTAAATGTAACTCATTATCTACATATTAATTGGTGCATATAAACTATATAGATCATATACAGGGCTGCTCAAAAGATCCTACGTACATGTCCGTTTATTGAAAGAAATTGCTGAAGAGAGATTTTCAATTGTGCTATGTATTTCCTGACTGAAGTAAATTTTAGCACATACAGCATATATACATAGTATTATACAGTAACATACTACAGTATGTACACATACAAATCTATAGATCATATACAGGGCTACACAAAAGAATTCGGATATTTTGTTTGACTATTGGTTGTAATTGCTAAATTTGAGTTTTCAAATGTATTATGCTTTTTCTAAATTGTTTACTTAGTAAACAATAAAGTTTTGTTGCAGCATTCTTAATGTGTTGGAAAGTGTTTCATAATCTATGTTTCATGCATGAATTTTCATTCTTGCTAACACTTTCCAAGAGAGTTGAAAAGCGTTTATGAATTCGGTTTGTGTATCTGTCTGCAGTTTGGCACCCCAGGTAGCAAAGCAATATCGGGAACAGTGATTTTGCAATGCCGGCCAATATCGGTGAACGCCGGACTGGCCGATATTGCATGGCTAACCTTTTTACTTTCTTCTATCTCTACAAGAAGAAAGTATTGGATTCGTAAAAATTTTCAACGGATTTACACGTTTTAGCGGCCAGAGATTCCGAAGAACATGTTTTTACAAAATGTCTGTCTGTATGGGACACAAATTTTGTGGGCGCTCTATTTCAAGAACTAATGCACGGAATTCAATAAAAAATTATATTCAGTTAGTCCCTGAAATAAATTGGTGCTAATTAGTTTTTGGTGTACATCGCTCAACAGGTGGCGCTGCTATACTGCATTTTTTACGATTTCCACAATAGCTCTATCTCAATAACTAATGCTTGGATTTTCAACAAGTTTCAAAATAAGTTATCCCTTAACATGAATTGACATTTTATACATTTTGGTGTAAATTGCTCAACAGGTGGCTATGCTGCATTTTTCAGAATTTCCACTATAGCTGTATCTCAAGAACTAATGCACGAATTTTCATCAAACTTCAGAATAAGTTAGCTCTTGACATGATTTGACATTTTATACATTTTGGTGGAAATCTCTCAACAGGTGGCGCTGCTATGCCGTATTTTTCAGAATTTCCACTATAGGTGTATCTCAAGAACTGATGCACGAATTTTCATCAAACTTCAGATTCATGTATACCTTGATATCAATTAGTGCTGTTTGTGTTTTGGTGTAAATTGCTCAACAGGTGGCGCTGCTATGCTACATTATTCAGAATTTTTGCTATAGCTCAATCTCAAGAATTAATGCATGAATTTTCATCAAACTTGAAATTCATATATACTTTGATATGAATTGGTGCTAAATTGATGTAATTTCTTGTGCTATTTAAATGATTTAATTGACGTGATTTATATAGAAGAAAGTTTTGTGATGGCCGCAACATACTAGTTTCCAATATCGGGGAAAGCCGGACAGGCCGATATTGGTCAAAACTGGATTCGGCATTATAAAACGACAAAGCTTTTTACTTTCTTCTATATTTACAAGAAGAAAGTATTGGATTCGTGAAAATTTTCGACGGATTTACATGTTTTATTACGAGTCAGAGATTCCGAAAAACATGTTTTTACATAAAGTCTGTCTGTATGTATGTATGTGACACAAATTTCGTGGGCGCTCTATCTCAAAAACTAATGCACGGAATTTAATAAAAATTTATATTCAGTTAGTCCCCGATATAAATTGATGCTGATTAGTTTTTGGTGTAAATCGCTCAACAAGTGTTGCTGCTATGCAGCATTTTTCACGATAGCTCAATCTCCAGAACTAATGCACGGATTTTCATCAAACTTCAGATGCAGTTAGTCCTTGACATGAATTGACGTTTTATACATTTTGGTGTAAATCGCTCGACAGGTGGCGCTGTTAGGTTGCATTTTTTGCGATTTCCGCTATACATCTCTTTATATTAGGGGAGGGGGGGGAAATGTTAGCCATTCTATATTAATGAATCCAGGTTTGAATATATGTATATAAAATGTTTTTAAATTACATAAAATAAAATTTTTATTTGGCTGATATAGAAATACATATTTACATATAATATATATATATTTCGATGATATAGAAAATTAAATTTTTAAGTTCACTTTCATAATAATGCAGAAAATATCTAAAGGACGAATTTTATGATGCATGTTGAGTGACAATTTGACAAACGATTAGTGATGGAAATGCTTTGAAATAACCTAGAAATTTTTTGGGGGAAAAACTTTTCTTTTTTCAAAGGTATTTATTTTTTTTTAGTAATATTGAAAAATACCATTAATAAAATAATTTATTCAAAATTTTATAATAGGTACATTCAGGTGTTTTTTTAACTTTTTCTTTTCGTGTTCAATATTCTACTTAAAAATATTAACTTGCAAAATTGATAATTAAATGCTACTTTTCAAAAAAAAAAAGTTATATGCAAAATTATACAAATTGTTACATTTTGAGGAAATGATAAGGTTGAAAGTGTAATAATATAACTTGTATAAATATAACTTGTATAAAATTATTTTTATTACCAATTTTTCATTTTTTTTTCACATAACCAATAGAAATATTCCACAATTATTAAAAATAATATGTAGCTGAAAAAATTTATTCTTTTCTGCCCATAACATAAATATAAATCTTCACATTGTTTAATTGTATTTATATATAAACTTTGTCCCCCCACCTTTTTTTAAAAAATCTTTTGCCACAATTTAGTTGAAAACATTGTGTTAAATCATAAAAGTCGGTTGGCAAGAAAGCTTGCCGTGTAAGATGAACGAAATTTTTAAATTTGAATACCAGCATTTTAATTTGGAAATTTTCACATTATCTATTCTCAAATTTTGGGCGATTAAATAATTCAAAATTACAATGAGTAAAAACTGGTGTCAAAGAATTAAAAGAAATGTAAAAGAGGCTCGTCGTTAATGTGTTAAGGGGGCTAGTCACTCAGCTTCGGAATTCTCCTCCGTAATGTTAAATCTATGGACTTTTGATGAATTCGTATATTTAAAATATCTTTTCTCATATTTTTAACATCTTTATTCTGTGTACTCTTCTTAGTCCAGGGGAAATGTGTATTTTACCTTGCAAAAGGTCGGGTAGAAGATTTTTTTTTCCTAAATTGTTTATAATGATGCCAACATGGAAAAACCAAGTTTTCTAACAAAATTTCTTTAGGTTAAATTTTCTGTGGCTGAAAAACAACAAAATTTTGGGATATTTTTTTGATTTTTTGGAAATATCTCGAGACTCCCTGTCATAGCATATTATTTGTCAGTTACAGTATTAAAGAGGATAAATTCTCTACAACTTTCGTATTTACAACTTTTTTTATACACTCAATAGCAAGCGCAGTACGCTATTTAAAAAATGGGGCAATTTTTGCAATTTTCTTAAAAACCGTCAAAAACGTAGTCTTGCCGCGATTGTTCAAATGTTCTCCCGGGGATTTAATTATGTATGCCGACTTCTAAAAATTGGTAGCAGTAAATTATCTATTATTTGTACATTCACGTGTTTATTTGCATCTCAACAGACATTTTATATTCAATAAATTTATGTAATTTTAAAAGTAGGGCAGAGTGTAGATGAATGAGACAATTTTCATATTTAGACAGTAAATTTAAGTGTATACAATGTTAACTTCATTGCATTGTTTAAATGACTTTTTCAATATATAGTAACTTATTGGCACGTTAGTTTCAATTGAAAAAGATTTATTGCTTAATTTTAATAAATTTTATAATTTTTATAATGCATACATATTTTTCCAGGTATCAATGGAATAGGTGGGTCATTTTCAAAATCTGCCCATATTTTGGAATAACAAAATCAAATTTTTCGAAATAATCGGACAGTTTTAATTGTTTGTAAATAATTACCTTATCTCATATACATTAATATACAAGAATCAGCAGAGACCAAATTACTAATTTAACATTTTAAAACTAATTTTTAAATTTTAATGCACTTGGTATAATGACATAAGTGAGCACAGTAATGACAAATTAAGCAAAATATTTTTTTTATTTTTCCCCCCAGGCATAAATGGCAGCCATTGTATCTTCTGGCCCATACAACGATTTTCTTTTTCTCATATAATAAAAGCATATTAAGAAACAAAAGTTCATTTGATTATCAATTAGAATTGGGTACGGTAATGACTTACAAAAGGATACTCACCAAAACATTCAAAGTTTTTTCTTACTATAAAACTATTTACTCTATTCACCTAAACCTGATAACAAGTTGACTTTTAAAGAGTACTTTTGCCTTGATAAAAAGGCATGTGCTGTCCTCTAAAAAAATCCAGAGGAACTTTTTGTCAGAAGCATGGCAATGACACTCTTTCTTGGGACACGGTTTTAAAAAATTATTAAGAATTATAGATAAGTTTAATGAAAATAAATGTTTTTTTAATTAGTAGCATCTTAATAAATAAAAATGTATAAAAAAAATATAACCATCTGTTTTAAATAGAACTTTGTCAAATCTTTATCTAATAAATTGCTTATTGGGACAACCTAGAGTAATGACATTTTGACTACAAAAGAATATATTTCTTATTTTTAAATTTCTTATAAATAATAATATATCTGTAAATTATCATTAAAAAACATGATAGTTAAAATGCAGTGATTAAAATTATGATACTGAACTATTTTTCTGTGCAAATGTGAAAGGACAGTAAAACATAACACTTTTTTTGAAAATCACCCAGGTATGAAAATTTGCGAAAAACATATTTTATTCACCAATTATTGATAACATATGTTTTACTGTTTTAAAGATAGCGAACATTGAATTGTAGTTCCATATAAAAGGAGGGACTCCAAAGATAAATATCTTTTATGTAAGAAATACTTTTACCTTATAAAATAGCTACAATAAAAATGACACCAGATTATTTCACTAACTAATGTTATGCATTTATATCTTGTAAAATTTATAAATTCTGTTAATAAAATATTTGAGATCACTAGTTTTATAAAAAATATTTAAAAGATTAGTTTTAAAATACATTTTCAATTTTTTCCACTTATATCAATATAACAAGAGATTATATCATTTTAGCATGCAAAAATATATAAAACTTTAAGATTATTTATTAATTGCTTTAAAGCTCAAACAGAATACTTTAAATTTCAGAACGGGTTCCAAACAGTTTTCCAAAAATGAAAGTGTCCGTATATATATATATTTATAAAAGCAGCCAAACCCGAAAAATACAAAAGCACAACATTAGATATTGATCTCAGGTATCCCATGAAAAACAAATTATTCAAAAGTAACAAAATGCGAGCGAGATATTTGTCAAGAACGCTCCCATAGGTTTAATGTTACCTTGCGAATGTCTTCGTGTGACTAATTTAGTCCCATAATTCATATAACTGGGATTTTAAATGTCTCAATACAACTACCGTAAAATCTTTGAAAATGAAATCTGTATATACGGAATTCGGTCTTTAAAGAAAAGTATATATTTTTTCAAGAGAAACAGTATGAACAATTATACCTGCTAAGATGGAAATCTGTTTAAAGCGGAATATATTTCAGTTCCTTTCGGTACGGTTTTTCAAAGTTTTAATGAATCAATATTTGGCAAAGCTGATTACGTAGTTCAGCATTACGTATTTAATGCTTACACACTTAAAATTTTCAAAATCCGGCTATTAGAGATTTATTAAAATTCCCGTGGTAAATTTTCTTTTCAAAATTTCAAAAGAGGGGGGGTGAGGGGGCGCCAAAATCCATGTTTGCCAAGGGTGGGAAAAGGCTAGTTTTAGCCCTGAAATACATAATTTACTGCTACTAATATATAGAAGTTGACATACAGGGTTAAATATGTGGGAAACATTTGAATAATCGAGGCAGAACTGCGTTTTTCACGGTTTTTAAGAAAATTGAAAAAATTGTCCTATTTTTAAAATGGCGTACTGCACTTGCTATTGAGTGTATAAAAAAGTTGTAAATATGAAAGTTGTAGAGACTTTTATCTTCTTGAATATTGTAATTGATAAATAATATCCTACGGCAACGAGTCTCAAGATATTTAAAAAAACAAACAAAAAAGGTCCCAAAATTTTCTTGTTTTTTGGCCACAGAAAATTTAGCCTTAAGAAATTTTGTTAGAAAACTTGGTTTTTCCATGTTGGCATCATTACAAACAATTCAGAAAAAAAAAATCTTCTACCTGACCTTTTGCAAGGTAACGCCCCTTTTTTAGTACATTCCCCCTGGACTCTTAAAGGATGTCTCTTTTTTTCTTAGTTTTCAAAGTATTTCTAAATTCTATGCTGAATTTAATATTTTATGTGTAAAAAACAGGCAAACTATGAGTAAGCTTTTAACACTTCCTATAAAATTAAGGCTATACTTTAGAAATATTTTGAGAACTAAGAAAAAAAGAGATCTTTTAGGAAGTGTACAAAAAAAATAGAAGTTAAAAATATTAATTTCCCGAGGAGATATTTCAAATATATGAATGCATCAAATGCCCATATACTTTACATTAGTAAGAGAAAATCAGAAGCTGAGTGATCAGCCCCCTTAAGTTACATATTCAAAAATCGTCCTGTGTTGTTTCTTGAGACAAACTATTCCAATATAAAAAAATATCAAAGCATTAATAAAATTTGAGAGTTTCCAATTTCTAAAGACATTCAATTAACGCAGAACAAAATTTATATTTTATTCTTATGACAATCTACATCCTGAACTTACCGACACTACAATGCTGAGGGATGAATACTCTGTTGGAATACCATGTTTATTTTCACTCTACAATCTGATCTTTTTCATGTTCAATATTCTACATAAAAACATTAACTTGTAAAACTGATAATTAAATGCTACTTTTCTCATTAAAAATAAAGTCATATCCAAAATTATATCATATACTGATATGAGGAAATGGTTAGGCTGAAATATGCATTATTTGAAAAAATAATTTTTATTACACGAACTGTTTTTCATATATTTTTTTCACATACTCAATAAATACTTAACCATAATTAAAAAAAATAACATGTAGCTAAAATACTTTATTCTTTTCACTTTTACTATAAATATTAATCTTTAGACTTATTTATTGCTTTTATTTACATATAAAACTTGCAAAAGAAAAGAAAAAGCAAATTTCTGTAAAAATTTATTTAAAAATAATAAACCCACCTGTTGTGTTTTCAAACCCAATTATTTTTTTTTTAATTACTCCAAAATTAAAAAATCTATATTATTAGTTTCAAATTTTTAAAGTAATTAAGTTAGAACAAAATTTATATTTTATCGTTATGACTGCCTTCATTCTAAATCAGAATCTGAATTACTTTAATATGGGGGGGGGGGGGTAAACAAACTGTTCAAATCCCATCTTTTCATTACATAAACACAAATTGCAGCAAATTTTGTTTTATTTAAAAATTAGTTTTAATGACAATTTAAAATAGAAAGTGCAACCAAAATGACCATCAAAAACAGTTAAATATTATATTACAAACCATGCTGTTAAATTCAGCATGAAAAAGTATTATGGAACTAAAATTTTTTTAGTAAATTTTCATTTCCATTTATGATATATTCATATGAAGTAAAAATAAAACTTTATTTTTAGAGTACATAAATTCAAAAAATGTTTAATATTTTTATGAAAAGCTCTTATCTGTAAAAAAATCCATTTTTCCCCTCTTAAATAGAAAAATTCTTTTTTCCATCACTTCAAAACTTCCAGAAATTGTACACCTACACAAAAAATAAACTAATATAACAATAAAGCTATCTTAATTCCAATTCAGAATTTCTAATGCCTACTTAGTTGATGAAATCAGTAAGACATGGTGGCTGATAGAAAGTAAAAATTATTTGAACACAACAAATTTCAGTGTTAACCACCCCCCCCCCTCCCCCCACAAAAAACAAACAGTTAAATTAAAAAATACTTTTAAAAGTCTTACGTGATAAAAAGAAAAGATAATTAAAACATGGTATTATATCCATACATACATATATATATATTATGGAGCTTACTCACTGCCTAGGTGAAGCTATATAATACTTTTAGAAATACAAATTGATATAATCTCTAAACTGCATATCAGGCATTTGAAATAAATAGAAATTAAAACAGTTTAGCTTTTCAACATCGTCATAATTTATAAATGTTTCTTTTAAATTAAAATTTTAGCTAGATTTTATAACTCAATTTTTATCAATTGTTTCTCATTTTTTTGGTCATGAATAGCAACTTTTAAGTTTAATTTACAATAATTTTAAAAGTTTATAAATATTTTATTGAAATGTCTAACATGGAAGTGCTAATACAAAAAAACTTAAATTCTTAGAAATATAAATAAAACTTACTATGTAGAGCAAATAAAATTTATTAATCACAAAAATGAATTAAATGTTTTTTATTTACAAACTATTATTATTCATGATTATACTATTACAAAAAAAAAAAAAAAAAAAAAATCTGCAGCAAGTCATCTATTTCTTGTTTATCTGTTCATTCTTTTCCTTTGAAAATAATTTCCATCTCAATCAGCAGATCTTGCAAGGACCTTTCCAATGCAGTTAGAGATAGCGTGCCTTCTTCAAACTTCATTTCCACACTCATTAGAAAGATACAATGAATCAAAATCTGACCAAGTAAATACTTGCTATAACAATTAATAATTTGCTATAGTTTATTTATTCTGTTTATTAAATTTTACAAACTATGCAATTGTAAATGTGAGATTTGAATTTATTCACCAAAAATTATAGCTTGAAAATTAAATATTTTTACAACAATGAGGATTTTAAAGGACTAATAGTATTTTTTCATGTATGATATGCCTTCGTGTAACATGCATGTCCACCCTCATTTTAAGATAAAAAACTATATTTGATTATATTAAAATCTAATAGTTAGTGCTAAAATTATGCAGCATTCACAATGTATTGTTTAATGGTTTTATAAATCTGAATACAGAATTGCCAACCAACTACTTTATGCAGTGATCAATGACATTGTATAGCAGTAGTCATTAATGACACTGTTATAAGAATCAAACATAATTCAAAAAAGACAAATTCCAATTAAAGTGAATATTTAAAATACAGTACAACCTCCCTAAAGCAACCACGTTCTGTTCCAATAAAAATTAGTCGCTCCGAGAGGTGATCTCTTAATGGAGGTCATGTTTAAATCTAGATTTTAATTGCTAAAAAAAGGTAACAATGTTACTAAACTTAAATTTTCATATTTTTTCTTAATGTGAAAAATAAAGTATCAAAACAAAAGTTAATTACTATAGAGTTAAAAAAATGAATACATTGACGTTACGGGTTTTATCTTTTATAACTTATTTCCAAGTCCTTTCGAAGTTCCCGTAAATAAATGCAATTTTTTTTTTTTTTTTTTTTTTTTTTTTGGACAGGAATAAATAATGACGATTTTATTAATTTATCTATTTCTTTGAGAGGTTCCTGACAGAATAGGACAGGAGAGTTTATTGACCGTCATTCTTAATTTGTCATCAGAGTTAAATTCATTGCCTAAAAAGGCACAAAGGGGTTTAAACACTTAAAAGTACCCGGAATAAAAAAAATTCTAAACTTAGTTTAGAAGTTTGATGAATAATGCACTCTCCAGAATTATTTTCCTAACAAAACCTTCTTCAAGCGACCAGGAAAAAACGGAACTTGTTTCATTTTCTTCAAAGAAATTGGTCGCTCCTGGAGGGAGTTCAACTGGGATGGTCTCTGAATGGAGGTAAAATTAGTATTGAGCCTATGGGAATAAATTTCATTCCATAAAAAAATGGTCGTTCAGGGAGGTGATCGCACAGGGAGGTTTCACTGTATGCTCAATTTAACCTGTTGATAGCTAAAATTCTTTTTGAAAATACATAATAAAAGTAAAAATAGTTTTAAAAACATACACTTTTATAAGAAAGGGTTGCTTACTCATGTAGGAGAATGAAATTCCCTGACTTTTCCAGGTGCATTTTATGAAAATTTCAGTCTAGCGGTGTAATGTGAACTGGACAAGGCAACAGTAAAATAAATATTGTATCACGTGAAAATATAAAAATTTTCAACTATATATCACAATTAAAATTTTCACATATGCACCCCCCCCCCCTTCCCTCACACAAAAAAAAAAAAAAATGCTCTTAGGACTGTAATAGAAATTGCTTTCCTGAATAATTTCTGAGTATTTCAAAGTAAGTGTCCTGTAAAATGGAAAAAATATATATACATATACAATATTTTTGCATTGAATGATAATTTACTTCCCCATCTATCAGAATCTCATTTAAGTTCAATTTTAGGCAAAGGGGGTTGGGAAGCAAACATTTCAGGGTGGAGGTTAAGCAGATTTGAAATTATTTATTAATTACATTAAATGTCAATAAAAGAAATATTGCAGAAAAATTTCAAAAAATTATATTAAACAGTTAAAATTTTTAAAGTATGTGTGGAGATGACGGTTGGAAAAAAGAAAAGAAAGAAAAAGGGAAGAGGAAATTTTAAGAGGTGATTAAATAAAACTTCTAAAAATTGGAATTTGGAAAAACGTGGAAGATTTTTCTCATTTGCCATGGGACAAAGGCTGTACTTATTTGGCAACCTCCATGAAATTTTATTAAATTCCCTGACTTTTCCAGGATTTTGGATAAAATATAGAAATTCCCTGACTTATTACACAAATTTCTGAATTCCCTGACTTTTCCAGGTTCTCCTGGTAGCGTAGCAGCCCTGAAGAATTCAATGTTTATATTAAAAATCACACATACACTTTGTTTCACCTTAATTTGGCAGTGCTGATTTACCCTAGATTAACCGAATTGTAGCCATTGCCGTAGAAACTGGAGTTTGCTCAAACAGCAGAGGCTTACTAATAAACAAGGAAAAGTACCATTTTGGCAGAAAAATATAACGTGTGAACCAAAATCGGTACTTTTGAAGTTTCTATGAAATTAATTTTATTATATAATCATTTATTAAAATAACGAATGAAATTATTATTATTTTCTTATTTTTACCACTTTTTAAATTGATTTCAACACTATTTTATATTATATTAGCTGACACGCCTGACATACAAAATGCGAAAAATATCTAAAAATTGCTGCACGAATTCCGGAAAAACTTTATTGAAAAGATGGCAAAATTTACCGCATTAAGCGAAAAGTTTGAAATCGAATTCCATGTACAAATGACAAAAAATCACATTGGAATGCAAAAAAATGCATCAAAAATTCTCTATTTAAAAACGCGGAAGGAAAAATTTCTTATTAATATTTAAGCTGAGAGTTTGAAACTGAATACCTTTTACAAATGTCAAAAAATCATTGCAAAAAGCAAAAAATATAAAAATTGCTGTACGAATTCCGAATACATTTTACTGAAAACAGGACAGCATTATCTATATTGGGTTAAACGATTAAAACACAATTATCTGAAAATCTATTTAAAACAGAAAAATTGCTATTTATATCAAGCCACTGGCAGAAATTTGGAAAAGGTTTGGTTTCACGCCCTCAGACTGCCTGTCTCATCTTTAATGTACATATAATTTTTGTTATTAGGATACAAAAAAGACATGATTTTTATAAATTTACATAAATTTTTTACGATGCTCCCTCTCTCTCTGCTTTAAAATACATGATAGCTACCAAGAAGTTTATATTCCCAAAACAATTACATCTTTAATTGCTGATATAATCAATGTTTTATGTTTCAAATAATAAAATTATAATAATTATTAGTTAGAAATTACAAAAATTATATAAACTACAGAATAAGTAATTTCATTAGTTAGTATATAATAACTGAGGATAGACAAACAGTTTTTTTAAGGCCGAAACCGAATTTCGGTGATCTTCCTATTTTCAACCGAAAACGTCCAAAAATTTGTTTAAAGTAAAATTGTATACATGAAAGTAATTAATACATACATAAATATACATAATTATTAATTAATTATACATATTTATTAAATATGCATAATTATTAATTAATTATGCATATTTATTAAATATATATAATTATTAATTACATATGTGGCCCAAATTGACTCTCTGTGCCTTAGACCGAAAACTTTTTATTTTCATATAAAATAAAACATAATTCATCAATGGCGCAGAAAGATTTTCTAACTATACGAATTTCATTTATTTAAAATATATTTCAGTTTTATGTATACACACCTCGATTTATCATTTACAATGATTTCTGTAAAGGAGCATCTGTCATACTGGAACTTTCTAAAAGAGAAACTGAAAATTTTCTATTACTGTTATGTCCAGGGATGTAGTGGAAGGTATACAGGGGTATACGCCATATACCCTCTGGATTTTTTAAGGAACACCGTATACCCTCTGTTTCTCAAGAAAGCTATAGTATGTATACACTACGGTATACCCTCTGCTTAGAACGTAAAGGTCAAAATTAGCACTAGCCAACCGGCCACAGGGCCAGTAAATGAGAAAAAGTGGCTAGTGAAAAATTGTCTATCAGCGTCCACCTTCCGGCCACTTTTTTCAAGTAGAAAATAAAATTTTCTTGCATTTCATCAAGGATTCTACTTTTTTTGGTTCCAATATATTTATATTAACATATTTCTTTCTGCTATTCACTTTTAGATGAATACTTATAGAAATTTTACTGTTTAGTATTTTTAAATAAAAAAGTGGCCACTAGTTTAAAAAAAGTGGCCACTTAAAAAACTAGTTCTACCGCCCAGTGGCCGCTAATGAAATTTCCCAGTTTTGAACTTTATTAGAACGTATACCCTCTGTTTTTTTTTTTTTTTTTTTACAACTAAACCACTGGTTATGTCTGCAGCTTTTAATGAGCACGTCAAAACGTTTAGCATAATATGCATTGCTTGCTTTATTATTTGCACTCATGTCTTGAATCAGTCATGACTGATAATTATAAACAACGAAGTTCGTAGCAATAAATAGTCTCATTTGAGTCGATAAAGCTCAAATCGATGAGCACAGTTGAAAATTTCTGAAGGAAGGAACGAGATTTTTGGAATACTGATAGTTTTGGTCCAGCCGAATTTTCAGCCGCATTTTTGCTGAAATTCAGATTTTGGCCCAAAAACGAATTTTCGGTCGATCTCTAATACAATCGAACTCGCTTATAACGAGCCCTGATTTAACGAGGAAATCAGAAATGCTTGGTTGGTACAATGTTCTGTCTATGAGAGCATAACTCGCTTTTAACGCGCAAACCCCGGTTATCATAGGCGTAGTGTCGGGGGGGGCATGTGCCCCCCCCCCCAACCTTCTACGCCCCGTGCGCCAGAACAGACAGCGTAGGGGGCGCCAAATGAAGATTTTTTTTTTGTCTTTACATACAAAAATATATGTATATTTACATTGAATTTGCATAAAAATGTCTCACAGCCGGAAAAACCAAAAGCAAAACGGAACTAAATTCATTAAAATTTACAAATATATAAAAAGATTCATCTATAATAAAAGGCTGCAAATTAATTAGAAAAAAGAGCCGTTCTCTTAGGTTATTTTCTATCTCCAATTCTAAATATACCGAAAAGCGAAGGGGGCGCCAAATGAAGATTTTGTTTGACTCTGACTTTTCTGATGAAACGATTCCATGAAGGCGGTTCAACTTTTTCCTCTCTCTCCCTGAGCAGCGTTCAGCTTTCATTTTACCCGTCTTGATATGAGCGAGATCGGGTGGCTGCCCGGGGCATTAAAAACAAACGGGAGAAGGAGTCAGGGCCGAAACTAAGGGGGGGTTGCGAGGGGGCATGTACCCTGGGCGCCACGCGAAGGGGGTGCCAGATGAAAATTTGGTTTGCCGTTTTATACAATATATATATGTGCGTGTGAAATTTTTGTAAAAAAATATTTTTTAGCCGAAAAATCAAAAAGAAAAGCTGAGTAAAGTGCATTAAAATTGTCAAATACATAAAAAGATTCGCCTACAATATACAAGACAGTAAATGAATAACCCCATTCTTTTTCTTATAATTACTTTTTTACATGTATATCATCATATCTGGTCTAGAGGGGGCGAGGTCAGGTGACTGACTGGGACATTAAAAACCAAGCGGTCGAAAATTCTCAAAATGAAAAGTAAAATCTTAATAATTTTGTTGTTGTTGTTTTGAGTCGCACATAAATTTGAAAATTAGCATTAGGTTGAGGAAAATATGTAGACATATCAATCTATAAATAAGAAGTGTGATATAAGTGATAATTTCACAAAACTGGTGTAGATAGTACAGGAAGATATTTTACAATGCTGGAATTCATTTTTATGCATACAGTAAATCCTGGTTTTTAGTTCCTAAAACAATGTGACTCATAGACATTAAAGTGCCTCAATTGTAATAATTTTAATGCTACAACAACAGTAAAATCTGGAAAAATGAAATCTCTCTTTAATGGATTCTTGTCCTAAATAATTAAAAAAAATCTGCATGGTTCCAGCAGAAAGAATACCAATAGTTATATCTGCTAAGACGGAAACCTGTATAAAGCGAAATTATTTCCTCCCTTTCGATTTTTTTCACAGGTTTTAATGAATAAATACTTGACAAAGCTGGTTATGTATTTCAATATTACGCATTTTACTGTTGCACATTTTAAATTTTAAAATAAGTCTGCTAATAGAAACTTTCGTAAATTTCTCTTTGTAAATTTACTTTGCGGAGGAAGGCGGGGGGCGCCAAAATCCATGTTGGCCCCGGGTGAAAATATAGCTAGTTTCGGCCCTGGAAGCAGAGCACAAAGTAAAATGCTTTAGTAAAACCCTTTAAAAGAAAAAAATGAGTATAGCATTTGCAGTGGTACAGAAAAAAATCTCCCACAGGCCGCCATGGCTAAAAAAGTCGCCTCTGCCTTTATCCACCTAAATGATTTTTTCTCTACTTTTTGCCTCCTTGCCCTTGAACTTCCTTAGTCAGACAAAAGAAAAGACGAATTTAGACAAAAGATCGTGGAAAAATATCGCGAATTTCGTCAAAAAATCTCTGAAACAAATACCGAATATCATTTTCGTCAATCGGTCGTAGACAAAGTCACGAAATTTAGAAAAAGATCGTGTAAAAAAAACTGAACTCCATAAAATGATCGGCGGAAAAAAATGCGAATGTTGGTAATTCGTAGTCAAAAAATCGTCGTCAGAATCTCCTCAAAGGACCGAGGAAAAATATCTTGAATTTTATCAAAGGTTGCGGAAACAAATGGCAATTTTCATCATTCGGTCACGGAAAAATCATCGCAAATTTCGTCAAAAGAATGCACAAAATATTAAGAATTTCGTCTAACGACCAAGAGAAAAAAAATGCAGATTTCGTCAAATGGTCGCAGACAAAAAGACGGCAGTGGTGACTCTCAATTTAAAAAAAAAAATCTGAAATTCTCAGCAGATTTTCTGAAAGGTTACAGCAGAGGAGGGAAAGGGGGAAATCTCCCGGCGCCAATTATGCGTTTTTTCAGCGGTCCTTTTCCTAAATTCGCGTTTTTTCGCGATCCTTTGACGAAATTTGAGTTTTTTTATCGCGATCCTTTGACGAAATTCGCGTTTTTCCGAGATCTTTTGAAGAAATTTGCGTTTTTTGTGATTCCTTGGCGAAATGTGTGTTTTTTCGCAATCTCTAGATGAAGTTTGCGCTTTTTCGTGATCCCTTATAGAAATTCGCATTTTTTTCGCGACTCTTTGGCGAAATGCGTTTTTTTCTGCAATCATTTGAAGAAATTGGCGCCTTTTTTCTGTGAACGATTGTTGAAATAGATTTTTTCGGCAACCATTTGCCGAAATCTGCGATATTTATGCCCACATTTTCGGACTAATGACCGATTTTTTAAAAATTTCGGAACTGAATGCCTTAAATTTTCGGAAAATTCAGAACAGAATCACACCTGAAAAGACGCGAATTTGGTTAAATAATTGCGTAAAAAATCGAGAATTTAAACAAATGATTGCGCGAATAATCAAGAATTTCGCAAGTCGGTTTTGAATAGAAAATCCCGAATTTCGACAGACTATCGTGGAAAAGAATTTCGAATTTCGTCGAATGATATCTGAAACAAACAGCGAATACCATTAATCGGTCGCGGAAAAAATATATATCGCGAATTTCGACAAGTGGTGGCGGAGAAAAATTTTCGACAGTTTGTCGCAGAAAAATTCGCGAATTTTGGCAAAGGATCGCGGGAAAAAAATCGAGAGTTCCCTGAAAAGATCGACGGAAACAAAAACGCGAACTTTGGCAAATGATCACGGAAAAAAAATTATGAGTTTCGCGAAATGATCGCTCCCCAAAAACGAGAATTTTGCAATAAGGCATAGGAAAAATTGCAAAATCTCCTTCAACGATCGTAGCAAATGATAGCGAAAAGAAATAACTATTTTCGTCAATCGATTGGGGGGAAAATCGCAAATTTTTCAATTCGTCACGGAAAAAATTACGAATCTGCTCAAACAACAGTAAAAAATATCTTGAATTTTTCCAAAGGTTGCAGAAACAAATGGCGATTTTGTCATTCAGTCACGGAAAAATCATCGCAAATTTCGTAAAAAGAATAGGGAATTTTCGTCAAAAGAAACAAATTAGTAACTACCATCAATCGGTCTCGGAAAATATATATCGTGAATTTGGGCAAATGGTGGCGGAAAAAAAATCAATTTCGTCAATCTGTCGTAGACAAATTTGCGAAATTTGGCAAAGGATCGCGGAAAAAATCGCAAAATCTCCTTCAACGATAGTGTAAAAAGATCTCGGAAAGAGGTATTTTTCGTCAGTCGATTGGGGTGGAATTCGTCGCGGAAAAAATCGCAAACTCCTTAAACAACCATTGAAAAAATGTCGTTTGGGAAGATGACTTTACAGGCGCATTGAAGAAAAATATCGAATATTTTCAGTAAAAATAGTCGCTGAAATCCGCAAAAAGTCGCCTGTTTTATTGAAATAGTCTCTTTTTAATGGTTTTCGACATAAAATAGTCGCCATAGCCGCCAGATGCTGAAAATAGTCGCTTTTAGTAGCATTTCAGTAGCAAGTGGCAGCCGTGCAATTGTATGTTAAGAAAAATCGGAATTTTTTGAGAAATTGTGTCGAGACGAACCGGGCCTGATTCAATTGATTTTTTCATGGGCCGAGCTTGTTTTCACTGCTTTTTGTACTAGCCGGGCCTGGTCGTAAACTGTGAAAATATAAACGGGCCGAGGCCCGGGTGGAACTTTCAATTTTCTCGCCGGGTCTGGCAATTGCGGTTCGTGCAGACCTCTAGTGTGCCCCCTAGGGGCGTGCAAAGAGATGACTAAAAGAGCGGTCGCCCCTGGCGCGAAATTTATGCTGTGAACAACGGTTTTATTTGTTTATTTATTCCTTTTTTGGCCGATGATCCTTTTTTGGGGAATTTCTTTTTCTCTCTTGATCATTTTTTCCCCTCTCGCAAAACATCATGAACTCTCTAACAAGTAAGTGTAATTTTTTTTTTATGCTATTTAGTTGTTCTGAATTCCTAAATTAAAATTAAACCTTAGTTCCAAAATAAACGCGAAATATTTATTCGATAGAATTTACTTATGTTTCTGCACTTTATCAATTTTATTACACTCATCACAAAGAGAATTTTTTTTTTTGGAGGGGGGGAGCGCAAAATTGAAATTTTCGCTCTGGGCGCCATTTCTACTTCGCACGGCCTTGGTGCCCCCCCCCCCCCAAAATTTCTGGTCACGCTACGCCTATGCCGGTTATAGCTAGCAATATTTCTATGACTCATGAAATCTCTATTGACTTCCACCCTCTCCAGCTTAGCTAATCGTTTCTTGGGAAAATTCCTTTAACATTCCGAAGTCAACCGAAAGTTAGCGATGAGTCATAAATCCTGAGAACAAGTGATGGCGGAATTTTTCATTGTGTGAAGGGCACGTGCGAGGACTTCCCACGGACGACCTTGAGGAGACGTACAGAGAGGAGGGAGGTTGGTGATTGGATGGAAATTTAGTCTGCATGGGAGACTTGTGTAGTCATTCTTTGATTTGTATTCATAGAGTATATTCGTCAAATTTTATCTTCGATGTCGAAACGTAAAATTTTATCAGTTGCCGAAAAAGTAAGGATTTTACGGGAATTAGAGAATGGCTTAAAAAATTCTGAAATCTGCAAAAAGTATGATTTACCTTCTACTGTTTCAACTTTGTTAAAGAATAAGAAAAAATTAATGGCTGCGTACGCTCAAAATAAGAATGACTGTAAATGTTTGAAGAAATGTGCTAAAGACGATTTGGACGAAGCTCTTTTGAAGTTGATGAAGGTGCAACGTAATGCAGATTTACCTGTAAGTGGTCCACTTTTTAAAGTTAAAGCAGAAAAATTTGCTGAACAATATGACTATTCTGGATTTGTATGTTCGGATGAATGGCTCGATCGATTCAAAAATGTACATGAAATAATCTTTGGAAACATTTGTGGTGAAGCAAAGTCTACAAACATGGAAGATATCACGCAGGGATGAGTGAAAAGTGGCCAGTCATCGGAGAAGGATACACAAAAGATGACATTTATAATGCCGATGAAACAGGCATTTTGTACAACATACTCTCGCAGAACACTTTTAAGTTCAAGGGTGAAAAGTGCGTCCGAGGCAAGCTCTCCAGAAATCGATTGACAGCTTTAGTGCGCTCTTATATGTCTGGCACTGACAAGAAGAAACTCTTGGTTATTGACAAGTCCAAAAACCCTAATTGTTTTAGGCATGTAAAAAAGCTTTCTGTTGATTATGACCACAGCAGGAATGCTTATATGATCGCGGACATTTTTATAAAATTCATTTAAAAATGGGAGCGCCAACTAAGGAAAGAAAAGCGTAAAATTATCCTTTTAATTGATAATTGTTCTGTGCATCCCAAAATCTCTGGTCTTACAAACATCAGGATTAAATTTTTACCACCGAATTCTACAAGTGTTATATCCAGCCATCGATCAAGGGGACATCAGAAGTTTTAAATCAAACTTTTGTAAGCACTTGATTTTGATGCTTCTCGATAGAAGAGAAAAAATAGGAACAACCTCAATGGCTAATGTAAAGATACTGAAAGCGATATGTTTAATGAATGATGCATGGGAAAAGGTTGCATCAACATGCATTACCAATTGCTTCCGTAAGGATAGATTGGACATTTCTCAAGGGAGGGGGGGGGGGAATATCTGAGGAAGAAGAAATAGACAACTGGAAAAATTTGGAAATGAGTAGAGAAGAATTTGAAAATTATGTTTCTGTTGACGACAATGTTATCACTTCCAAGATATCCACACCCGAGGAAATTGTAGCTGAAATTCAAGCTAAAGAAGATGGAAAAAATGATGAAAGCTGCGATTATGACGACGAATGTGAAGAATTTCAAGCTAGACCGCCCCTAACATACTCAACGGCTTTTGAGCACACAGAAAAATTCAAACTTTTTCGGAGCCAGGAGTGCAAATGGCGTTTTTTGGGGGGCCACGAGTCTTCTGCGACGAACAATAATACAAGAAAGAGACAATAAGACAGTTCAAAGCAAATTAAGCAACTTCTTTTGTACTGTACAGAAATACAAAATAGGTAAAGTATCTATAATAAAGCAAGTATGCATGAATTTTTACAATTCTTTACAAAACCCGTTTATAATGAGCAAATATCACGGTCCCTTTGTGCTCGCTATAAGTGAGTTCGACTGTAATAACATAATGTACATAAAAATTTATATAATAATTGCAGAAAACTATATCAAAAACTACAGATATTTACATTTATTAAAATAATTAAAAACTGCGTATAACATTAAATTGTTAACACTGCTTAAAATTAAGGGGCTACTTCACTCACGCAAAAACACCTGCTTGCTAATGTTAATCCCATGGAAGAAATTAAAAAATATATACCTCATTTGCATTTCAGTATTTTGTTTTCTTTTGCATTGAATAGCTGAGATCAATCTCCACAAAGAACCTTTTTTACTTTTTAGATTTTGTTTGCAGGTTTTTTTTAGGGGGGGGGGGGGGATTTGATTTTCAGAACCAGTTTTCAGTTTTGAAAGTTAAATTATCCCAGTAAATAAAGGCCTCTAAAAAAAAAAATCGAAAAAGTAAAAAAGGGTCTTTGTGGTAATCAACCTCAGCTATCAAATGTGTGTGTGGGAGGGGGGGGGGGGATTTAAATATTGAAATGCGAATGAGATTTTTAAAAAAGGATTAAGACCAGTGAGCGGTTGTTTTCATGAGGGAAATAGCCTCTTAATAATTATTAAACAATTGACTCTAATTAGAAACATAATACACAATTTTATGCTTTAATTAGTAAAATGATAATAATTTAGTATTCATTACTGAAAGAAATTTGTTTAATATAAGAACGCTGTCTATTTTTGAATACAAACAGTATATATACAAGTAAATTGTATATAGAAAACAACTATAATACATATATAATATTAGATGTCCCGGGTTCGAATCCTGGTCCGGACATTTTTCGCCCAGTTGGAAATTTACATCTAATATGATTTGTTTACCAATTAGAATAATTGTGTTAATATTAATCTAACATATATATAAATCAAATTTATCCAACTCCAACATATAAATTCAGAGCAGATGTATGTGTTTGTTGGGGTCCAGAATGAACTTCGTGATTTTTTTCCCAAAATGCCATTTTTGAAAATGATCACCATCTGAAACTCTGAAGTTGCAATATGACAGTTATTTTCAAAACTAAAATTATTTTAATGGCACTTTTAAAAAGTTAATGTTTTAAAGTGATTGGCACATTTCAAAACAAAATATCTTCAGAGTTTCATAACTACGATCAACTTCAATAAATGAAATTTTCTCGTACTTTCGTAATTACAATCAAATTCAATAACGAAATTTTCAGCGCATTAACATACAAAAACAATCGAAAATAAAAGAAATATTAAAACTTTCAAAAGTAAGCTTTGATTTTTAATAAATTTAGCATATGAATATAGAACAGTGTTTCTCAACCTTTTTTACGTCAAGGCACACTTGAATCTTGAATTAAATGTGTGCCGCACACTAAAATTATGACGACTTAAAAAAGGGAAGGATTATCTATCAATACATAAGAAATGACTTCATATAATTTTTTATTTATTTGCTATCACAAACAAAATAAGCCATCCGAGCCGAATAAAGGAAAAGAAAATTAGGCTGAATCCCAAAACAGCCGGGACACTTGGCATTGTTCAACATTTTTTAGAGTTGATTTTCAAGAAAGGAGATGTTTGTTAAGGTATGTTAATAATTTTATGGATTTTTTTATTATAGTGTTTTATATTAGCCATTTATTGTATATTTCTCATGTATGCTGGCCTTACGAGTTTTGTACATTTTGATATTGCTACGCAGTGAGAACTGATGAATTTTGATATTGCCACGCAGTGAGAACTGATGAATTTTGATATTGCCACGCAGTGAGAACTGATGAATTTTGATATTGCCACGCAGTGAGAACTGATGAATTTTGAGATTGCTAAGCAGCGAGAACTGCTGAATTTTGAGATTGCTACGCAGCAAGAACTGCTGGATTTTGATATTGCTACGCAGCGAGAACTGCTGAATTCAGTGATTTTTTTTGGTTAATGAACGCAAAGCGTTCATACAATGTTCACCGATTGCCGCTTTAACGAGTTTCCTGTGTTTTTCCGATTGCTGCAGAACTAGGTTGCTGTATTCAGTGATATATATTATTTTTTTATGAACGCTAAGCTTTCATACTTTTGTAAATTAGAGATTATTGTTTAATGTTTACTCTGATATAGGCATGTACTTTACAATATTAAATGACGCCATGATTTTTTCTGAAAGTTGTTGAGAAATGAAAATTTTAATCATTAAATCGTTAGTCTAATTTGAAAAGGTACTTTAAAAATTTCACATTTTCAATAAACTTATGTTGAAATAGTTTGTTTTATTTTGAATCTCATAAAATTCAGCTTTCCTGCCTTTTCTAATACGTCATTATTTATAAATGTTGTATTTCTCGTGATTCCAGGGTGATGACGTAGTAAAAAACAGTCTGGAAGCATTCAGGAAAGTGGACCAATCACGTTAGTTTTCAGATTGCCGCATTTTAGATTGGCGTATGTGGGGTATTTGGCATTTGGCAGAAAAGTCGCCAAATGGGGTGTCTCGGCTGTTCTGGGAATCTGCCGAAAATTATTTTAAATAAAATTCTTACAACCTTTTTTTATATACTCCTCTAATTCTGATCAATATTTATAAGCAGAAGAAACACTATTTTAAGCAATTTTTTAACACTAGTTTCGCTATTATTCAACATACCATCATCAATGCAAAGCATAATGGAATTTTACCATATATATTTACAAGTGGATTCAAGGTATAGGTTTATTAATCAATAGAAGTGCAGGAAATTACAGGCAACAGCCTATAGGAAATTGTATAGGGAAAGGAACTGGTAATATTAAAAAAATATATTAATCTGTCAGTAATTTACCATGTTAGCTTAGCATTTAAAGAGATACCAGAGTTTGATTTTTTTTTTTTTTTAATTAGAAGAGTTTCTGTGTAAGATAAAATCGTCGGATAGGCATACTCTTAAATGTTTTTTTAACGATATTTTCTACTGCATTTTAAATTGTAATCTTTTTGCTTCAGGAGACATGAGTTTTTTTTCTGAAATAATTTAATTCAAGAGACGTAAGACCATTTTTAGGGTTTCCTCATATACTCTTATAATGAGTAACAGAAGAAAAATCTCCCAAATAAAGCAAATTTATGATACTAAACTTTATTTCAAAGTAAATCGTATAATATGAAATGCCTGACATTAAATATTCGAATTTTTTTAAATTTGACGCAGCTTGCTTAAAAGTTTTGCGGCACATCTGAGATCTTTTCGTGGCACACTACTGTGCTGCAGCACACATGTTGAGAACCACTGACATAGAAGATCATATCATAAAATTCAGTTAAACAGAAATAATACAAAAATATTACTTAGATTATGCAGAATTTTTTTTAAGTTAGTTATGAGTTGGCCAGATTTTTTAAAAAAACAGAATAACTTTAAGAACAGAAATGTAAAAATATCTACAAAATGTTAAAAAAAAAAATGCAAAACGAGACCATAAAAATTTATTACCACCTCCTGAAACTGCTAGCTGTGGTTGTAATAAATCTGGTTTGTAACAAAGAACAGTTCATTACCAAAATTTTGTCTTTTTCCCACAGGTTAATTTTAACTATTTTTCTCCAGACTACAAACACATTTGTTCCATGAATTCTTATAAACCAAGCCTAAAAGTTCATAAGTTTTGTTTTCACAGCTGTTTATATCATTTGGTAACAACTCTCACTTTCTGAAGCCCGAATTGCAGCAAGCTTAAAAAGAAAACGCCAGGGCTCCTATACTGAAAAAGTACCAAATAAATAATTTTAAAAATACTGTATTTTATTCAGCAATTTAAAGATTTATGAAGTAGATTAAAACTTGCTGTTACAATGGTGAATTTTACTTAAAGAATATATTAATTTAAACGGTCTCTAGGTACTTCATAACATTATTTTAATTTGGTGTTGCCTTGTATAATACTGGCAAACACAAAAAGCACAACACCCCTTATGAGAAGTTCATAAATTATTAATCACTAACTTAACAAATCCACTATGGGAAAGTCTTCTCTCCAATCACAGAAAAAATATACAAATATAACTCACCAACAACTTCAGTAAATTCAAATTATTCGATTTTTCTAGCCTGACTTGCAACAACAGCAGCAACATAAGCAAATGTACCTGAAACAAATATAAATGTTTAGGCCACATTTAATAATAAAATGCAAATTAAAGATAAACAAGTTAAGCAGTTTTAAAGATCTTTAAATATAGGGTAAGAGTGGGGAGGAATGGGACACTTTTTACAAAAATAAAAAAATCAACCTTGTTTGACACAAAAACAAAAATTCCGGTTTATAGAATACAAAATGAAACATTTTCTAATGTTCTTGAATAATATAGAAACATAGAAAAATTTTATGATTAAAGAAACTGAAAATTTCAAAATGTGTCCCATACCTCCCCACTAACAGGAAGGTATGGAACAGCTATAAAACAATGTATGATAAGACACAAATAGTCTAGTGTGAAGACATTAATACTGGAATAAAACTTAGATGATTTTGCTAGTGATTTGTAGTCAGAATTGCAAATATATCAGCTAAATTATAAAAGCGCCATACCAACTGCTTTATCTGGTTTACACTGACCTTTAACCCCCCCCCCCCATTTTTTCATTTTTACAGCTTTATAAAATTAAAGAGGACAATGGTTACTTTATTTAGTTACATGTTTTATTACTTAATTAATTTTAAGAGCTATTAATATACAAGTCAAATTTTATTTCTAATAAACATTTAAAATTATACATAGTCTTATAATAAAAACATTATGAACAGCATATGCATGAATATGCTTAGCAACAAGCTTTTCAAAAATTTATTTTTTTTTTCTTGTTTGTTTAAATGCTCTATTTTTTATACACATATCTACCAAGCTCTCCTCAAATATTATATCCTTTCCGGTTTCACTTTTAACATTTATAACTTAACTCTCCATATGGACACATAAGAATGTTTCCATTTCGTCATTGTTTAATTAAATATAACGTTTAAAATGCGTAGTATACGTTGAGCTATGTAATATAGAATTTCAAAACACCAGTTTGGAGTCTAACTTATATTCTTTTCAATATTTATATATATATTTTTTTTTTCCAGACATAATGCCTTCACAGTTGCTTTCTAGCATTTATAAAGACTTATTTATTTGACAAAATTTAATAGAAATTTATAATTTTCTTAGTAGAAAATATTTATAAGTGTATTATAAATTAATTTATCCAAATTTAAAATGAATTAGCTGTAAACCAACTTTTAAAATAAAAACCAGCTTTTTTTTAAGTGGTTAAAACACAAAAAAGCCGACAACCTGCCCTTTCTTGAGTGGTTTTTCTCCGTTTGCACGGAAATTCGGTTCAAAACGCCCACTTTGACACTATTTTCTGAAAGATCTATTGTGTTTGCAAAAAAACAGCTTGATTACATAGTTTCTGAACAACAATGCCTGCTAGTTTCATGCATTTCAAACAAAAATAAATTAAAACTTATGTCATAAAGTTGCGTTTTTGGATTTGAGAACAGCCTTAATATACAGAAAGCATAAAATGTATATGAAGCAAATTTATTTTTGATTCTTGGGAACAGATGTCATATACTCCCGTGGCTGCTATTTTGGATTTCTTGGCGATTTTTTGTTGGCGATCTTTATCGATATGGCAACCACGTTGAGTGTTGGTTCTGGTAACCCCCTTTTTTTTTTTAAGAGTGTCTTTTGCATCGGATTTATTTGATTGACTATGGCTTCCGTAGTTTATTTACCTGCTGTGGGAGATGTTATTACAGGGTGTCTACAGAAATTATAAAAAAAAGTTCCCTGATTTTTCCATGATTTCCCTGACTATCATTATCAGACTCCCCTAATCTCCATTATTAACAATACACATACGGTATTTTTTCATGTAAACCAATTCCTCGCATAACACACTTATCCAACTTGCTAATATCTCATTTGGGAGAAAAAACAAGAGATAAACAAAAAAATTGCCTAATATTCATTAAGTATTGGTTGACATTTTTATAAATCTGAACTTAAAATTTAGTCCAACATCATACAGTGGTGACCAGTAAATCGCCTCATTTTCTGAAAAATATTAAATTCTAAGACTTATCTACATCTGACGGGATAGCTAGTTGGATTAAGCTGGCCACCTGGTTAGGTTATGCTAATGTATCCTTTTAAAACGGGTAAATTAACTTCAATATAAATGCTATCAACAGAAAATGAGGAAATCTGATCACCTTAATTTGTGTTTAATATCAAAAACTCATACTATGTGCATCTTTTTAAAAATATTGGGAAAAAGTATCAACATGTGAAAAAATATGGTATATAAAGTAGACGAATCAGTCTCGTTGGCAACGTGAAAATGCGAATAGTTTTGCATATAAACAAATTTCCCTGATTTTCGAATATTTTTACAAAGTTCCCTGACTTTTCACCGATTTTTCCAGATCAATAAACCTCCCTGATTTTTCCATGATTCCCTGATTTCCAGATTCTGTACACCCGTCCTGTATTAAGAAATATCAGGCAATTTGATATATTTTTTGCTAATTTATTTTTTAAATAGTGTTATTTATGTGTTTTTTCTGCAATATTGCTCTTTTCTGTTAATTAAAACATAGTTTTATTGACGTCATTAATGATGTATTCCGATATTCGAGATTGAAAATTTAGCTGAGCGGTGTTTTGACAACTCAACTCCGCATGTTTTATAATTTGCAGTAAGGGAAGTTTTGAAGAACGGAGACATTTTGTATTTGTTTTTTATTGTAAAATTAAACTTACGGTAATGCGAAGATTGATATTGGTAGTATATGTTCAATATTGCAAGTTAAAGTTTTTGTGTGATTTAGTTTGAAATTGAGAGTATTTGTTTTTATTTTTTTTCTCTAAAATTAAATGACAGTTGTTTTACGACGACTTGAAATTTGAGAAATTATGGCAAGTGACCATTTTATACAGTTGGGTTTCAAGGAATGAGATGTCTGTAAAGGTATGTTGATAATTTTATGTATATTTTGTTGTAATGTTTTATGTTAGCCGTTTATTGTATATTTCTCATGCATTTTTGAAATTGTTGTACAGCAACATACGTGCATTTACTGCTGCTTTAACAAGTTTTGTGCATTTTTGTGATTACTGCAGAAGCAGTTTGCTTAATACAGTGATTTTTTTTTTCTGTCTATGAATGCGTAGCATTCATACGTTTATTAACTAATTTCCGCTTTAACGAGTTTTGTTTATTATTTACATTTTATTTTTGTTAAGCTTAACATGTGCATAAATCGGCGCTTGGCGACATTTACTACTAGGCAGAAAAGGGGTTTTCATGGCAAAAAAAGAATTCGAGATAGCGGACGCGGGAATACGTGACATCTGGGCACAATCCCAGAACAGGCGAGACACCCCATTTGGCGACTTTTCTGACAAGCGCCAAACACCCCACATACGTCAACCTGAAAACTAACGTGATCGGTCCACTTTCCTGAATGCTTCCAGACTGTTTTTTACTATGTCATCATCCTGGAATTATGAGAAATACAACATTTATAAATAACGATGTATTAGAAAACACAGGAAAGCTGATTTTTATGAGATTCAAAATAAAATAAACGATTTCAACATAAGTTTATTGAAAAATGTGAAATTTTTAGATTAAAATTTTCATTTTTCAACAACTTTTAGAAAAAATCATGTCGTCATTTAATATTTCAAAGTACGTCCCTATATCGGAGTAAACACTGAACAATTCATTTCTAATTTACAGAAGTATGAACACTTTGCGTTCATAAAAAAATAATATATATCACTGAATACAGCAACATTATTCTGCAGCAATATGAAAAATGCAGGAAATCGTTAAAGCGGCAATCACTAAACCTTGTAGGAACGCTACACATTTATTAAATGAAAAAAAAAATCACTGGATTCAGCAGCTCTCGCTGTGTAGCAATCTGAAAATTCATCAGCTCTCGCTGTGTAGCAATTTCAAAATGTACGAAACTCGTAAGGCCAGCATACATGAGAAATATACAATAAACGGCTAATATGAAACACTACAACAAAAAATGCATAAAATTATTAACATACCTTAACAGACATCTCCTTTCTTGAAACCCAACTCTAAAAAATGTTGAATTGCCATAATTTCTCAAATTTTCAGTCGTCGGTAAACTTCATTTAACTTTCTAGCAAAAAAAAAAAGATGAACAAATACTCACAATTTCAAACTAAATTACACAGGTACTTTAACTTTCAAATTTTACAACTAAAATCAGCAAAAAAAATTAACAAATATTAACAATAACAAACTTTTGCCTTGCCGTCATTTTAATTTTACATTTACAAAATGTCTTCCTTCTACACAAATTACAAAACATGCAGAGTTGAGTTGTCAAAACACAGCTGAGCTAATTGTCAATAAAAGTTTTCAGGTAAGCGTAACTATCCAATACACAACAAATCAACCAATCCCATATTAAACCGATCCAAATTCAAGATCAGACCACTGTAGGCATGGAAAGAATTTACGAAACGAACTGGTAACAACAAAAATCCATTTAAAGCCTCGCCAAATTGAACGATGCCAATTGTCTCGGCTGTTCTGGGATTCAGCCGACATCTGTTTCTATAAAAGTTTTGGTGTTATTACATTTTTGTAAGTATAATTTAAAAATTAAATTTGATTATTTAGGTTTGCAGTTAAGTCAAAATATTTTAAAAGTCAAAATATTTTATGCACTATAAATATTACTGAAATTGCATTTTTAGCAATGTCTACATGGGATGTCCATTACCGGAAAATGACTAATTAACCATCCCAGTAATGGACCTTAATGAACTCTTAAAATCTTAAAAGTAAATGAAATTTTTTAACTGGCCATTAGTATATAAAATTCTAAGTTTTCTATTGCTACTCAAACAAAAACATTAAAATTGTGCAAGAAAATAAATAATATATAAATTAATTAAACTCAGCCAGCTCTTACCTCTTTATTAAGATTTTCACAGAAAAACAGCAAAACTTTGAAACATTATTTTCTGCTTCCTGATTGGTTTGATTTAAAGTGTTAACAATAGCCCAGTTTTATAAAACATGCAAGGGGGAATTATAAAAAAAAAATAATTAAAGCTAAATATTTATTAGTTATTTTTTTATGAACCAAAAACATCATGGGATGTCCATTACTGGCACATCTACCCTATACACACACACACACACACACACACACATATATATATATATATATATATAAATGTGACCAATTAATCAGCCCAGTAATGGACACCCGTCTTAAAAACTTAATAAATAAAATTTTAAGGTACTACTTGGTTATCCCGTCGACCAAAAATCTATCGTCAAACTATAAGATTAAATGTCAATAATGGTTGATCGTAAATGTCACATTCACTTGACTTTAAGGAAGTTAGGCATGTTTACGCAATCAAGTGATTTTTATTTCGACGTTTTATTTGTATTTATTAATGTTATACTATTTTTATTGTTCTTTCGTTATTTAAATAAAAATTATGCCAATTTGTATAATTTGGCGCAATTGGTCGATGGTATAACTAAGTAGTACCAATTTTAGAAATGGCTGTTAGTATATAAAATTCAAAGTTATCTATTATTACTACCAAAACAAAACGCTGCAAATTTTGCAATAAAGAATATAATAAACTTATTTAAAATGAAGCTCTTAGCATCTTCATTAAAGATTTTCACTGAAAAACAGTGGAACTTCAAAACATTATTTTCTGCTTCCTGATTGGTTTGATTATGAGTGTCAACAATAATGTAAGATTATAAAATATGCAAGGGGAGTTATGAAAAAAATAATAAAAGCTAAATTTTTATTGGTTATTTTTTTATAAACCAAAAATATTGAAGGGGGTACAGTACTGGCACATATACCCTAAATACATGATAAAATAACTTGTCAAATTAAAAAGTTTTACTGTAATAGTACCAATTTTAGAAATGGCTGTTAGTATATAAAATTCAAAGTTTTCTATTACTCCCAAAACAGAATATAAACAAAACAAAACAAAATTTAAAAACATTTCTTACAGTATTATTCGGCCGTGTTGAATTCAGACACTTTTCTCCCCCGGGCCACCCCCTGAAATCAACACTGCAATAATGCCCTTGATATTCGGCAAATAGGCCGATTTATCGTTGCGTCTCTAATTTAGACCAACTTTTTAGCATAAAAAATTTTCACATAAGAACATTATAAAAACATATGGCAAAAGCAAACAGTAGTTTCATACCCTATAATAAAAAAAAAAGCCAAAAAGAAACAGAAGCTAACTATTGAAAGAATAATCGTAAAATGGGGGGAAGCTATACAGATAAATACCAAATCTCATAAAATACAACGAACAAAAAATCAACCTCCAAATCTATTACAACAACATTTTATTTTCATTACAGAAGTTAAAACAGGTTGATGGTGTTAAAATATGTTAAAATGTACAAGCAATACTTATTACTTCAGCTTTCCAAAATTTCGAGCTTTCAACGTGATGTTACATACAAACGTTATGAATGTGTAATCAACTCTGCAGGGAAGCTTTTAAACATCCGATTAAATAAAATAAAAATACTTTATTCAAAATCAATCTTAATTTTTTAATTGACGGTTTAGTTCGGTGTTCAACTCTAGAGATGTTGACATTTTTTCCCCCTTCCATCTTTGGTGTCTATCGCTTGTACCAAACCCCATTTCTAGGCATTTGATTGGTCCAAGCTTCATGTCACGTGATTTCGCAAGTTATTTTTCGCTATTTTGATGTGGGCTGGACTTCAACTTGGCGAAACCCCGCCCCTGCGAACTGTTCGCAATTTCGCAAACAGCGCAAAAACTATCTGGATCCCGGCCCTAGTGTGGAAATATGCTATCCAAACGGTGCTAAAAATTTGTATCCCTTAAATGTGCGACGATACTGCTAAAATCCCAAGTGTCGATCGCAGCGACATCTGCGGGATTTTCGTATTACTAGTATTACATTGTATAGAATAGCAATATCTTGCAGTTGTAGAAAATATCCTGCAGATGTCGCTGCGATCTTCATATTTCAGCAGCATCGTTGCACATTTAAGTGATACAATATTTTAGCGCTTTTTTAAGTATTACAGGGATAGCCGATTTCCATACTATATATTCTAGGCGCTATACCTATGCAATGTAATACGAAAATTCCGATCGACACTTGGGATTTTAGCAGTATCGTCGCACATTTAAGGGATACAAATTTTTAGCACTGTTTGGATAGCATATTTCCACACTGGCGCCCGCATTCACTAACGCGGGTTAACTCCCGAGTTAGTGTTAAATGCTGGGTTATCTCAAAATCGGTATTCACGAGCTAAATTCGCGAGTTATCACTGGTTTTAACCCCATGTTTTTAATTCTCCAAAATCGGAGAGTTAACACATGGATTGCCTGTGAATGTGGGTTAGCGCCATAGATCTACTAAACTAGATTACGCATACGGGGAGAAAAGTTGATTCTGCGCGCGCGAGCGAAACTATTCCACTACATTGTTAAAAAATCTGTAGCTTTTGGTACGTAGTCGCTCCACCGCTTTTATATAAAGCAATTACTTGGCAATATTATGGAGCATTTTCATTGGTCAGAATAGAGATGTTCTATAAAAGCGGTGGAGTGACTATGGGCCAAAAGTTGCTGATTTTTAACAATGTAGTATGGCAAAGGACTTAACCCATGTGTCGTCAGCCACGGGTAAAAAGAAGGAAAACACCAATGGGCGTGAAGAATATTTTAAAACTGCTCCCCCTTCGTCCAATAAACAGTCTTTTTCGGAGGGTTTCTCCCCGCAGAGGAGTGACTGCTGCCATTCGTGGGTAAAGTCCAATGGACGGTGATCCATCGATATAAGGAGAAAATGAAATAGCTTGTGCGTTCTTAAATTGCATTTACATAAGTTTAAGCCTTGATAAATATTTCAAAATGTATACGAGTAATATCAATGATTTTTAACCGCAAATTAGCAATTTTTATCTTTAAGTATTTTTTATGATAAAAATGAATAAGATAGATTATTCACTTTCAAAAACTATAATTTTTCTCTCAATTATACTTAAATATTCTTCAACGTGGAAGTGAATCAAAACAGTACTTAACTGAAATTTCCATTTTCCTCAATAGTATTTGTTTTTACCCAAAATAAAAGTTATGTACATTTTTAAATGAATTTTTTTCAGGGGAAGGGGAGAGCTTTTATTAGAGTATAGAGTACGATTCCTCCGCGGATTTCAACCTATTCCCCTTCCCACCCCACGAAAATTTCTGTTTTCTTCTTTTCACCCCCCCCCCTCCCACACACACGCACACCTAACCCCCACACACATTTTAAAATTTTCGATTTTTTTTTCTGCCCATCAATTTCTTTGCGATGAAACTAAATAATATAAAATTCACATTCGTTTCTTTGTAATTACAAAAAATAATCATATAAAATTTTCATTGCCCACAGAACTTAAAACATTTATTTTTATTATTATTTTGCCCAAATTCTTAAATTGTAGCAAAATTGAATGTATTACCCTCCCCCCCCCCCCCCTCTCAAAAAAAGAAATAAAAGAATGCAGTTTTACCATCTTTGATTTTGGAAGACGCAATTCGATTCTGAATCGCTTCCATAATCAGACTTTCCAATTTTATATCTTTCCATTAAAAAATGAGCTTGTAAATGTGTCAAAACGTTTTGCACTTGTTGAGCAGAGCAGTTGAGAACAACCTTAAGTTGTAGCAAAAGTAAATGTAAAACTCACCTACTAAATAGTTTTAAAAGTATCTAACAAATCACAAATATGGATGTAAATATCCATATAGGGTATTCCACTGTCTTTCCAGACAATTCTAAGCAATCATATGCATATATTTAATTAAAACATACAGAATGAAAACATCGCAATACTCGGATATCCACTATGTATTGCTACTGTAGTATCGCAAGTTCCACCCTTTTTCTGCCACTCTAATAGATATTGCCACCGAACCGCTGCAGATCAAGAAGTAATGGGGGAATAACACTGAGTGGTTAATCTAGTTCTTTTTACTATATCTATGGTTAGCGCATGCGTAGTAACATATAAACAAACAAAATGGATGCCCATGCTGCTTAAAATTTTATCATCTCATCCTATCACAATGATTAAAACGGAAAAATAACAAATTTTAGATGTGTCCAGGCATATTCTGTGAACTGTGGATTCACTATCTATATTGATTCAACTTATATTTCAACATATATATATATATATATATATATATATATATATATATATATATATATACATATATATATACACACACACACACACATATATATATATATATATATACAGGGTGTTTCACAAAGGACCCCTAACTTTAAAAATCAATAACTCGGAAACGGTGATAGATAGAAACATGAAACCAGTGGTATGTTTAATAAAAAAAATCGTAAGAATCTTATGCATAAATCTCAAAATTTAGTTCAAAATAGCTCCGATAGATGGCGCTGAGAGCTTTAAGAATCCTTGGGCGTGTTCAAGATGAACGCGCGCCGCGCGTGCGAGCTCAGGAGACAGGAACATGGAGTGGGTCTTTTGTCGTAGATGGAATAAATGTTCAGTACGTTCATCGAAGGATCTTGGATACAGCGTCTAGAATACATAGTGTGGAAATCTGCTATACAAACAGCGCTAAAATGTTGTATCCTTTAAATGTGCAATGATGCTTAAATCATGGAGCCGATCGCACCGACATCTGCGATATATTTTCAAACTTCAAAGTAAACATTGTATTATTACAGCGTCTAGACAAAATCTTATTGGAGTATTAGAAAATATCCTGCAGATGTCGCTGTGATCGACTCATTGGATTCAGCATCGTTTGACATTTAAGGGATTCAATATTTTAGCAGTTTTTTAAGCATTACTGAGATAGCCGATCTCCATACTATATATTTTAGACGCTGTAATCTTGGATTTGATTAATTATAGTGTTAATTATAACGATAATCTGTTGCAAATGAAAGGTAAGTTAGATAGTTGAATGCGCAGAGCATTGAACTTGAGACTAGGGGTTATGGGTTCGAATCCTCCACGCCCCAAATTGTGTTTATGATTTTTTCAATTTATTGGTTACTTTATATTTTTCATAACAAGTAAGATATTTTTGATAAAGATAAATTTTTATGTTAATAATGCAGAAGCACATGTGAATTTTTATCGAGACTAGGATGCAGATCATATTTTACGGTGTTAAAATCAACATGGAAAATATTATAAAAATAAAATGTAATAGATGTACATTATTTTAACTAAAAATATCTGAACACATATTTTCTAAAAGAGATAAAATATATGGGGTTTGTCGTCTAGTTTTGTAGTGAATATAGTATGATTAGAATGTTTATAAATTTTCTACTGAAAGTAAAAGTAAGTATTTTTCTTATACTAAAGTTGATTTTGAGTGCCATTTGTTTCTCATGTTCTATGATGTATTTTGGTCTGTTATCCACACGGTGTTAAAATATGCAATCATAAAATAAGAAATATATTATACTAAAACCTTCTCTGAAAAATTATCTAACTAACAGTTCAAATTCCATTGAAATCCCTTCAGTATAGTAGATTACAAATAAATCTATACAAATAAAAGAACAAATCGCTCTGTCTATGCATCTATGTGCGATGGCTAACAAAATCTACGGCACGTACGAGGTTCAAAAATTTTGTGAGAATAGCCCAATGTCTCTCTTGATATATCTGGTTCTCAGAATTTCAAAATTCTAATTAACAGTTGAGTTATTAATTATCAACCGTCACTCACTTTCAATAAAAATCCATCTCGGACGGGAAAATCTCTGACACATGCGCTGAAGGCGCTGATACGCAAATGAAGAATGGAAAAAAAATATTTCGGGGGGTATTTTGTCATTATTTATTAACTAATATCGTCCAAACCGCTTAATAAAGTAAAAAATAGAAGGCATATTTTGAAAGATTGTATTCTTACGTCTTAAATGCTGCAATCAATTAAAAAATATATGGCAATTAACCCCTTGAAAAAGAAAGTTGAAAAGGATCGTTTTTCCGAAAAACGTTTTTCTCCCTTATTGCAACTTCTCGTTAAGATGCAATTTTAAAGGTACTGAAAAACCAAAAAAATGCTGATAAAGCTGAGATCTTCTTCAAATCGATGGTGCAATCGGTTTTTAAAAATATGATTTTTAACCCTTTCAAATACACCGTCAAAGGCAGGTCACTTTGCGCCTCATAAAGAGGATTTACATTTCGGGCGAATTCTCTCCATTTCGGTTAATCGCTTACCCTCTAAAATATACACATTTTTATGAAATTTTAAAAAAGGCTTGGTTTTAGTTATAATTACGATCCATTAAAATGTTAGGGAATTCGGACAATAATCATCTATTTTTTTAATAATGAAACCGACGCGAAAAAAAAAGGAAATGAATAAATCATTTCTTCTCCGATAGGGAACCTAATGGACTTTACCAATGAATGGCAACAACCACGCCTCTGCGGGGAAAGACTCTGCGAAAATGACTGTTTATTGGTCAAAGAGGGAGCAGTGCTAAAATGTTCTTCACGCCTATTGGTGATTTTCTTCTGTTTACATGCAGCTGACGTCACATGGGTAAAGTCCATTGACTAAATATTTTTTTGTCGATGGACTTTACCCACGAAGGGAAACAGCCACGCCTGCAGGGAAAAACCCTCCGAAAAAGACTGTTTATTGGACGAAGGAGGAGCAGTGTTAAAATGTTCTTCACGCCTAATGCTGCTTTTCTGCTGTTTACCCGCTGCTGACGTCACATGGTTAAAGTCCATTGTGGCGTAGTCGCTTAACGCCTTAGTTTATTGTACGAACGTACCGTGGTTCGAAACTCGATAGAGCTAAGTTGAAATTTTAATTATTTCATTTTTGCTATTTTAAGAATTTCATTCTTCTTTTAAAGGATCTAAAGTAAAAAAAAAAAGTTCCGCATTTGTAAATTAATATGGCAATAAGTAAATAAATATATACAGCAAATATTGTTAACGTTAAAACAATTGAATTATTGAAAGAAAACAAAACAAAAATTACATATAAGTGAATCAAATTATGAAAAAAAAAATTACTACATTTAATAAATATCATTGTTCAACGTATTTAATTAAAAGTAATTTTGTATTTTTTTTTTTGTTTGTTTTTTACAATTTTAAGGGTTTCTAATTATTCTTAATTTTAAATCAATCGAATTGTTTGTGAAAAAAATATACATAAATTAATCGAATAATAATAATAATAATAATAACTACATTTTAATTTGTCCAATCGATTAAATTAATTTTTTTCTTTCAATTTTAAGAGGTTTTTTATATCTATACAAATAAAAACATTACTTTCACTTATAAAAACTCTCGCTAGATAGCGGCCAATTTTTTTTTCTAAAGATATAAAATGATACAAACTTGGCCGTGCAAAGAGTTTGTCCGTTCTGGTAATAATTCCAATACATGACCCCCACTAGAAGTAAGATAAAATAAAACATGCTTAGACGGAACCGCAACGACAAGTGATAAATTCCTTTTTATGCAGGCTCTTCAAATTGATCAAAGCATAATTGCATTTTTTTTTGGGGGGGGGGGGGGAGCTAAAACCTGTTTTTTTTTTCAATTTTATTGCACGATTCCTTTATAAACAGGCTTTAATCTATCAGAAAATCAATTTGCTGTATAGTACCTTTTTAAAAATCTATATAGTAGTATTTTGTTGCAATTTTGTTATTCCTATTTCAGTACTACAGTTTATGATGTATTTGTAATTACTTCTTCCCCTAAAAATTTTAAATAAAAATTCAAAATTGTGCTACAAATTTCAGGTTTCTTGAACACGACAGTAGTCGCGGTTCGGTCTTTTTGCCGCCCATATGAATTACGTTCTCCTAACACGTATCAACTTACAAATACACTAGAGAACTACCATGTAGCTGAATTTAAATATTTCTGAACCACCACAGTGAAGTATCAAGAAATCTCTGTTTTTTTGTTCAAGTACATTTTTTTACAAGCAAAGTTAAATTTTGTGGAAATGTCTACGGAACGATCCATAATGTGAAATTAGTTTTCCTTTTTTCATGATTCCAAATTTCATGAATATTAGGTATATTTTAAGTAAACTGCAAATTTATAACTTCATTGAAATGTAATATTCGAATATTAATCGAAGAACGTTTCTTATTTTGCATTTTTGTATGCGGGGACCCGGTGGCAAAAAGACCGTGCGCGACTAATAACGTTCTGAAAAAAAACGAGACTACTGTCGGGTTAAAAATATTATTACTGGCCCGGGCAACGCCAGGCGGTGCAGTTAGTCTCGTAATATGTTGATATCGCAATCTTGGTTTATTAACAGCATTCTATCTATCACGAAAAATATAAAGAAACTGATAAATCATTTTTAAATAAATAAAAGGAAAATTGTTAACAAGTTAAAATCTTTAGATCTCCAATTGAATTGTTAAATTGTATCAATCAATCCACCACATAAAACATAAACACAAAATGCACAATCACGTGATCAAATCATCCACATAATTTTTCTGGGTTGCGCGCGCAAAGTATTTGTGCGGTTGATTGAACGCTGATCAAACTGAAGTAGATAAAGTAGATCACGTGATGCGTTTCCCGAATATTTTGAATTTTACCCAAGCGAACATAGACATCTATTCCTGTTACGAAAATCATGTCTTGGAAGGATAAAGACCCGTTTTGAACCATAAAAATAATGAAAAAATTGAATAATTTTAAAATTCCTTTCTTCGATAAGACCTACTCCATGGCATAAACTTCTCAGCGCGCGCGCGGCGTGAGCTGCACTTCTGAACAGACCCCTGCTAAGGAGGGTTCAGAAGCATAGAACGATTGGAAGCATAGACCCCTGGATTTCAGCATCATTGCCCATTTAAGGGATACAAAATTTTAGCGCTGTTTGGATAGCAGATTTCCACACTATGTATTCCAGACGCTGTATCTAAGATCCTTTCATGAACGTACTGAACATTTATTCCATCTACGACAAAAGATCCACTCCATGTTCCTGTCTCCTGAGCTCGCACGCGCGGCGCGCGTTCATCTTGAACACGCCCAAGGATTCTTAACGCTCTCAGCGCCATCTATCGGAGCTATTTTGAACTAAATTTTGAGATTTATGCATAAGATTCTTACGATTTTTTTTATTAAACATACCACTGGTTTCATGTTTCTATCTATCACCGTTTCCGAGTTATTGATTTTTAAAGTTAGGGGTCCTTTGTGAAACACCCTGTATATATACACACACACATATATATATATATATATATATATATATATATATATATATATATATATATACACATATATATATATAATATATATCATCATCATCATCATCATCAACCGTTTTCAATCCACTGCTGGATGTAGGTCTCCCCCAGATTTTTCCAATGTTTCCTGTCTAGTGCTTTAGTCATCCAATTTACACCGGCTACTTTTCTGATTTCATCACTCCATCTTACTTGAGGTCGTCTTCTTGGCCGTTTTACATCTCTGGGATACCACTGTAGGGTGTTTGTGCTCCATCTATTGTCTTGTCTTCTTGCGATGTGCCCAGCCCATTTCCATTTTAGCCGTTTAATTCTTTCAATGATGTCGAAAACTTTCGTCTGACTTCTTATCCAGGTTATTATTTTTCTGTCTCTTCTAGTTATACCTAGCATACATCTTTCCATACTTCTCTGTGTTGTTTGTAATCTTTGTACCATCCGTTTTGTTAGCGTCCATGTTTCTGCTCCATAAGTTAGGACAGGCAAAACACATTGGTTAAATACCTTTCTTTTCAAACACAGGGGCATGCTACTCTTCAGAATAATATTGTTCTTCCCAAAAGCACTCCATCCATTTCTTATTCTTCTATTGATTTCATTCATGATACTATTATCAGATGATATTTCTTACCCAAGGTACACATAACTTTGCACTTCTTTAATTTCAGTGTTGTTACAGACGATTTTCTTTTTTGATGCAAATGAATTGAACATCACCTTAGTCTTTTCCAAGTTTATTTTTAATCCCACATTAATGCTAGCTTCTGCCAAATCTTTTAGCATATTTTCCAATTCTTCAGGACTGTTACTGAAAATTAAAATGTCGTCAGCGAATCGGAGATGACTTAAATATTCCCCATTTATTCTAATCCCTTTGTTTTCCCAATCCAGCTTCTTGAAAATATTTTCTAAGACAGCAGTAAAAAGCTTAGGCGAAATGGTGTCTCCTTGTCTTACCCCTCTTCCAAGCTTGATCTTTGCTTTTCCTTTGTCCAAGCGGATGGTTGCTGTTGCTTTCTTGTAAATCTTCTTTATAATATTGATGTAAGGTTTGTCTATACCAATGTCCTCCAGAGATTCTACTACTGCTGATGTGTAGACCGAATCAAATGCTTTTTCATAATCAATAAAGGCAAGGCAAAGAGGTAAATTATATTCCTTATGTTTTTCTAAGAGTTCCCTTACCGTTTGGATATGATCCATTGTGCTGAATCCACTTCGGAATCCTGCTTGTTCTCTAGGTTGAGCTGAGTCCAGAACTGATTCAAGTCTTGTCGTTAAAACTTTGGTGAAAATTTTATAAATCACTGACAGTAAGCTGATTGGACGGTAGTTTTTAATGTTTTCCTTCTCTCCTTTCTTGTAAAGTAGCACCATCACAGCATTATTCCAATCTTCTGGTACATCTGACTTCTGGAGACATTTGGAAAACAGTAAGGATAGCATTTTTGCAAATTCTTCTCCTGCTTCTTTGATAAGGTCGATTGTAATTCCATCTTCTCCGGGGCATTTACCTTTTTTCATAAATTTAATGGCTTGTAAAACTTCGTCTGTCGTCACTGGGATTATGGCATCGGTTTCTGTTAAGTTTTCTCGTGGATCACATAAGTTGATTTCCCTCTGATCTTCACATTTATATAAATCGTTATAGAATTTTTCGACAATGTGTACTATTTCTTTATTGATTTTGGTGATTGTTCCGTCTGCCCTCTTTAGTGCAAAAATACCTTTTCTTCCAACACAAAGTTTTCGCCTACCTGATTTTAAACTTTTGTTATCTTCTAGAATTTTCTTGACAAGATCAGAGTTAAATTTTCTGATTTTTTCTGTAACACATTTTCTTACCGTTTTACATAATTCAGCATATTCAACTCTTGATTTAGCATCGTTTTTCTTCATTTTAAATTCTCTGCGTTTCTTCATCAATCTTCTTGTTTCTTCTGTTATTTTCTTTGTCTGCTTTACTTGTGCATCGCCGGCTATCTTCTTTGCAATATCTTGTAGAGTACTGGTTAGTTTCTTGTTCACTACTGTAACATCTTGCTCTTCTTCTAAAGCTGATTGAAGTACTTGGAAACGGTTTTTGAGTTCCAAATGGAATTCTTCTTTATGTTTCTGGAGATTTATTATATCGATTGATTTCTTTGAGTGTTGCAAAAGCTTCATTCTTTCCACTTTAGTATTTAACAGCAGTTTGCATCTAACCAACCTGTGATCACTTCCTGTATTGAAGTTATTGAGAACGCTGTAATCCTGAATAAGATGCTTTTTGTTTGTTAAGATGTAGTCGATTTCACTTGTTGAGCCATTTGCACAACGCCATGTCCATTTTCTTTGTGGCTTTTTCTTGAAAAATGAATTCATGATATACAACTGTTCACATTCTGCAAACTCAATCAATCTGTTTCCTCTTTCATTTCGCACCCCATATCCATGATTTCCTACTGATAACTCACCTTTCTCTTTTTCCCCAATTCTAGCATTGCAGTCTCCCATTATTAATTTTATGTAGCATTTTCCCTTTTGATGCATTGAAGCTACTTCTTCATAAAAATCCTCAACTTCTTCATCAGTATAGCTTACTGTTGGTGCATAAACTTGGGTAATTTGCAGCTTGTATCTTCTGGACACTCGTATTACTAACCTTGCAACTCTATCTGATGCACTATCATATTCTACGATGTGATTCTTCCACCTTTTATGAATCAGAAATCCTACACCGCTTGTTCTTCCATCTTCTGTGCCTCTGTAGTATAATACATGTCCGCTGGCAAGATCTATCTTCTCTTCTCCTTTTCTTCTTACTTCACATAATCCTAGGATGTCCCAGTTGATTCTTTCTAATTCTTCTTCAAGTTCCTGAAAACGATTTTCCGAAGATAGGGATCGTCCATTATACGTAGCCAAGGTCATCAACTTATGGCAGCCTAGCCGAGCCCGGTTATTCTTAGCACCCTCTGTCTTCATGTCTTTCTGATCGCTGCCGTAACCAGGAACATTCAGACCGCCGGGAATTAAGGGCCGTGATTTATTTTGTGAATTCATGGTAAAATAAGGGGGTAGGTGGCATCACTGTTAAGAAAGAAATAAATACTGTAAAATAACAACACCAACAAATTCATTTAAAGTACTTTAATTTACATTTATAGACTTTTTTTTACATAACATTTACGTTCTTATACATGTTGTAACTATGCCTTTAATACTCTTCCAACGTGTGCCCTTGATATAAGTTTCTTTCTCAACAGCATCTGAAACAAATAATTTTCAAAACATTAAAATTCAGATTGAAATATCATTATGGCTAGAAGAGTTAAACAAAATTTTGTGTAAAAGAAAATAAGAGAATTTTTAATTTCTAACTTGGTATTGGTACTACTTTTAGGTTACTATATCAGGTGATAAATTGAAAAAATTCCTTTTATAGCCCTACTTTGTGTTGACTTCATTTAATTTTAAATATAAACCCTTCACTTATTTCATTTAAAATACATAATTTTCATTAAATTACATACATGCCTTTTACTAATATCAGTTAAAATACAGAAAAAATAAAAAAATTCTCATACTGTCTTTTTAAAAAAGTTTTATAAAAACAAAAATTTGTAAAGAAGACCACAAAACAAAATATTTAATTTCATGATCAAAGTATTATTTCTAATTTCCATACGCAAAAAATAAAAGCTGTCACTGACGAGAAAAAAAAATGCGGTTGGCAGGATTTTCACCTGGCAAACATAAAAGTTCCCAATCTTTTTACTTAAATAAAAAAAAAATGTATGCATAAAAAATTACTTGAGAATTAACATATGTAGGAAAATTTGAATTGCTTCGACATATTTAAGGTTATTCATATAAACAAATTTATTATGCTTCATTAAGGCTCCCAGTTAACGTGCATTTTCTATCAACCCCCTCCCCCCTTGATTGGAACTTTTATCTTAAACAGTTTATTTGTAAGTTGTGTCATCATGATCATAATTAAAATTAATTTAAAAAATAAAATCTTTTTAAATTTCTCAAAGAACAAAATGATTTTCACTTTATATGAATGTATTCTAAAAAAAGAAGAAAAAGCCAGCTTTTAAAAGTTTAGCGTTTCAGTCTCAGAATTTTGAGAGTACCTTTTCCAACTTAATTTAATACCAATTTTTGTAATATATCATGTCTCTGTTGAAATTATTTTTCAGTTGCATTTGACTAATTTCCAGGAGAACTAGTTAAAAAAAAATAATACAAAGAGTTTCAATCAATATCCCTGCAGTTCAAAAACAAATTTGGATTGTGTTATAGAACCCCTATCTACATAATATTGGTTTTTAAGTACATAAATAATGCAATTTTAAAGGAACAAATAATTGTGGTTCTGGCATTATTATAAATGTTATTTTTAAATCTTTCATTCTATAAAAATTAGCAAATTACCCCCCCCCCCCCCTGCTTTCAAAAGACGCTTTAGTATGATGTCAGTATTTAACATTCTTGGTTGGAAACCGACTTCAAACAACATTTGCTGTTTCATTTTTTCTTATATATAAATCATAGAAAATGTTACCCCCACATATAATATTAAAACACTTAGCTGTGAGATATCAAAATAAAAAATACAACATAGCAATTGTTTGTTTGGAGTATGTTTCTAACAAGGTTGCAAAAAAGCCGGCTGAAATTTCAAAAAAGCCACGCCAGTGGCTTTTACTGGTTTTAACCGGCTTTTTTTTGGCCATAATTGGCTTTTATACAATGAAGCATTGTAATTATACACTACACATTTTAAAGTGTTTTTAATTAGTTTTAATGACATTTAATTGATTTAGAATTTAATAAGTAACCCAATTTCTCAATAATGAAGACATTAATGCTGGAATAAAACTTAGATGGTTTTGCGAGTGATTTGTAGTTAGAATTGCAAATATGACAGCTAAATTTGAAAAGCGCCATGCCAACTGCTTTATCTGGTTTACACTGACTGACCCTTAACCCCCCCCCCCCCGAATTTTTTCATTTTTACAGCTTTATAAAATTGAAGAGGACAATGGTTACTTAGTTACATGCTTTATTACTTAATTAATTTTAAGAGCTATTAGTATAGAAGTCTTATTTTATTTCTAGTAAACATTTAAAATTATGCATAGTCATAATAAAAACGTCATTTTCTCACTATTAAAAATATTATGAATAGCATATGCATGAATATGCTTAGCAACAAACTTTTCAAAATTTTATTTATTTTTTTGGAGTCTAACTTATATTCTTTTTAATATTTATGTATATATTTTTTCAGACATAATGCCTTCACAGTTGCCTTCTAGCAGTTATAAAGACTTATTTATTTGAGAAAATTTAATAGAAATTTATAATTTTCTCAGTAGAAAATATTTATAAATGTATTATAAATTAATTGATCCAAATTTAATACGAATTAATTGTAAACCAACTTTAAAAAATAAAAACCGGCTTTTTTTTCAATAAAAGCCAGCTTTTTTAAAGTGGTTAAAACCAAAAAAAGCCGGCAAACCTGGTTTCTAACCAAAATGAAACCACAACTGAATGCATATAATATATAATTTTCAATTCCCATATATTTAGTTTTGATATAACTGCCAAGTCTAAACCCAAACCAAAACTACATTTTACTTTAAGTTTTAGAATCTCAATATACATGTTAATAAATAATAATTAATTTTCTCAATATATTTATTAATGAAAATTATAAAACAGATGGATTTTCACTTACTTATAAAAGTTGTTTTCGACTAAATTTGTTTCAAAAAATTGTTTATATTTTCTTTGTAAAGTTTAATTTAATTAATATATATATAGATACAGTTGAACTAAAAATAGTTAAATATTTTTTATGATTATCATTTGATTACATTGAAATTGCAGTTATGTCAATAAAAAAAAATCAATTGTAATTCAATTATAATCAATAAAAAATATCAATTATAATTTTGCTTCAGAAAAGTATAATAGTAGGGGAAGAAGGACAGTTCAACCCCATAAAGTGGATTGTGGATTGTGTAGATGTGGGTGGAATCCGCCGTGTGGATGGAGGAGGAGGGTGGAATCCACCTGGGGGTGGTAAGAGAGACTTATCCTATAGTAGGAGGGGCTAAATGTTAGAGGGGCTTAATTTTTGAGGGGGGCTTAATTTTTGAGAGGGGCTTAATTTTTTTTGAGTAGAGAATCGTTCCCTTGAGAATGAAAATTAGGAAAACGGTTAGAGGATCCCCCCCCCCAAGAAAATGTTTGGTGCTGCCATCTGTAGGATATCGTTCTAATGTATTTTAGAAAATGGAATTTTCCCCCCTATGATTATATAAAATTGAACGGAACGAGACTTTTTCATTAGTGTTTGCTATTATATGAGTGTGTGAAGACGCTTTTTCACTTAGGATAATATGGCTAGTTTTCAAGATGGACATTCTACTATGTTAAGCGATGATGTATCACGTTTGAATAACCAATCTTTTTCATCAAGATTAAATGATCAAGACATGAGATTAACAGTACAACCTAAAGTAGAACCCGTTTCAGATAATGAAGCGGAATCCTCCTCATCAGAACTGAAGAAACAGAAGCCACATTTTTTGTGTACTGTTTGCAGCAAATCTTTTTCACGAAAAGGCAATTTAAAACAACATTTGATGATTCATTCAGAAGAAAGACCATTTATTTGTGACATCTGCCAAAAAGCATTCTCTAGAAAGGCTATTTTGAATAGTCATACACTATCCCATTTAAAGATTCCTTCCCAACATAAATGTGATTCGTGCGGTGAAGCGTTCTCAAGAAAGTATGACTTATTAAAACACATGAAGATTCACAAGTCCTCCAAAAAGGATAAATGTATACAGCGTAGTGAAATACTCAGTCCCAACTCCGATTTTTTATATCATTTGAAAACTTCACAGAGAGTTAGACCCAAAATTGATAATTCATCCTCTTTAAAAGATATGTTTTTTGAGAAGGTTAAGCATTTTAAAAGGCAAAATGCGTTAAACATATTTTCTAAAACTGTAATCAACTCTAACGAGGAGAATGCTACAGACTTTAACATATTTTTTAGTAGTATTCAATCGGATGTTTTAAATGAATTAAACTACCAGATTCAAATTAAAAGATCAATGAAATGGTATGCAAGTGTTCAAGTTGTTGTATATCGCATAACACAGGAGGGTGACTTAGAGGATGCCACTCCCTATTTCCTTTCAAAAACTGTACTTGAATGGGCGAATCAAAACTTATCTGAGCATGTTGAGGATGCTTTTACAAAAATTATTAATTCCTATGAGAAGTCTACCAAACGTGGTTTTAATTGGACATTAGATAAAATATTGAATTTAGAACTACCTACCTTTAAAATATAACATGATTTGAAATGTTTATACCGTTTTGAAATATGTGTACTCATGTTCTCACTATTGTAACTATTGAAAATGACGAATAAATAATGTGTAAATGAAAAAGCTTTTGTCTTTTTATTTTTGTTAGAACAACTTGTGATTTTTAATAACTCATGAAGTCGTAACGACTTTACATATTTTTTTTTCAATTTCTTATCAAATGAATAATGAGTTAACCATTTTTTATTGATTTTGTATTGAAAGTCTGAAATTATACATTGAATTAGTTATTTTTCAATATTTCTAATTTATTATAATTATTTTTAAAGTTTAATATGTCACTTGTCGTTTGTATAAACAACTGTTATTGTTTATTAATAATAATATTATCATTTATTACCATACAATTCTTTAAAAAAGCGTAGAACCATTAATATAATATATCATTCACCACTTTTTAAAAAACTGTTACCTTGTGTTGCCATTGAATTCTTCAAAACAAAAAAGAATAGAACTAAAATCATTATCATTAAATACCATACACAACTTATATAAAAATTGTTATCCTGTGTTGCCATACAATTCTTCAAAAAAGAATAAAACTAAAACCATTAACATTAAATATCATACACTATATATATAAAAAATCATTACCTTGTGTTGCCATACTATTCTTCAAAAAAGGATAAAACCATTGACATAATATATCATTCACCACTTAAATAAACTGTTTATATATATATATATTTTTTTTTTAGACTTAAACTAAAATTAATGACATTACTAATTCTTTCAAGTGTTTATCTGTAACCGACACTGATTTTTAACGTATATTATGGGATGTGCTGTTTCTAAACATTCAGTTTCCAACTGATTTTTGTTCTAACTTCATCTAATGTTACCTTTATTTTTGAAAATGGGTTCTGTAGTAAATATGTTAAAAAGATCTTCCGACAAAGTGGCTTATTCAAATTGGTATTATTTATTGGTGTTATTCACTGGAGTTGTAATTTTTCCACTGAGTGAAATGTGCTATGCAGGAATTTCTACCAGTTAGAAAAACTGTACCGAATTAACAAAGTGTAATTACATATCCAACGTTTACTTGTTTGCTATCCAACGTTTACTTGTTTGTACAACGGTTACTTAACGTTTACTACAACGTTTTACTCCATTATCTGCTATTTATTCTGTTGAACTATTTCAGTTACATATCAGATGTCATTATCAAAAGGCTGTTGGAGTGAATTGTGTTCACGTATTTGTCCAAGATGCCTCATGTGGTATAACATTGGCAACTTAAGCCCAGGTCCTGAGTTTAAATTCTTGTCTAGACACCTTTTCACTCAGTTGGAATAGAGATACAACTTTTATGATTTATTTATCAATTAGAATAATAGTCCATAAATAACATTTACTTATATGTCTCTCATATTACCTGTGATTTATTCTTTTGAACTGTTTCAGACAACAGACCAGATGTCATTATCAAAAGCTCGTCTGGGTGAATTGTGTCTACTGGATTTGTCCAGTATAGTTCAGTTTGTAGAGCATTGCGAGTTTAAGCCAATATGCTGGGTTGAAATCACCTGGACACTTTTTCACTCAGTTGGAAAATTATAATTTTTATGATTTATTTATAAATTAGAGTAATTGTGCTGAATTAAATGTAACATAATTATGCACCCAGTGTTTATTTCAAGTCTCATTACCTGTGATTTATTTTGTTGAACTCTTTCAGATAAAAGACCCGATGTCATTATCTAAAGTTTATCTGAGTAAATTGTGTCTACCGGATTTGTCCAGGATAATTCAGTTGGTAGAACACTGACAGCTTAAGCCAAAGTTCTGGGTCACATCTCAGCTTGGACCCTTTTCACTCAGTTGGAAAATTAGAAATCTTATCACTATGTATAAAATTTGGTCATGTTGAATTAATTACAACCCAAGTATTAGTCCTCTTAATGTGTTGGACACATATTACAATTACGATCAAATTTGGGCAGGCTTCGAGAAAAATAACTCATTTTTTAATCATTGTTTTATATTTACCAATACAAATAAATGACAGGACTGCTTCAAGCCTGAGTTATAGTCTGAAAAAGTCACTTCTTATATTTATTTTATTTCAAACTAGCTGTACCCGGCCATGCGTTGCTGTGGCTCAGTCTGGCTAAATGGAAAAGAAAGAAAAGAGAAAGTGCGCGTTTCTATAATATGTTTAATTTCACAATACTTGTGGGTATACAATATTTTTTGTTTTTACATTGTCTGTGCACATATAGAGATTGTCCGATTTGCCGATTCTAGGACACGAAACATATAACTGCCCGTGTGAGAAGCAATTCATGTCTAGATCTAAACCGAAGAATTTTAAAGCTTGGCCCTAAGCTTTGTTGATGGAGATTACAAACGCCAATCAAACAAGTAATTGCAATCTCTTAAATTGAAATTTCGCATCCACAGGAATCAAAGGAATGCGAGGAATGAGGACATCTTCACCTTTGAAAGCTCCTGTCAAGATTGTTGCTTCTACAAAGTTGCTCATTATTTTTTTAGTGCAAGTCACGTGCCGTTGCAAAGATTTGGCTTGTGAATATTTCGCAACATCATAATTGGCAGGCCGATTGTCAATTGAAGTACGTATGGTGGCATCCCTTGCACATCGAGTGAATTAAAAAGATATGTGCCGAGTTAAACTTAAGCTCACAGGCTATTCACACTTATTATATATTATACTCTTATTTCAAAGAATAATGCCCATTGAAAAATAAATTAAGGGGGATTACCCCCCGTCCCCCCCCCCTTTATACTTGACCAATGAACCTCCAAATCTAATCAGGGAAACGCCTTATCAGAATAAACCAGTTTACCGAATTTGAAGCAAATCGGATAATTCTGCATGAAAAACCCATTTATCGAAATTAAGAGGGGATTAGCCCACGTTTGCCCCTTTATACTTAATCAATGAACCCCCAAAACAAATCAGGGAAGCGCCTTATCAGATAGAAGCTATTCACAAAATTTGAAGCAAATCGAATAATTCTACATGAAAAACCAAGTTATCTAAATTAAGGGGGGGGGGGTGAATTGGCTCCCCATTCCTCTTTGCACAACCAATAAAACACCAAAACTAATCAGGGAAGCACTTCATCAGAATGAACCTATTTACAAAATTTGAAGCAAATCAGATAATTCTGCATGAAAAACCCATTTATCTAAATTGAGAGGAGATTATCCCCCCGTTGCCCCTTTTAGGCTTAACCAATGAACTCCCAAAACTAATCAGGGAAGCGCCTTATCAGAATGAACGTATTTACAAAATTTGAAGCAAATCGGAAAATTCTGCATAAAAAACTCATTTATCTAAATTAAGGGAGGATTAGCCCCCCGTTCTCCTTTTATACTTAACCAATGAACTCACAAAACTAATCAAGGAAGCGCCTTATCAGAATGAACTATTTACAAAATTTGAAGCAAATCGGATATTTCTATCAAGAGTTATCGCATTACATACATACGTACATACAGAACCTGCAGGCACATTAGCTCTCAGGCTTTAATAGCCTGTGAGCTAAAAAAAAAAAAACACGAACTAAAAAAACAAAGAAAAACAAATATCATAAAAAATACTGACGAAATATTTCACTAATGTGTCCCTCCGAAGGGCATAGTGAGGGGAGATGCATAATATGAAAGAGTGGTCAAAGGGCTTTCTAATGATATACCACATAATGGGTGTCGAAAAATATTTAAAAAGTGCCCTGGGAGATGAAATTGGGAGGGGGGTGCGAGGTTCATAATAGTAATATTAAAACACGCGCATTCAAATGCCACGTAATCGGTGAATTTCAAAGAAATCGGTGAGGAACTTTCGGAGGTTTAAGATTTCGTACAAACGAACATTTACATTTTTTCTAAATATAGAAATGTGGCCCCACAGGGGGAAATTGGGATGATGGGGATAGTAGGTGCATAATATGAAAGAGTTGTCAAAGGGCTTTCTAATGATATGTTATGTGACGTGTGTCTGAAAAAAATTAAAAAGCGCCCCCTGGTGGTGGCAAGGAAATTGGAGGAGCGAGGTTCGTGATAGGTATATAAAAACCCGCGCGTATTCTAATGCAACGCAATCCGTGAATTTCAAAGCAATCGGTGAAGAACTTTCGGAGGTTTAAGATTTTGTACAAACGAACATTTATATTTTTATTTATATAGAAATGCGCCCCCACGTGGGGAAAGTGAGGAGAGCGAGATGCGAGGCACATAATATGAAACAGTAGTCCAAGGTCTTGCTAATGATATATCACATGATGGGTTTTGGAAGAAATTTAAAAAGCGCCCCCTGGTAGGGGTGGGGGGGAGCGAGGTTCATATTAAGTATATAACAACACTTCCGTTTCGAATGCAACTCAACCTGTGAATTTCAAAGCAATCGGTGAAGAACTTTCGGAGATTAGCGATTTTGAACAAACGAACATTTATATTTTTATTTATATAGATTTAGTGGTGGCTCGGATAAGAAAAGAAAAATTATAAGGATTATGTATACTCATATAATATTTGGATGAAATAATGACTTCAGATGTTTTTCTTAGATGGGGGAGGGGGGGTCGCAGCTGGGAAAGACATTTAACATTAATGGTGTGCCGGGGTGAAATTTGAATTTTTGAGCCATTACCAAATACAAAATCTTAAATCTTCTACTGCGTGTGTGTGTATAGAAGCTGGGGAATGTCTGCCATTGGGCCACCAGCTGAATTCAGCACTCTTTGTTAATAGACCAACCAGAACATCACCTCATCGAGTTGATGGCTGAAATTCCAGGATTAGACAGATCTTGATTAGCATATTAAAATACAATTGGTTTGCCAAGTCATATCGTATATCTTGGTGGAAACTACCAGCAGACCCGAGTAAGTGGTTGATCGGTAGGTTTATCATTGTGTTTTCCTCCATCCAAAAGTATGAAAACATGGAGGATTCGAAGCAGGAAAATACCATGGTAAACCTACCAGTCAACCAATAAAATAGGGTTAGGTGTTGTACGCTAAGACATGACTTGACAGACCAGTTGTATTTTAATATGCGAATCGAGTTTTAACTAATTTTGGAATTTCTGCCGCCAACTCGAGGTGATTGTCTGTGCTGCCGCCTCTCGATCTAATTGTTAAAACACTAATATTTTATGGAAATGTTAGCGCAGTCACCTGCTGTAAAAATCGATTATAAGGCTGCGATTACGGTGCCTCGCTATCTTAAATCTTACGCTCGATCGTAGGATGGGCGTTCCTGCAATCGATCGTAACTTGGTATTACGGTGCCTCAGCGTAAGTCCTCGTGCTTCGGCGTAAATCTTCCTGCAGTCAGCCAATCAGAGGCCGCAGTTACATTTGTTGTGGTTGCGCGCGCATCCACTTGCGTCTTATCTTACGGCTGCTTCCAAGCTGTCGTAAGATCGCGAGGCACCGTAATGCCGTTTACGTTTTCTTTATATCGTAAGTCTCTAAGTTGATCTTAAGTGAGGCACCGTAATCCCAGCCTAACAACCTTACGCTGCTCTGTGACCAATTTCTTGTACTAGGAGGTAAAAGATGAATGTGTGAAAGAATATTTATGAAAAAATCCTCAAAAAGCTCTGTGATATATGTGCTAAGATCTAATTTGCAGCTGATTAATGCACCATACATAGCAGGTTACATTATTCAAATCACTGTACTAAAATATCTTTAAAACTAATTAAATAAAAAAATTACAACAGCTTCATAAATGAATATGATTTGTAAGGCTTTGAACAAAGCCATCCCAAGTAAAAGTCTACCATTTTGTTTACCACTATGAAATCCACCAGAGATTACTTTGAGTCCTATAGCAACAATGGCTGTCGCCTCGAATGATCCTTATTTATACACATAAATTGTAACACAAACCAGACATAATAATTTTTATTTCGCTACATTACATATATATATACTTTGAAAATACAATCACAATTATATCCATGTCTTACCCAGGGACTCAAAACCGGACTCTAAGCGTGACAGCAGCCTCCACTTACTGACCACGCCACCGGGCGACTTGTTTACCTCTCATATATACACCAAAGAGCCAAAACATTATGACCTTCCCAACATTTTGCAATGAGCGCGTCTGGATGACGCTGAGAGCACATGATCAGGTAGGAATGCTATTTAAATGTTGCTTGGGAGTATGAGGAATCATTCTTGTCCTTACTTGAGCGTTTGATGTGAAAGGCTGTTGATTTAAGTGACTTTGATAGATGGGAGATTGAAATGTCCCAAAGGCTCGGAACTATTATCTTCGAAATTGCACTACTCGTGGGTTGTTCGCGACCTGGTACTGCAAAATGTTGGATATGGGACTATGCAGCAGTCGTCCCACTCATGTGCCTCTATTGACCAAGCGTCATTGCCATCTACGCCTACTCTGTGCTCGGAAACATCATGACTGGACCATGGATCATTGGGAGAGAGTCGCGATGAATCACAATTCGTCATTCATCATGTTGATGATCATGTCAGGGTAAGCCGTATTCCAGGCAGTTTCTCTCTCAATGTACAGCATGTCATACAATCGTCGGTGGTGACGGGATTCAGCTTTGGACGATGTTCTCATGGGCGTCTTTGGAACCCGTGTTATGGTACAACAGACCACGAAAGCAACGGACAATCTAAATATCATTGCGAACCAGTTGCACCTTTACACGGAGTCTGTCTTCCCAACTGAAAATTGAGACTCCCAGCAGGTTAAGCAAGCTCCATGTCACAAGACTCGAATTGTGCTTGAGTTGTTCCAGAAACACAATGCTGAATTCCAGTTAATGTCATGGCCACCTAACTCACCTGATCTTAATCTGATAGAACACATTTGGGATGTTCTGGAACTACAGTTCAGAGCTCAAAAACCACCATTTCGGATTATCCGGGATTTGCGTGACTGCTGCTTAAACATCTGGTACAATCCGTCTCCTGCCATCTTCCAAGGACTTGTGGTATCTATTCCAAGGCAGCATGCATCAGCTGTTTTGCGAGCCAAAGGTGGGCTAACGCGTTATTAGGTAGGTGGTCATAATGTTTTAGCTCTTCAGTGTATATATTTAGCATTGTTTTCAGCCTCAACCTCATATTATTAAATTTAATAGTGAAAATGAGTAGTAGTATATGTAAAATGTCAAAAATTAACAAAAATAATATGTTGCTGTCCATAATTTTTTACAGAAAAAGATATATTGCACTCATTAGAATTTTTACAAGCGAATGGTAAACTTTTGAAAAGCGAATATATTTTATTTAAAAGTGCAATTCATAAAATATTTGTGCGCTTTGTGTTTATTTATTGAACACATACATCCATCGGACTTGTATTGGTCGGCACCAAATGCTCGGTTATCAGCAGTCAACCGCGATCAATGACATACAAGGCCAACTCATGACGATTAAAACGTTACACGGAGTGGATCATCTTTCCACTGATTGGTACAAAATTGCCGCACCCATCGTTTTGTGCCAATAGCCGTGTAAAGATGATCTACTTCATGTGACGTTTTAATAGTCGTGAACTGGCGTTGTATATGTCGTTGGTCGCGCATCCACTCTGTATGTTTTAGGCTACAACTTCTAAATTCTTTAAAAAAATGTCCGCAAATCAGTTAACACTAGAACGCTCGGAAATTTTACTCATGTTTCATAAAAATATTTGACAACAGAATTTTTATTTAAAATTATTTTATTGATTTATTTAACGTAAATCTGCGTGGTTTAACTTTAACTTATTTTATGAAAGAATTTCTGGTTCCAGTTGACATTAAATCATATGGTCGGAGTCGGATTGACTCCTTCCGGGCGTTCTAGTGTTTAAAAAAAAGAGCGTTAAAGATTAAACTCTCAGCCTTTGCGAGAGCCTCCCTTCATGCTCTTGCTATCCCACTACGCTGCAGGCTTGCGCTTTTGTCCAAAATGAAGGATATTCCATCTACGTTTTGATCACGAGGTCAAGGTGAAAACTTCTAGCGTAAAGAAGGGACGGCTCCGTAGACGTAATGAAAAACCCTCGCCAGCCAGTGAAACAGTTCATGAGGAAAGCAGAAGTAGCCTTCCTTCTTATCAGTTAGAAGTTCTTTGGGTAAATTACCCGTATCACGTGACTGGCTGGGGAGGGTTTTTCATTACGTCTACGGAACTCCCCTTCTTTACGCTAGAAGTTTTTACCTTGACCACGTGATCAAAACGTAGATGGAATATCCTCCATTCTATTTCTTGTATGTGCTAACTATCATATAGAGACATTCTAGCAATAGGGTATCTTGATATGAGAGTGGCGACATACCGGGATTGATTGAGATGATTTTGGACAAAAGTATATTGCCAAGCATTTTGGCGAGCCTACTCGCGACCAACGACATACAAGGCCAGTTCATAACGTTTAAAACGTCACACAGAGTGGATCATCTTTACACGGCGATTGGTACAAAACGGCGTGCCCATCGTTTTGTGCCATTCGCCGTGTAAAGATGATCCATTCCGTGTGACATCTTAAAAGCCGTGAACCGGCCGTGGATTTCGTTGGTCGCGTCCGCCTTATTTAGCCACGTCTTGCACTGCAGATTGGACTGTTATCGGCCAAAGTCAAATATGGTGGACACAGCAGAGCGGGAAAGAACTCGTTTTTCAAATTCCAGGATTTCCGCAGTGGAAGATTAATATGTCTGTTCCTCTCTTTTCATAGCTTTATGTTGAAAGTTTTTGTCAACAATATGACATTCCAGATTGTGGAACTTGGCAGTAATTTCCTAGACAAGTGGGATTAGATAAGTTCGAAAATGCAATAACCATTTAGCTTGCTGATAAAGAGATGCTTACTCATAGACCTTTTATTAGAATTTAACTGAACATGGCGCAACACTTTTGCCTATATCAGCAGTAACGTTGCAAAAGGTGAAAAAAACGTGTTTAATCCCAGGAATGAAGCCTGATTTTGGTGGGGAGATAAACTTTCGAACATTCTTGAAGTTTTCAAAAATTCTTGAGCATTGATTTATTTTTAATTTTATTTAATGATTTTAATTTTAGTTTCCTACGTATCTTAAATGGATCTTTGCACTTTTATTTAGGAGAAGTATCTATAAAAAATACAATCACGATCATTGCAATTGAAATGAAGTATATGAATTAAACATTTAAAAAAATTACAATTCTCAGTATGAAATAGAATATACATAATTAAAAATAAAGTTTAAAATCAATTTTTTTGATAAAAATGTTAATCTTTGCACGGAGGCACGGACAACATGTCCGGCGTAGCTCGTATTCTATGGCAGATGCCGTTCGAGCCCGTGTAAAGGTTAAAAAAGCAGGTAGCAGGAAAAAGGCGAAGTAACTATAAATGTGTTCTTTCCAAAAATACATTGAATAGTGTAAATGGTACCACAGGGAGACATACGTTAAAACCCCTTAATCGTCGCTGTTTTCCTTTCACGTGCAATTTACCCGTGAATGTATTGGATGATTAAGGGGTTAAAAATGGTATATGAGCTACCTTTAGATATTATTTGATGCATTCCATGTATTTGCCCTAATGTGTTTTCTATTACATCAAAATCCTATTATTTCCCAAAGTTCCGGTTTATTCTTCAAATTTTTGGAATTTATTTGCGTTCCTGGGAAGCTGTCGTTATTTTTGCAAACTTTAATGAGCAGTAGTCAAAGTAGTCAAACATCAGTAGTATTTCCAAACTATACATGATAAGCAGGATGATGACAGGCAATATACAAGATTCTCAAGACAAAGCAAAGGGTCCCACTCCCTGGTACTTGTGCCCCCGATCCAGACAGCTCGAGGGCACCCTTCACGAAGACTCCGGTCTTGGCATGAGCACTGCACAGCGCACGTCACGCAGCCTATCTCCCAAAAGAAGCGACGACCGGTCGATAGCGACAGTTCTCACCACCCAGCAGAAAAAGAGCCAAGCGGTCCCTTTGCTTGGTGCACCCCTCCCCCCGGTTTATCCCAGAATCCCACGGGAACCGAACACTTATAAAGGAGTCGGACTCACGAGCCAATGCCGAGGATTCCCGAGGGGGAGTTGCTTTATTGAAACCTTCCAAGATCAACTACTATTATGAGTAAAGACATATATAATCAGCAACCGATAGGAAGAGAAGTTGACTCTAGCGAACCCCAGAGAGTTGAGGAAACTCTCTCCTGACGGTACAGACACCGTCTCGCACGAGACCGGCCAAGCCCCGCCCCCCCGCTAACTTACCTCACGATCGCCCTAGTACCTGGGCACGAGTGCCTGCCCCTCACCGTGCAATGGCGACCGCTTCCAGTTACTTGCGTGAAAGTTAATTTTCAGACACTGCTGAGTCCTCACCACTGGACACAGAAAGCTCCAGTTGCGCACAGACACGCAGGACTTAAGTCGGACTGAGACTTCATCTTCGAGTCGAATAGCCACCGCATTAGCCAGCGAGCCTTCGGCCCGGTTCCCTGCGGGGTGGACCTGTCGGCCGATCCCATCCCAGAAGAAACGGCACGACATCGAGCAGCCAGTACCACACTTGCTTCCCTCCGCGACCGCCGTCTGGTTGAATTGGGGCACCTCCATTCACCATCCACCTAGGAGTCGACTCACAACTGCCCCAGCTACAGACAACTCGGGGGATAGGTCACCTGACGAAGGGAGCATGCCAAGTGCCATCCTAAAACCTCTCCCGACGGTAACTCAGAAAGATCCTGCATGGCGATCCCGCGAGTTCCGTCGACACTAGTAAGTCCCCGAGACTGGTTCTACTAGGCCCGCTCTCTACTCTCAAACTCCATTTCGGTCGAAAAGTTGGATGAGGTCCTACCAGATTTGCTAATCGTTGTCCAGAGTCACGATCGGGCTCTAGGATTGACCTATGGATGTCTCTACCCTGCTTACCTGAAAAACCGAGGTACTGGGGATGTCGCGTCAGATGCTCCGGCGAAACGGACCCGTTAATTCGGGCACGGCACCCATGCACAACGTCCATTACCCGTGGCTGCCGGACTCTAGAGTCTCTCGTGGAGGTTGTGGTTTGTCCTCATCCGGCCCCCTCGCATTTGTGTACTACGAACTCAGCCAGGTTCCATGTCTCCTCCCCCACTAAAGAGGTCGGTTTCAAATCACCCGCAGGGGCAACCACGATTTTCAAGACAAATCAAACATTTTCAGTATGATCCGCTATGGTTGAGAAACGGTCATTTTCAGAACAAGAATCGTGCCCACATGCGCGGTTTAACTCTGAGTGATTTATAAGCTCACCATGTTTCTGTCACAAATCCTCTCGATGAATAAAATTTTAATTAGCATTGTACTTTTAGATTTAAGCTTTGTTCACCTGAAGGCGATCGGGTCGCCTGCTGGATGTTCCAGGGCCGAGCAATCAGGGTCATCGCTAAGATTTTTTACTGTGACGGGAAGGGCCTTAAGTCAAATTCCATTATTTGCCAACTCATTGAGAAATAAAAATAAATAGTTCTCGACGTTTGCCAAATAGTTTTATAATTTTGCAAGGTTACCACAATTAGGAAATGTAATAGAGTTCTTATTAGTAAAAAGTTTAATAATATTCTCTATTACATTTGTAACTTTTGTCAAGTCTATCAAAAATATAAAGTGTATTACAGTTTTTATTAAAGTTTTAAACAAACTTTCCAACTAAGCTTGTAAATTTTCCAAGTGTAACAGCATTCACGAACCTTTGGAGGGAGCCCCCAGCGAGGACCCTGCAACCAATCAAGGGAAGCCGGCGCTACATCCAAAAACCTTTGGAGGCCTGGTCACTCCGATATCAACACCTTGGACAAAAGGGTGTTACCGTGCTGATTAGGGTGCCATCTCCGGTTCTTCCAACTTCCTATTAGCTGGGATAATTTGAAAAGACAAAAATTGCTGCAGCACACCGATCAAGGCTGCTCCCTCGACAGTTTTCCATGCATTTCAAAGGTTGTCCCGGGCGGCATTGCTCCGTTGCTTGCACGCACAGGGCGCATGCTCAAACATGGTTATACAGATGTTTTTGTCCAAACTATAGCGAATCTACATTCCAGACTTCGTGATACTCGCTTGGGAATGAGATAAGTTAAGAAGCGGCGATAATGGCAGACTCGCTAAAGATGCTTAGCGATTAGCTTTAGTCCAGAATCGCTTAAAACAATCAAATTTTATATTCCGTCTGTGGACAGTATTATATCGAGGCACCCTTGTCTCACTCGTTTAGGTACAGCGCCTAGAAGATACAGTGTGGAAAACGGCTACAAAATAGTGCTAAAATATTGAATCCCATAAATGTACAACGATGCTGAATAACAAGATGTCGATCATAGCTCCATCGTAGTGATTTAAAAACGATAGTCATTCTAAAAGAGACTCTTTAACCTATTTCACGTCATTCCTTAACTAAATTAGCTAATAACAGACCAAAATATCTTATATTTATAGTTTCCGATATTTAACATTCTATAATTTTTGAAAACACAGTGTTTATATTGAAAAGACTTACGAAATGGCGCTCGTATCAGCATATTGCCGCTGAGCATTGTTGGAGATTTATGGGATACAAGTTTTTAGCACTTTTTAAAGCATTATAGGAATAGCCGTTTTCCACACTGTATCTTCTAGGCGCTGTAGTTTAGGTGAGTATTATCAAGGTTTGCATAGATGAGATAAACGCGTCAGCCTAAGCCACGACCAACGACATACAAGACCAGTTCATGACTTTTCAAACGTCACACAGAGTGGATCATATTTACACGGCGAATAGCACAAAAAGATGGGCGCATCTCTTTGTTGTTATCCCCGTGTAAAAATGATTCACCCCGAAGCTAACGAAAAAGACAGGCTACCGCGGTGTGTCCGATTCTATTTTTTTTACAGACCGCTGGAGTCACGTGATGCTCGAATGCACCAATGAAGGTGTGCGAAAAGAGCATCACATGACTCCAGCGGTCTGTAAAAAAAGAAGAATCGGACCCACCTCGTGTGACGTTTTAAACGTCCTGAACTGGCCTTCTTATATACCATTGGTCTCGTCTAAACACACTTTGATAATCGTATTTCGTCACTCTCATATAGAAGCACTCTAGGCTGAACTTGGATTTTTTGAGAGATTAGCGGTTGCTACGCGATTCGCTGTTGGACTGTATATCGATGTCAGTCTGGCGATCCCGGCTCGGTGAACTTTTTACACTGGAAGGCGGCTGCACAAACCGTCATCTCAAAGTTCACAGCTGAAATTCTCGGATTAGTTAAAACTCGATTTGCTTATTAAAATGCAACTGGACTGCCAAGTCATATCTTGGTGGAAAACACCTGCGAACCCGATTTTAGTGGTTGACTGATAGGAATTGTGTTTTCCTACTGCCTATCCTCCATGTTTTTATACCTTTGGATGAAGAAAAACGCAATGATAAACCTACCGATCAACCACTAAAATCGGGTTTGCAAATGTTTTTCACCAAGATATGACTTGGAAGACCAGTTGCATTTTAATATGCAAATCGAGTTCTGTTTAATCCTGGAATTTCAACCGTCAACATCGATGAGGTGATGTCTGTGCAACTGCCTCCCGGTCTATTTAGTTTTTACTAAAACTAATGAGGTATGGAAGGTCTATAGAGACGACCACTTGTCCTTCAACAATGCACTGAAAAGATATCACTAGCGAATACTGAAAGTTTCTTTTAAAGCCCACAGACATGCTCTCGTCGATATATAACAAAAAGAAAAAATTGTAAGATCCACTTTATTAATAAAAAATTTAAATAGGACCAGCTTGTTCGGGAAACAACGGTCATATTGAGAAGAGAACAATTTTACGGGTGCTTCCCTATGAGAGTGGCGACATATGGGAAATAAAATTTGATTGTTTTATCAACCAATCTCATGAGATAATTTTGCACAAAAACGAATCGTCAAGCATCTCGATGATGTTGCCATCATAGACAAACTAATATTTGTTGACTTGTGTCATTCGTCTAATAGAGCAATTTCCATTGACGCTATACCGTAGCAACAAACTTTGAAACCAGGTGGGCATTTTGTTATCTAATTTCTTTTAATTTTTATTGGTTGTATACAAATTGGAGGATTATGGTCACGTGTTTGAAATTAACATATCGAACTTATTCAGGTCAGTATCGCCTGTTCTGAAATGTGATTTTGCCATACTTTGGACAAAACCTTCAGTCTATGCATGCGCCGTGTGCGTATATCATTACTCTCTTATAAATTAATCCTGGTTATATTTATTTGTTGTATATGCAACGCCATTGTATTATTTATAAATGATTGTCCACTGCGTTATCAAAGTTTGAGATACTGGAAGTTATAGTATCGCAAAATTTGGTACTGGAGTAGACAATCATAAATTAAAATAGTTGACACGTTCCTGTAAATGAATTCAGATACCATTCGATGATTACTCTGAGATCGCAACCTTCCTAAATGTACCAAACTGTAAAACGTTACATTCAAATCCATTCAGTGGTTGGTGAGAACACTGTGGACATACATACATAATGACTAGGATGGACAAAAACAAATCTCTGAGCAGCACCGTGCGAAAGGGGGGGCGAAGGGGGCGGTCGCCCCGGGCGCAGAAATTTAGGGGCGCCAAATTTGTACTACTATTTTTTTTTTTCTTTTTTTTTTGTCTTCGATCATTTTCATTAGAATTTTTTTTTCCACTCTTCGATATTCTATTTTTTTGTAAAACAAAATGTATATATTTACATATGGGGATTCTTTTTCCCAATGAAAGTATGTACATTTTTCATTTCAAAGTTATTGCATCGTTCACATTTACTTTTCATTGAGCTTTTTAGACGATTTTTACCTGACTGCCAAGAAGGGCTATGTGTTTCACGCGTATCTGGATATGTGGATTTCTTTATACCCTCGAAACATCCCAATGGCTGGAAGTATTTTAATGAATGAGGTCTCTATCGATTCGTCTTAACCGTCCGATGGTTATAAGCTAGGTTTTGTTTTTATAAATTCAAAATGGCAGCCGTAAAATACAAAATGGCGGTAGAGACGAAAAAAATTGCGCACCCTATTGAGTGCATATCATTGGATAGGTCTTTCAAAATGAAGATGATGTTTCATTGACTATTTTGCAGTCAGAAGCTCCGGTTAAATATTACGCAACCTGTTAGTTGTGTAGGTAGGATCTCTAGCTTTACTGCAACTCTAACCTTCATAGACATCTATAGACCTCATCAAAACTGTGTTTATAGATAGGAACTAATACAACTTAAAAGTCATCAATACAAGTAAATAAAAAAAAAAATAGGTAAGTAATATAAAAATGATTATTGATGAGAAATAATTAATTAGTTCACTTTTTACGCAGTCGGGTTTTTTGATTTTTTAAATTTATATAATATGCTTTTGTGATATCTTATATTGCAGTGTTTCTTAAACTTTTGCACTCTGCGGCCCCTTTTACATCGTATACGAAAGTTTCTGCCACCTCCCACATTCAGTAAATATGAATTGCTAACCTATTCTGATTCCACTATGGGATTATTCTTATAGTCATTCGGTCATTACTTTGCTGTTAAAAAAAGGTCCAGCTCAGGATGGAAAAGCTGATTACATGAAATTTGCGGTTGCAGAAGGACGACAATTTTCCAAATTAACGTTCAATAAAATTATACCTTGTGGAGAAATTATTAACCGTGATTGCTGCTTATTGGATAACTTAATTAAGGGGATCGCTATACAGGGTGTCCACTCTCAACGGTGTCCAATGGCCAATTCCTAAACCGTTAGTCATAGACATATAGTTCCAATTGCAAAAATGTTTTAAATGAGCTAAAGAAACATTTTAAAAGTGATTTGGGTCAATAAAAACATTTTTTTTTAAATAACGAAATTGAAATTTTTATGCGGTCCCCCGTTCTATAAGTAATATTTAGTAAAATTTTCCTATTACACTGACAAGTAAGACAAAAAAAAGTCCCGTACATATAGCACTAAAATTGACCGAGTTATGAAACTTTAAAAATGCATGACTTATACCACTTTCCCGCATCTGAACACAAATCAGCTAGGCCATGGTTTGGGAGTCATATACCAAGTGCTTAAAGTATTCGAAGAACTTATTTCATGTGTATCTGTGCTTTGAAAAAAATCCTACAAGTATTACGATTGAGTTAACGTTAATTAAGTTTCAGATTGGCTAAAATAATTGTATTTTAACGTATGCTTTATTTTCTAAGGATTTGAGACAGTTTCTTTTCAAGATTTCTTTTAACAAAAAATTATGTTATTTTTATAAGTTTTTATTTAACTTCAACGATCGTATGTATGTTTTTCCAGTTCAAAATTTGTATTAGAACTTTAACTCACTTTCAAATATCCGATCGAGATTAAATTTTACATACTGACATAAATCCGATGACAATCTAATATTATTATGAATTTCGCTGTTTAGCACTTATACTTTACAGAATTTACAGGATAACACACAAATTTTGGATAGATTACCGCCAAGAAGTTTAAGAAAAAGGTTTTAGATTAGATAACACAAGGTTACGATGGTTGGGTTTTTTTAACTTTTATGTATTTTTTAGCACTGAATTCGAAAATTAACTTAATTTTTAACCATCATGTCAGGATGTTTCGCAAATCGTAAATTGCCAAAGTTAAATTTCTCGGTCAATTTTAATCGTAGAATAACGGAGCTTTTTTTTTTTGTCTTACTTGTCAGTGTAACAGAAAAATTTTACTAAATGTAACTTATAGGACACGGGGACCGTATAAAAACTTAAATTTCATATTTTTTTTTTTAATGCTTTTATTGACCCAAAAACATTTCTTTACCTCATTTAAAACATTTTTGTAATTGGAACTATATGTCTAGGACTAACGGATTAGGAATTAGCCATTGGCCACCGTTGAGAGTGGACACCCTGTATTTAGTTTTGATTCACCAACTATCATGATCGCCCTCCAAATTTAGCCAATCCAGATTGTGGGTTTTTCAAGTGGAAGAAATTAAATCCTAAAATTCTTGAACATAAAAATACTCTAGAACACAGGAATCCATGTATTCGCTAAAAAGCAACTTGAGAGACGTTTAAAATTAAATCATTTAATCGACAGCAAATTTGAAAAGAGCAAAAGTGAAAATTATTGAAAGTGAAAAAGATAAATGGTGAAATATATTCAGGATGAAATTATGAACCTTCTTGCCAACGAAGTAAGAAAAGCGATTGTAGAAGAAATTCATAGAGCAAGGTATTTTCCAATTTCATTCGATCGCACTCCATATACCGAGTGCCCTAAAATGGACTGACTGTCTTTAAAATTCAATAACCTGTAAATGGTGACAGCTATTAAAAATAATTGCGAGAAGGTAATGTAAAATGTCAGTAGTCTTTTTTTACCTCGATTCCCGGCTTTAGTTCCAAAAGCAGCTATAGATGGCACTGCAAGCAGGGATGACCACCTCAGGAACTCAGCTTACGCTTTAGAATGATAGTACAATCCCGAGAGTACAATCCTAAATCCACTAGCTGCTCGCGTTACAAATGACTTTTTCAATTCTTATACTGCAGTTCTACAATTTCACATTACAACATAAATATCGATGATTTGTTGAAGAATTAAACAGGTTTATAGTCAGTTCAGGTTACAGCAGTATACTTTATTAAACCATATTCATGAAAATCAATCAAGTTTATACTGAATTCAGAGCTTGCACTGTTCTTAAAATTTTCGCAATTTGGTACCAGTATTTTAAATAAGAATTCTTTGCGGTAGATTCCTTTAACATATATATATAATAGAATTGTAAAACAAAGATTATCGTTTTAATTTAGTGGTAGCAAAGTGCGAAAATTTTAGGAACGGTGCAAGCCCTGTGAATCGACAATTATGTCAGCAATGTATAACCACACAAGCACTATAAAGACAACATCTAGCGGCATACGTGCTCAGCCAAGGCCAAAACCGAAATCGCCCAACACTGATGCGAAAAGAGGAGGTTAAATATATAGAGTGGGTCTCATTTTCCAATACAATCTTATTTTTAGGGGCCTACTCTATATATTTAACCTCCTTCCTGCGCATGATGCTAGGGGACTTCAGTTTAGACCTCCATTGACCGCTTATCGCTTGCCACTTATCTCTTCTATTTGGAACTAAAACCAAGAACCGCTGTAAAAATACTTCTGATATCTTACATAACTCTCCTGCAAGAATTTCTTTTAATAATTGTCACCATTTGCAAGTTATTGAATTTTAAACACAATACAGTTTAGGAATCCAGTACACCTGACAAAGAACAAATAACGCAAATTATACGATACTGAAAATAAAAAATTTTCAATCGTGGAAAGGTTTCTTGACTACATCAAGTAAAAAGTGGGGCCGACAATCTCGATATTAACAGCTGCACGAGAGGTTCTGTTCTCAAAATGGTAGACGGGAGATGCTGAGTTCGATCCAATCGCACTCGTCAGCCTAATCGTTCGAAATTGTCCGTAGTTTTCTTCAAACCTTACGTAAATACGGGTTAGGCTCCCTTAGAAAGACCCTACAGAAGACACCCCCATCCCACTCCGGTTTACTATATCCAACTTGTAGATAATTGGCCATCATAAACAATACGAATATCAACCCTTCAGAGCTCAATGTTGTGATATGGTGCAAATATGGCTTCCCAATATAATGTTGTGTAAACTCGAATCGTCGAAGTAAATAAATTCGTCTATTTTTTTACCATGCTCTGCACATTCTCTAAACTTTGAGTTCGTGCTGCTGGTGTATGTCCAAAAATGACCGGAACTGCAATAAAATGTGTTTGTTTTTTTCTTCTCTTCTACTAAAAGATGAGATATACTTATGTCCCACTTATCAGTTTATTTAAAGAAACATTGCGATACTCTATGGTCATGAAAAAAAATAAAGCTATATTTGCAGTTTACAAACAATTGTCACAGATTTTAAAAGCTCTGGAAGACCTTATAGAAATGAAGTAAAATGAGTAAACTTACTCAGGAGCAAAAAGCTTAATAAAGCAAATAAAGAAATTCTCCTTTATTTACGGCCTAGTAGTTTGGCACAGCATTTTAAATGAAATAGAAAAAGTTAATCACGAAAAAAAGAAGAAAAAAAACTGTCAATGTTTTGATCGCCAGCAAACTGATTGAAACACTAAAAGACACATTTCAGACAATAAGAAAGGGAACTTTTGAACATGAAAGTGAAGATTTGGTTATGTCCTTATTTGAGCAAAACAAAAAACGTAAAATTCGCAGAACAGTATGACTACGAAGCTCCTGATGAAAGTGGAAATTTATATGAAAGTAAAGGATTTCGTGTTACATAGAAGCACTATAACCGTGCAACTAAACTGGAGGTTTACGAAACTGAGAAATGTATAACAAGAATTTGAGTTCCTGGCTGGTGCGAATCTAAAATCAGTTACCAAATATCTGTTAATATTGCCTGGACCTTGCCCTTTATTGTTGACTTGAATTGTTAAGCGAGGTTTTAAATGCGAAAACATTATTTCTACCATTAGATAAGAACTTTTATAAAATGGATCATTTAGAAATCCTTTAGTTGCTCCATAATTTTAACTTAGGGAAAACAAGGAATTGCAAAAACGTGGAGACAGCGTACATAATTTATAAGTATTCCAGTAACAATAAAATAGTAAAAAACTACTGAAAATCTACTATGAGCGATAGATTAAGCAACCTGAATTTACTTTCTATAAAATTCAGTGTGTCGCAATCTTTACACATAAAATAATAAACGATTTTGCTACCCTAAACACAAGAAAAATAAAATGGAAATAAATGTGTTTGCCTGATAATTATATTTTATTTTATGTTAATTAAAACATTGTTTCAGTTATCTTCCTTAATTAATGTACTGAAATTATAATTTATTTTTATCTTTTACGTTATGTTCTGTAGATTTTTTGTTTGTTTCGCTTATTTAGTACTTATCGGTTGAAGGAACCACTTGTTTCCAACCTGGTTGTTAGCGATTTTTACCCATTTTCTGCAGCTTAAAGACTAACAACTAAAAATATCTAGAAAAACATGTGAGAAAGGTTAAGAAAAATCTGTCGCAAAGCATCATGATCTCATTAACAAATAAGTGCAATTTTCTTTTCTGTTATTTAGTTGTTTGGATTTTCTGAATTAAAATTAAATCTTTTAAATTTCTAAAATAAACACAAAATATTTATTCAGTATAATTTATTTCTGTTTCTGTCCTTTATCAATTTCGAAGGAGGGGGGGGGCACAAAATTGGGACGCTGCCCCGGGCGCAGTTTTCTCTTCGCATGGCCCTGTCTCTGAGCATCCTCACAAGCCTGTTATTATCGCCATGCTAGTGTTTGTTAAAGTTTGCCATTAGAAATGGTTGACTATGAACTCGATTCTGAACACTGTTATTATTCATTTCAATACTGATGACGTCGTTGTTTAAAAGGCAAAACACTTTTCTCTATTATTGTTTCCGACACTAACGATATTGAAATTGTACTGACAGCGCTCAGAATCCAGTTCTGTTGCTGCAAAAATGTGACTATGCTCAATTTGACGAAGATGTGTGGACGACATACGAGAAATGAAAAACATAAACTAGGTGAGTCTGCCTTTATATCCATGCTAATGTTTGTTGACGTCCTATTAAACGTGTTTAGGCAATTATTGTCAGTTTCAAGAATGCGGGTTGCATAGCTTAGACAAAAAGTAAGTCCTGCACCGGGTAGAATAATCCGATTTTACACAAATCTGACCAGGGTTCAGGTTTGATTGACTTTGTTTCAGGTTCGGGTCGGACTTTGACTCTTTCGGGTTGACCCGGTTTTTTAAAAGAAAGTCCTGAATATTTTTCAGATGAAACTATACATTTGAACGTTAATTTAAACAAATATCTGGTTCGAAAATGAACCTCCGGCACGATATGTTCTATATGAACATACGACACGTGCCCCCGCTGCCTGCGGCACCGTATAGCAAGCGTGCTGCGCACACTCTGCAAAATCTGTAAGTCCCACTTCCTACCGCCAGGGGGTGTACTCTGATCTAAATCAATTTCAGAGCGAAACGTCGACACTTGCCACCGCTGTCTGTGGCACCGTATAGCAGGCATGCTACGCAAGCGCTGCAAAAATCTTTAGTTCCACATTCCTTCACCAGGGGACACAATATGTTTTATACGATCATTGGACACTGGTCCGCGCTACTGCAGACCCGTATAGCAGACGTGCTCTGCACGCGCTGCAAAATCTGTTATTTCACACATTCCACCACCACCCACACAACATGGATTCATCCAATTTTCACCTAAAGTACGTAATTTGGATGAATGGACGTGTCCAATTGAAGTCTAAAAGTCCTCCGGACTTCACCTAAATTTCGTCAAATTACGTCCAAATGTCACCCCCCTTTACGTAAGAAGTACGTCTTTTGGGCCATGAAATGAGCATAAAATGAATGAAATTTGGATCGGCCAAAATTTGTCCATATTACATCCGAAAACACCACCCACATTTGGACGAAATATAGACCCCTTTTAGCCTTAATATGAATGTGTTTATTGATCCAAAATACGTAGTTTGTACCAAAATGAGACGAATCTGTTATCTCCCCTAGGCAAGGATGACGTTATATTAAAAAACTGAAATAACAAAAACTTTTAATATAAATAATTTTGATAGAAATTTACTTAGAATTTTTTTCCCCAAAATCATATTAAATACTTAAATATTTTAAATTAATTCCTTGCCAGGACTCATTCATATAAATCAGTAAAAGTATATATATTTTATACATATTGCTAATAAACTTTTTTTTATGATACTTTTAATTTTCTAAGATCTTTAAAGAAAATACATTAATTCCTAAAGTATATGTTATAGCTTGATTTGAAAAACAGTGGCTATATGAGACTTTAATCCGCTACATTCGGCCTAAACACAACTACGTTCTTTCACGAAAAAAGAAGAAAATTTTTAGTAATACAGTTTTTAATTCATAATACAATTGAATGCTACATCAGAATGCTTTAACATAAGCCGTAAATTTTTTTAACTTAAATGAAAATTTTGCACTACTGGAAAGAAATGAATATAATGGATAATGAATACAAGGACATTTAATCATTGTTTTGACGTTAAGTACAGCCAAACATTTTCAAACTTCCACATTTATAATATTATTAGGATTAGTATACTATCATTACTACATGGAGGTAATGACAAAACTAATCGTTAAGATAACACTCTATGAATTCAACAACACTCAATGAAAAGTATATTCTTTTAATAGGACGCTAGCGTCCTATTAAAAGAATTATGTTTTGTGCATTGCTAGATTCTAGAAATCTATGCATTTCTGCTATTCTTCACATTTTTATTTTATATACTATTTCTCGTGGAAAAAAATATATATATTTCTTGGTTTTCATTTATATTATCATTGGTGATGATAATGCTTCTAAAAAGGTCCTATATTTGCATAGCTGCCAACTGCTACAATTTTTAACTAGCACTAATTTTTAATAGAAATCTTCGTTTTACTTAATAACATATATCTATAATTAAATCAGATGAAGATTTTTAAAAGAAATTAGTGATGGCTAGAACTCGTAGAATTTTGCCGTTGTATTTAGAAATTTTATTATATTATTCATTAGCATACAATATCGTCAACTGCAAAGTCTTACATTTTGTGAACAATGGATTTTTTCTTTTAAATTCTTTGTAAAATCAGTGTTATTAAACTACTCCACTTTTTTTTTTCACTTGAATTAAAATAGCTCTAACAGGGAATATGATTTTCCTTTTAAGGATGGTTACACTTAAGAATGGAATGTATCAAAGAAATTGAAAATTTTGAGTTTTTCAAATGCTACTAATTCATGGAAGAAAATGTGATATTCCCTAACAACTTTTATGTATTGTGAATAAAATTTTACACACTGAAATTTGCATTTGTTGCCAGGTGTGCAAAAAAATTATTTTACATTTTTAATAATAATAACAAACAATATTTTGAAATATCATTAAAAAAATTTAAAATGTAATACGAGCGTGAACTTTGTTTTTCATAAGCACACCTACTCCCTACTGCACCATCATAATATGTAAAATAAAAAATACATCCCTGGACTCCAAGATTAACCTTCCATTACTCATGCATGGATTATTAAAAAATAGTTCCATTTCATTCATTTTAGTAATTGACTTTTCACTGATTAATGTAAAAATACATACTGTATATATTCTGGTATGTAACAATAATTTTTGATAGAAGAAAAATTATCAAAATTTATAGGTGCATATTATGAATCAATTTTAAAAATAAATTATAAAAAATCTGATAAGAACTAAGACTTTTGATTTAATAAACCTGCAATTTATATTTAAAAAGTGTTGCTATTAGAGTATATGAAAAATAATAGTATTGTACTTTAAAATAATTTACATCTTATTTTTCACTATGTATCTCATGAAAGTTTTTGCGAACAATCAAACAACAATCTGCACAACATATGGCAATTATAATAAAAAATACAAAAATTAAATCTAAAAGTATATGTATGTGTTACATGTCAGAATACAATATCAGTAAAATGGATTCGTATACATGATAAATATCTTTCAAAAAATATTTTTTCAAGTATATCAATCAGTTTAAGCTAATTTTGTGAAATAGTGTTAGGGAGTTACTGTTTACAAGACTCACTAAAAGGAAAATTCTTTTGAAAAGCCATGTGTGTGTGTGTGGGGGGGGGGGGGGGGACTTAAAATATTATTGCATATTGTTATACACTATATATTATTGTAAAGCAAAGATAAGAGTACTAGTACAAAATTTAGTATATCATCAAACTAAGTCTTAAAAAATTAATCTGTGCTCTTAATTAAATATCATATATTCAATTAAATATTGAATAATCATTTATAAATTAATTTACATTTTGTACAATTAAATATGTAAATTATCAAATGTATTTCAGATTAACCTGATTATTTATAGTATATTATAAAATAACAAAAACAATACATTCAGTGTATTTAAGTAATGTTTTGAAATCAAAGTTTATTTAAACATTGCTTAAGCATTAAAAATGAAATTTATCAAATATTTTCATGCATAAAATATGGTTAAAAATTATGTACAAACTTTTAGTTTAAAATTATTCAAAATCTTTAGTGAACAGTGTACATATATTATCATTTTTATAAAGGAATATACAATAAAGATGCAAGAAATATTTTCAAAAATGAAGTTTTATTTATTTATTTTGCTCTGGCTCTTGTTGACAACAATATTTTCTTTTTACAATTCATATATAAAATATATTTTTCACTGAAAGGCAAAAAGGGTGCTATATTTCATTACTATAAAGTAGACAGGATGATCCTGCGGAAACTGTTTGGGGAAAACTCTGTTCTATGTTAATGCTTCTCAGATTTATTTTCTATATATTTAACAGACAGCAGCTTCAAAGCCTATAAATAAAAAGAATAATAATTCATTAAATAGCACATATCAATAATTCATAACGTTAGATGCAAATTAAAAATAATTTAATTTTAGTTTTAATTTTTCCTTACAGATAGCATCATCAGACATCTTGTATTATTTCATAATAAAATGAAGTTTTTTCATCCAGCTTTGAATGATATAAAAAAAACCTTTATATATTTTTAAAAATTACTAGCCGGTGTTTAATTTATTTATCAAATTTTTATGATTATTTTTTAAACAAACAACTACTGATGCAATGTTTACAAAATATATAAAAGTCAAGTACTTTATAATGTTCAATTGTGTCCTTTATTTTGAATATTTAAAGATCTATATTTATTTAAAGGATGTAAGGATAAAAAAAGAAAAATCAAATAAAATTTGGTGCTTTCTCGTTATAGCAGCCTCCTCAATTACAATTATGTCAAGGTAGCAGTTTCAAATTTGCAAAAGATCAACACCAAGCTTATACAGTACAACCTTGATATCTCGAATCTGTGGCGACCTGGAAATAATTTGAGATATAGAGGTTTCGATTTATCAAGGTTTTGACAAAATTTAATCTCATAAACTGCTTTTTGCTGTAAAAAAACAGGATTCATCAAAAACTATGCATAATTTGTTAATAATTAACAAATTACACTTCTCAAAGCCTTAATAATTTCAAAATTGTGTTACACACAAACTTGTTTCGATTAAATAATATCCAATTTGTCATTAAGAAATGCAAGCAGTTGTTTCGGAAGGAAAAGTTCTTAATTAAAGTCTGCCGTCTAGCAGAATCTTTTTGCAATCGCACAGTCTCCTCTCACATAGCAATGGTACCAAATGCTGACGTTCTGATATTTTCATTTGATTCAAGAAATCTTCGCAGCAATTCAACTTCCGTCTCAGATTCTTTCACTGTAATTTTTTCATGCTGTTGTTGATCATGTAGGTCTTTAATTTCTTCATTAGAAATTTCTCCATTAATACTCGAAACAATCTCCTCATCCGTCATAGTGTCGCATGTTTCAAGCTCATTGTCTACATTCGAGAATTCTTCGAATGAAATCTCAGTGTGACTTTTTTTTATCGATTCCCACTGTTCTGGATTCAGTTCTCCTTCTTCAGTTGCTTGCTTAATGGAATCAACTTCCTCAGTTTCACTGGAAGTTACATATTCTAAAAATTCTGCTATTATGAAACAATTTCTTATTGTTGTTTCTGTAACATTTTTCCATGCATAGTCAGCCATTCGCATTGACTGTAAGATGGTGATAGGTGCGCTAGAAAGTTTACCTTCACCGATATTATTCAGAAGTTTCTCACAATTTGAGCTCGATAATCAACTTTGAAGCTAAGAATTATCTCCTGGTTGAATGGTTGTCCTGGTCGAAGCTTCGAAATCTTGTTTGGCAGCAAAAATTTAAGTGATATTTTTTAGCGTTGGAAGATTAGAGTGGGCTTTACAATTGTCTATGAAGAGGAGAATGCATATTTTACTTTTAGCCATTGTTTTACCGATTCCTATCAGCCAATCAGCAAAAATTACGTTTGCCAAACAAGACTTTATATTTGACCTGTACAGCATTAGAAATTACTTAATTTTAGCAAAGCACCTCAGATTTTAGATCGTCCTATCATAAGAGAAGGAAGCTTTCCTTTATCACTTTGATTTGCTGCCAAAAGCACAGCTACATGAAGTTTCCATGTCGGATTTCTTCACCTTTAAATGCAGCCGTTTTGTTGGGAAAACATTGGTACAATAATACAGTTTCATCTGTGTTAAAAACACATCATCTGCTTTATAGTCTTTTAAAAGAGAAGGAATTTCTGAAAGCCACTCTTCACAGGTAGCTAAAAAACCTGATGCACTTTCACACCAAAGTTTCCAAAAAACGATGTTGCCCAGGCCTCCCACTGGTCCGTTTTTTTTAAAACTACCGTAATTTCCGGTAGATAAGCCGTGGCGTATACGATTTTAAAAGTAAAATTTTGCGATTTGCGGCTTATACGAAGAAGCGGCGTATACGCAGCAATTTTTTTTTTTTGTGTGTGCAATTCTAGTCTAAATTATTACCTATAGCATTTGAACTTATAATGCAGGAAATCATAAATTAAGAGTTTATATAATTTCCATTTGGATTAAAAGTTGTTAACAGCATAATGGCAAATTTATTTATTTTTAACATCTGTAGCGACTAGAGAACGGCGCTGAACCAATGTACGATGTCTGTGCAGGTTCACAGTGCACCTTCTCCCTGCATCGGAGAGGCTAGAGTAGAGCTTAGCAACTTCGAAGTTCAATTCGCGAGCCACCTATCAGAGTTCACCGATGACAAATTTTCGTCCTTCATCATGTTAGCAGAGAGAAGACCCTTCTCTCGTTCATTGCGATTGGTTCTTTTCATCTGAGTTTTCAATTTACGCTTAATGAAACGAGAATGTTCTAGTCACTTCTAGAGGAAACCCACGCATTCCCCCCCAAACACTAAAATGGGAAGTTCCAATGCTTTGATTGGTTATTAAGTAGAGAAAAGTTTGCATTTGATAGTTTTGTCTCCTGCGTGCTAGTGCTACATACATAATTTTCCTTTGTTTTTTTATAATGTTTGAATTTTTTTCCCAGATCAAAGTACTAAAAGAATGTCTGCGAAGCGTAAAAGCTATACTTCCACTTTTAAATTGATGGTATGTGAAAGAGCAGAAGCTATAGGGAACAGAGCAGCTGCTCGTGAAAACGACATAGACAAACGCTGCGTTCGTAGATGGAGAAAGGAAAAAGATGTGTTAGAAAAAATGCCAAGGCAAAAAAGGGCTCGTCGTGGCGGAAAAGTGTCGTGGCCTGTATTAGAAGCGAATTTAGAAAAGTGGATAAAGGAGCAAAGAGAGAAAAACTTACCAGTGTCAACCGTGCGCATTCGAATGCAAGCAAAGATGATTGCTGAACAAATGGGGATTACTAATTTTAAAGGCGGACCTCATTGGTGCTATAGGTTTATGAGGAGGAAAAAATTATCGGTACGAGTGAAAACAACTGTTGGACAAGCTTTGCCAGCAGACTGGCAAGAAAAGAAACAGTCTTTTTTGCAATACATCCATAAGATAATTGTAGAAGAAAAATTTTCTAAAGAATCTATAATAAACATGGATGAGGTCCCGCTTACTTTTGATTGCCCCCCCCCCCCCCCCCAACAAAACTGTATCTTTGAAAGGAGAAAAGACAGTTTCTCTTGTAACAACCGGAAACAAGAAGACTTCGTTCACATGCGTATTAGCTTGTGCTGCGAACGGTGATAAACTCAAGCCCTTATTAATCTTTAAGAGAAAAACTTTGCCGAAGGGAAATTTCCCGACCGATGTTGTGATTCGGGCGAATGAAAAGGGATGGATGTCCCAGGAAATATTTTTAGACTGGCTGGACGAAGTGTGGAGAAAGAGAAAAGGAGCATTTTTTAAACCACGCGGACTGTTAATTTTCGACTCAATGCGCGCTCATCTAACTGATCCAGTAAAACATGCATGCAAAAAAGCTTCGGCAAATATTGCTGTCATTCCAGGAGGACTTACTAAAATTTTGCAACCCCTGGACATTACAATAAATTGTGCATTTAAATGCAAAATGCGTAAATGTTGGGAGGAATGGATGCGGAATGGAACGCATTATTTTACTAAAAGCGGCCATATGAGGAAAGCAACATACGAGGAAGTGGCAGAATGGGTTTCAAATTCTTGGAAAAAAGTTAAATCTACAATTATTGTTTCTGGATTTACAGAGGCTAATATCGTCACATCTGACAGCAAAGTGTTTCCAGAATCGCAGCCTCTAGATAGTGATGATGAAGATAGTGACGTCGATGATCCCATTATTTCAGATGATGAAATTTTAAAACTTTTTAATTCAGAAAGTGAACTATCGGACTTTGATGGATTTAATTAATTTTTTATCTATAATGTGGTGTATTTTGAATATTAAATATGTGTTATATTTCAAATAATGGTAATATTAAATGTGTTTAGTTTCATGGTGAATCTCCTATTAAAAATAATGAAAATTTCTTTCAAGACATTTCAGGTAAGATTTTTATTCTATATCTTTTTATACTATTATTTCAAGATTAATATTTTGATGCCCAAATGAAAAAAAGGCAGTGTTTCTGCTGATTGTATTTTTATTTTATTTTTTATCAGTGCGGCGTTTCTGCCGACGTTTTTTTTTTTCTCGATTTTTCACCCGTGCGGCTTATCTACCGGAAATTACGGTAATGATTTTTTAGAAAGAAATTCATGGAGGGTTTCTGTAACAATTGCAGGAAAAATGCGCTTCCCGGTAGGTTGCTGTGAAATTTATAAAGAAGATTTTTCTTTAAATAAAAATGGTGTTCAAAAAACGGACTGAATGGGAGCCCTGTGTTGTCCCTTTTTTCGGTTTCAAAAGCCTTCCATTCTTACACTTTAAGTTCTTTGTATCAACAAAGCGATAAAAGAATGTGAAACCAGCATCCAGATCAAATTCTACAGCTGACAATAGCCAAAAGTAAAAAGTCGAACTAATTTCTGTGGAAAAAATTTCAACATATCAAGGGTTTTGAAAAATATATTTTTCGAGATAAATATGGAAAATACATAAGAATTTTGATGAAAATGCAGGGGAAATTTCTTTTTTCGAGATATCGAGATAAGGAGGTTTGAGATATCGAGATCCAACTGTATATACATCATACAAACATCATGCACAATATGTATAAGCCAAATGCTCATATATGAGCCATATAAGTAATATTTATATCATATGTCAGTCATATATATCATTAAACAAAAACATAATTTGCAGAAAAAAAAAATTATTTTACACATTGTTTATGCTCGAGAAGGGATAGATACAGCAGATTCGCTCAAATCCGCACAGCTTGGGACCAGAGGTTGTGTAGATTTTAGAATTTTGTGGATTTCTGGTTTGTTTACATTTTTTAGACAATAATTTGAATGTAATAATGCAATCAAATGTATAATGAATGTTTGCAATACAGCAAAATATTAAAATAATTAAGTAATAAACTAAAATGATATAAAGTAAGATAATTTAAAAAATGATTAAATTATTAAAAGTAAAGGTCAAATAAATAATTAATAATGTATAATTAAATATGCATAATAAAAATGAGATACCTTGAATCATTCAATGATACTTCCCTCATAAAGGTACCCTATTAATTCACATCAAAATCAAAAAGTAAGGAAGTTTTATTTCAGGTTTGCCAGTGTTAATAACTATAGAAAAAAATTGATTAATACATATATATATTTGGTAAAAAGGTTGATTAGCAGTGATATCAGCAATATCTTTTTTTTTTTCAGTAATAAATTTATATTTCCTTCATGAAAAACAACGAGTTTAGTCTCATCATGTTATCGAGAATTACATATTAAAATACATACGAAATGATATAAAACTAAAAAATCCTGTTACTTTGCCTCTACAGCTTAACTGAAATTTTCATTGTTTACATCTGCAATGATGTGCGGATTTTAGGCGGTTGCAGATTTCAGGGAGCCCTGTATTATAATTTTTCTTCAGCTGCTTCTACAGTTAATGTTAAAGTCTTGCAAAAAAATATGTTTAAACCAAATGAATTTTTAAAAATAAAATTCGAACAATAGGATATTTAAACTACCCTAAAAACTTAAATTACAAAGATACATGGAAAATGCAAACCTTTAAAAAAGTCTCAGCTTTATTTCCATTTCATTCGAATGGAATGTAAGTTTTTAGATTAGTTTAAGCATCATATTGTTCGAATTTTATTTTTATTTCTTTAAGATCAATTGGTTTAAACATATTTGTTGCAAAACTTTAACATTTACTGTAGAAGCAGCTGAAGAAAAATTCTAATATCTATCCCTTCTTGGGACTATAACAATGCATGAAATAAGGTGTTTGATGTTGTTGTTGTTCTGCAAATTATGTTTTTTTTTTTTTTATATGTCAAGTTTTATAACTACTGCAATTCAGAGAAACTCATTACAAAATTAACAGAGGATGTTACAATTAGGGTTGGATATATAGGGTATTGCATCACAATTTGTGATGTAACTAAAATCCATAATAAAAACAAAAAATTCAAATTTACTTAAATTTGGTTATCCAATTTTCCACTGGTAGTGGTCTCTATGAATGCAAAAGTAAATTGTGTTGCATGTTTGCTGGTTATTTATGCTACTATGTACGGCAATTCTGCGGCATTGAAACATTTCACCTCTGAACTGGGAAGGCCGGTGAGTGAATCAATTTCTTTTCACCAGTCTTTGACAGAGGAGTTAATTAATGGTAATATTAAAGAAAGTTGAAATCTTTTTGAACTGCTTAAAAAAATAAATAAATTTATCTTGTAATCAACACCATTACATTTTAAGTTGTCCTATCAGAGCCTAACACCATTTGTCAGTTTACTGGTTCATAAATGTCAGTTATTGAATACTTGCATTATTAATAATTTAAAACATGAAAAGACAGACACATCTACAGTATGGTATCATATATAAATAAGGTTTAAGTAATTTGTTTTTATAATAAATATTTAAACTATTTTTAAAGCATATATTTTTTTTTTTTCCCGTTGCAAGTAAAGTGTCAAACACTGGTTCATTTTGTGTCAGTTATTGTTTTTTCAAAATGGGGTAGTGTCAGTTATTGAAGTTATTCACAATATTTATGATAAACATTTATTTTTAATAATGCAATATATAATTTTTCAAAATTTTGTCATCAGTAATTTTTTAAATGTATCTCTACCACCCATTCAAAAAAAAAAAAAAAAAAAAGCATAGAATGGATTTAAAATTCTGTAATAGTGATTTGAACAATAATTTTTAATGTGTCAGTTACTGAGGGTTTCACCCTAAATCAAGTAATAAAGAAATTTAAACAAATTATTAAATAGAACATAAATTTGTTTTTAATTCTTTTTTCCATTTTAAAATTTTAAACTATGTATGCATTGCATATATAATCAAAAGTTATTTTCTTTATTGGAAAAAAAACTTGGTATTCGGCTGCCGAATATTCGGTATTTGGTTATTTGGCCAAATCACTATTTGTCCCATCCCTAATTACAAGTAACTTTGATTCATTACTGTTTATTGATTATTTTTTGATAAGGCAAGGGGGGGGGGGGGGGGGGAGGTGTTGGCATGTTACAGTTACATAAAATATATTTTTGGAAACCTTTGGCATGCGAATGTGAAAAGGTTTGCCATCCCTGAACTATTCATTATTTATAATTGCATTACATTTAACTATTCAATGTCACAATTTTAAACAATTATTTTTAATATCAACATTTTTATTAGTTTGTTGGCTAAACCTTAAAATTCAGGCACGCTACACATGCTGAAATCCCAACCCCCAGGCATGTAAAATTGTTTTATGTTTTTAAATTTACGTATCCAAGGACTACATAAACAGGGTTCCTACGCAATTCTGATAAAAAAATTCCCTGACTTTTCCAGGTTTTCCCTGACTTTTCTCAGTAAAAATTCAGCTTGTAGTAATGTATTGTAGTTGTATTGCTAGTATTGCTTGTAGTAAAACATATTGTTGTAAAACCCTCCACAATGGACTTTAATTTAGATAAATGCTAAAAAAAAGTATGTGCTGTATGAATTTCTGATTTTTTAATTATTTTTCATATTGTTATATAGTTTGCACAAATTTCATATAAAAATTTTTGATTGGATGAATAATTAATTCAAAATTTCTTCATTTACGACGATAATAGAAATTCCAATGTAAATAGTACATAAAAAATTCCCTGACTTTTCCCTGACCTTTTCAAATATTTCAAAAATTCCCTGACATTTCCCTGACCCGTAGGAACCCTGATAAAATATTGGCATTAAAATATTATTTAAAAATGGAAATACTTGCAATTTTTTTTTTTTTTTTTTTTTATATACTACCTTCCAATATATTACAATTTAACCTTAAAAAATATATACTGTTTATTCTCCAAACAGAAATTTTTATGAGTTATAAATATATGTTTTCCGAAACTGAGATTATACACTGTGCTGTAAGTGGGTGATGCTGCCCGCCACAAAATTGAATAATTTGAATTTAAATAGTTCTTTCTTTAAGTATCTCAATCAAAAAATTTAAACATAATATCACATTAGAATTGATAGTAGATAGATACACACATTCACACACAGATGGTGTTATATAGTAACAGAATATAAGAAAAGAGATTAGGGATAGAAAAAAATAGTTGTAAATAGAGTTGTAAATAATAAATAAAATAAAACAAAAGGGGTTTTTTTTTTTCACTCATCATTACAGTTGAAGTACAAAGGTTTAATAAGAAACAATAACAAAAACCAAAACATTTTATTTCAATTTCTAATCGTTGTTTCTAATATTTACTATGTGGAAAAAAAAGTTGCTACTGGCAAAGAAAAAAAAAATCTGTTAACATAATTTGCACCTGGCTAACATAAAAGTACCACATTATTCATTTTTTATGCAAGCTGACAATTGTAAAATCAAATACCCACAGACATATAAATTGAAAATTTTATTTAATAACAGCATTTATGGACTTTAACTGAAAATTTACCTTACTCAAAGTTAAATCCTGTTTGAAAAGAGTTGAGTCCTGCTGAGTCCAACTTTTATTCAATCAATAATGATATCAAAACAGTTGTTTTTCCAAAGACAAGAAGCTTATATCTACTGGGAGAAAAAGAAGGAAAAAAATGAGTGGATCCAGTATAATCTTATTTTAAAGCAATTTTAAAATGCATGAATTTTACAAATATTGTGATTACTTTAACTCATACACACACACATAAAAAAATAACAACATTAGATTAATTTGTCTAATTCACCATTTTTTCTTCTCTGATCGAGAATCAAGCATAGATCAATTCTCGATTGTCTTGTTCACAAAAGAAATTAGCACCAGATAAATGTGCTTTCCACAACCAATGTTTTATGTGCATTGTACTATAAAAGAATGTACAGCTACTCAGTAATGTAATGATTGTGTTGACTCTAGGCCAATTTGGCAAGGGTCGGCAGCCCTTTATGCACCTAGTGGCCCATTTTAATTATTTTATATCTATTGATTATAAGAAATATTAATTTAATTATTTGGTTGCAGGGAAGTAATGTGAAATATATCAGATGCATGAAAAAAAAATCAAGATACTCATCCATCGATCTATCGCATAAAAAAAAAACCTTGATAGTTTTGCCAGTACTAAGTCAAAGGGAAAAATTCAGAAATTCGCCAACTGTTCATGTAAAAGAAAATCATGAAATTTGTGGATTAGTCGCAAGAAAGATCTGAAAAATTCTACAAAAATGAAAAAAAAAAACTGAATTTCACCAATCGATCATAAGGAAATTAAAATTGTCAACTGGTAGAGATAAAATATTATGAAATTCATCAATTGGTTGCAAAAAAGCGAAAATTGTCATTTACTGGTCAGAAAAAATCACAAGATTTGCCAGTCGATCCTCAGAAAAAAATTGAGAAATACTTCAGTTGGTTGCTTTAAAATATTTCGAAATTTGCCAATCTGTCACAGGAAAAAAATCATGAAATTCATCAGTCTATCGTTAGAAATATTGAAAAATCAGGGGTCGATCCAGACAAAATTTGGGGGCCTATTTAGGGCCCCTTCACAAAAATAAATTTAATAAAATGGGCCCCTTCACAAAAATAAACTTAATAAAACAGGCCCCTTCACAAAATTTCACAATAAAATAGACTCTCTATGCAGAGTTGCATAATATAGACGCACACGCGCACGCCATGCGTGGAAAGTTTTCCGCAAAATTCAGAACTTTGCGGAAAATTTTTCTGAAAAAAAAAAAAAAAACGTAATTTTTGTTTTTGTAACCTTTTTTTTTTTTTGCCTTAGATGCCGCATGTTCCCTCCGCCGTTGTTGTTTTGAAATGTTTGGCGATTTTTTGTTGGCGTGTTGACGGTGGTTATGGATATGGCAACCTCGATATGTTGAATGTCGTGTGACGTGTCGTTCTGGCAACCGAGAAGTTAATGTTGGAATATTGTGAATGTATTTTGATATCGTATTGTATAGTTCTGCCTTTTTATTTTTATGTGAAATTTATTGAACGTATTTGATTAACTATGTTTTCTGTAGTCCGTTTAAACGCTGTTGTTGAAATAATTAGGAAATATGAGGAAATTTTGACAAGAAAAGAAGGTTTGTTTATAGTTTGTGAATACGTATTGATAAGCCTATTTAGGAAAATGTCGGTGATAATATTTCGAGCTGGATCTTTCAAGAAAGCAGATGTTTGTTAAGGTATGTTGATAATTTTATGTATTTTACTGCTTTTGAGTTTTTTACATTTTGTGATTGCTAGAAAGCGAGAATTGCTGAACTTTGAGAATTCTATATTTCGAGAAATGCTGAATTCGGCGATGTTTCTTTTCGGAAAATGTGCACGAAGCGCACATACAACGATTGCTGGTTGCCATTTTAGCGAATTTTGTTTTTTATGTGTATTTTTGCTTTAAAAGTTTTTTATATTTTGAGATTGCTAGAAAGCGAAAACTGCTGAATTTTGAGAATGCTATATCGCGAGAAATGCTGAATTCGGTGATGTTTTTTTTCCCGGAAAATGTGCGCTAAGCGCACATACAACGATTACTGGTTGCCATTTTAGCGAATTTTGTTTTTTATGTGTATTTTTGCTTTAAAAGTTTTTATATTATGAGATTGCTAGAAAGCGAAAACTGCTGAATTTTGAGAATGCTACACCTCGAGTAGTGTTGAATGCAGTGATGTTTTTTTTTCGGAAAATGTGCGCGAAGCGCACATACAAGGATTGCTGGTTGCCATTTCAGCGAATTTTGTTTATTATTTACATTTTATTTTCGTTAAGCCAAACATGCGTATAAACCGGTGCTTGGCGACATTTACTACTTGGCGGAAAAATGGTTTTCATGCCAAGAAAATTCCAAGATGGCGGCCGGGGGGAACTTATGACATCTGTTCCTTTTTTTTAAATACCGAAACAGCGGTAGAATTGATAAAAAAATGTCACAGGTCCAAAGGACCAGTAAACATCAGAGTTTACTGGTCCGCAGACATTGTCACTGGCGCGCTACATAAAATTCTATTATGTACCTTTAACCCTTCAAGTGACCCCCCCCCCCTCCTCTTCCTATTAGAATATAAACCAAACTTCCTTTCAGTTACCCAAAATTTTCAGCATAATAAAATGTAAAATTATAATTTGTTAACAATTAAATAAACAGTACATGAACAAAATCTATAAAATTATTAATTATAATTATGTATTTTATTTCCGATTATTTATTTCAACTGACTAAGTTTTAATGCAATTTTTTATTATTTTTTTTAAATAAAACAAAACTCTGTGGTTTGTGTTTGGTTGCGGTTTTCTCAGGGATGGGAAAATTTACGTTTACCTCTCAGAGAGGGGAAAAAGCTACTGGTCCTGCGGACCACTAAATATTTTAAATTAGTAGTCCGATTGAATTTTTAGTGGTCTCGGACCAGCGGACCACCAAGGATTCGAACGCTGTGAAATATTAGAAATATTTCCCAATTTTATGTATGATTTATTTATTGTTTGCCAGGGGTAATTCTGTTCCGAATTTTCCGAAAATTTAAGTCATTCGGTTCCGAAAATTTAAAAAAATCGGCCATCAGCCTGAAAATTCAGGCATAAAAAAATATCACAAAAATATTGCGAATTTCAACAAACGGTCGCCGAAAAAAAACAATTTTGTCAATCGCTCGCAGAAAAAAATCACCACTTTCGTCAAAGCATCGCGACAAAAACGTGAATTTCGTCAAAGGACCATGAAATGACAACTGGTCGCATGAAAAACTCGTGCAATTCGTCAGTTTATCATGGAGAACAAATCATGAAATTCTTCAGCCTATTGTAGGAAAACACAAAATTTAACAAACAATTGCGGGAAAAAAATCCACAATTTTCGCCAATCAGTTGCAGATAAAAAACCGTGAAATTTGTCAGTACACCAATAGTGTTTCCCCCAGAATAAAAAAGGGCAGGATGCTCTTTCAAGAAAGGGCACTTTAGCTGAACAAAAAGGGCACTTTTTTAAGAAAAGGGTTTTTGAAATTTGTTTTTGTTGCTGTTTATTTGATTGCCGCGATTTTCGACAAAAGATCGCGGAAAAAGCGCGAATTTTGTCAGATGATAGCGGAAAAATGCAAATTTCGTCAAAAGATCGCGGACAAAACGCGAATTTCGTCAAAAGATCGTGGATAAAACGCGAATTTCGTCAAAAGATCGCGGATAAAACGCGAATTTCGTCAAAAAATCGCGGATAAAACGCGAATTTTGTCAAAAGATCGCGGATAAAACGCGAATTTCGTCGAAAATTGTGGGAAAAGCGCGAATATCGTTAAAAAATTGTGGAAAAGGCGCGAATATCGTCAAAAAAATTGTGGAAAAAGCGTGAATTTCGCTAAAAATTTGTGGAAAAAAAACGCGAATTTCGTTAAAGGATTGCGGGAAAATGCGAATTTCGTTAAAGGATAGCATAAAAAAAATGCTAATTTCGTTAAAGGATTGCGGGAAAATTGCTAATTTCGTTAAAGGATTGCGGGAAAATCGCAAATTTCGTTAAAGGATTGCGGAAATCGCAAATTTCGTTAAAGGATTGCGGAAATCGCAAATTTCGTTAAAGGATTGCGAAAAAAACGAATTTCGTCAAAGGATCGCGAGAAAAAAATGCAAATTTCGTCGAAAGTTCGATGAAAAACCGCGAATTTTGTCCAAGGGCCACAGAAAAAAACCATAATTAGTTGGTCACCCCTGATTTAGTTGTTATATATTGGAATTTAGATTTTTATGTAGAAGGAACAGGGGAATTTTTGTTTGCAAGGTATTCTCATAGACTACTTTCTCAGAAACTCAATTTTTTAAATTTGTTTGGATCAGATTTTTAATCTGTGTAACGTAATACTTGATTTGATATCAGAAACATTCTGCGGCCATTTGACGAAATTCACGAATTGTTCTTCCACGAACGTTTCGCGAATCACACGATTTTTTCCCGCGCCTGTTTCGCGAAATTCACAAATTTTTTCCACGATCATTTCGCGAAAAGCATCATTCTTTTTTCACGATCGTTCCGCGAAATACCCGATTTTTTTCCACGACCGTTTCGCAAAATTCATGGTTTTAATCACGATTTTTCCCCCGACTATTTTGCGAAATTCACGATTGTTTTTCGAAATTCACGTTTTTTCCTTGCGTTCCTTTGATGAAATTAGTGCTTTTTGCTTCGCTTGGTTGGCGATTCTTTTTTCTGCGGCCGATTGATCAAATTGGCGATATTTTTTTCGCGAGCGATGTTTGTTAGCGCAGTCTTGACGAAGTTGATACTTTTTATGCAATCTTTTGACGAAATTTGCGTTTTTTCTCCCTGACCGATGAATGAATTTATTTTTTTCTTGCGATCGATTTATGATTTTTGTGGTATTTTCCAGCAACTTATTGGGACAAAAAGGTTTTTCTTGTGATCCATTGAATAATTTCGAGGGGTTTTCCCACGATCGATCGACGATTTTCGCGGCTTTCTTACCGCAAGTAACTGAAGGATTTCGCGATTCTTTTCCTGCGGTTGATTAATATAGTTGCCGATGTTTTTCAGCTACCTATCAGCGAATTTTGTAGGTTTTATTCTTTGGATCGATTGGCTGATTTCCATAGTTTTTTTTAAACTCAATCGTGTACGAATTTCGCTATTTTTTTCCCTGCGAGTAATTAACAAATTTCGCGATTTTTTCCTGGGTGTGATTTTTTAATTTCGCGATTTCTTTTCTTGCGACTGATTAATGGTTTTTGTGTTATTTTCTAGCAACCTTTTTTCGAGATTTGCGGGGTTTTCCCGCGACCAATCGGCAATTTTCGAGGTTTTTCCCCCATCACCTACTGGAGAAGAGGATTTCGTGATTGCTTTCCTGTGATCTATTAATATAATTGGCAATATTTTCTTGCTACTTATTAGCGAATTTTGCGGGTTTTATTCTTGGGATAGATTGCATAATTACCGGGGCTTACTGGCGGAACTCGTGGTTTTTTTTCCATGCTAACATAAACGAATTACGTGATTTTCTTTCCGCGAACAATCGACAAATTTCGCGATTTTTTCCCGCGAGCGATTGGAGATTTTTTTTTTAGTTTTTCGTGCGTTAGACTAACGAAATTCACGATTTTTTTTCCCCGCGTCCGGCTGAAACAGTTCGTTTTTTTTCCGACCAACTGATGAATTTCATAATATTTTCCCACGATTGATACTTTTTTTGCGATATTTTCCGCGACCGATTGGTGAATTTCACAATCTTTTTTCACGATCGATAGACTAATTTTGCTATATTTTCCCGCGATCGACTCTAGAATTTCAGATCCAACGACCTATTGCAAATTTCCGAATTTTTTTCGCGACCTATTGTTAAAATTCGTTAGTTGAAATATGCCGACGGCAAAATTTTGCAAACCCAAAATGGGCAGGGCGTGTTTTCAGTTATATAAAAACGGGCAGGGCGCATTTACAGCTATAAAAAAACGGGCAGGGCGCTGCGCCCTCACGAAAACGCCTAGGGGAAACACTACACCAAGGAAGAAAACTGTGAAAAAAACCACGATTTTCTCTAATCGATCTCAAGAAAAAGCCTCAAAATTTGCCTATGATACAAGGAAAAAAAATCGTGAAATTTGCAAATCGGTCATGGTTTAAAAAATCGCGAAATTCGTCAGTAGATCGTTGGAAGAAACTGCGAAATTCATAGATCAGTAGCGGAAAAAACTCATGATTTTCTCTAAGTGGTCTGAAGAAAAAGCCACATAAATTTGCCTATTGGTTCAAGAAAAATATTGCGAAATTTAAAAATTGGTCACAGGTAAAAAAAAAAAAAATTGTCAGCAGATTGTTAGGAAAAATCGGAAATTCATTGATCAGTTGTGCAACCCCCCCCCCCCCCCCTCGAGATTTGGCCGATGAATCGCAAAAAAGCGAGGAAGTTTTCCAATCGACTGAAAGAAAATATTGCGAAATTCACTGATTTGTCGTGGGTAGAATGCAAAATTAGTCGATCAGTTGCACTAAAAAAAAAAAAAAAAAACTTGATTTTTACCAATCGTTCGCAAGAAAAAGCGGAAAAAATTGCTAATCAGTAGAAAGAAACTATTGTGAAATTCATCAGTGTCTCGTCATAAAAGCTGCAAAATTCGTTGCTCTATCGTTGCTCGTTCGTCTATTAAAATTCGTTGTTAGGGAAAATGTATGATTTTCTAAAATTAGCAAGAAGCTGCTGCAAAATTTGCTTATCGGTACAAGGAAAATTTTTCATAATTCCCCAATCTGTCGTGAAAACGGCCTGTGAAAATCGTCAAAAATTGGAAATTCATCGACCAAGCATGGAAAAATCCACAATTTTTGCCAATTGGTCGAAAAAAACCCGACAAAGTTTGCCAATAAGTAGAAAGTAAATATCGCAAAATTTGCCAATCGGTCGCGGCTAAAAAATTGCAAAATCCTTTTGTTGATCTTTTAAACAAATCGGAAAATCGTTGATTCAATCAGTCGCAAGAAAAAGAGAAAAAATTTGCCAATCGGTTAAAAGAAAATATAATGAAATTCGAATCAGTCACGTGTAAAAAAAAATTGTCAGAAAAATCACAAAATTCTTTGATCAGTCATGAAAAAAGCCATGATTGTTTCCAATCTGTAGCAAGAAAAAGTTGAAACATTTGCCAATCAGTTGTTGGTAAAAAACACTAAATTCATGGATCAGTCATGTGAAAAAAAATACGATTTTCACCAAACGGTCAAAGAAAAATATCGCAAAATTCACCTACCAGTTGCAGTTAAAAAATGCAAAATTTCTCAGTGAAATGTAGAAAATATCTCGAAATTCTTCAACCAGTTGCAGGAAAAAAAGTCTCATAATTTGATGATTGGGTCCGAGAAAAAAACGTCAAATTTGCCAGTTGACAGTGAGAAAATTCTGAAATATTGCGAAAATCAATTGATTGTCAGAAAAAAACAGTGAAATTCATCATTTGACTACAGTAAAATCACAAAATTTACCAATGGTTTCTTTGAGTTGAGTATGTCAGCGTTTTACAAAATGTATTTTGCATTCTTATAAAAGATGCCAGTGCACTTCATGTATTAAGAAAATCTCCCTGCAGCTTTCTTTTTTTAAATTCCCACAGAACATTTTTGTTCAGATGAAGTTCATTGCAGAACATTGCAAAGTATTCTGCTTTGGGAATAGATACATTTTTGTATGAAACAACAAACAAAATCTTCACTTGGTGCCCCCTTCGCCTTTCATTCTGGCACCCAGAGCAAATACCCCCTCTGCTTCTCTGTACCCCCCTAGTTTCAGCAATATATAATATAAATATGATATAAGATGTATAAATGGCATCCAAGAAGTAAATAATATGCATATAATGATACATATGAGGCACATATATATATATGAGCATTAGTAGTACTGTTTCTTTTAGGCCATCATTTAAGGCACAGCACCCTGCTTATTCTAAAATTGACAAAATGCATCCTGTCCTTTTTAAAAATTGTGAAATGAACCTCCAGTTGTACCTAGAACATACTAGTAAAAATTTTCCTCATACATTTTTCATGCACACAATAATATAACAATTCATGTTGTTCAGCAAAATAATTCAGACTTTTTTTTTAAATTTTTAGTATTAAGTAAATAAGTTCACATTACAATATGATAATGAATGAATAACATTTGAGTAATGATCTTTCCTTAGAGCACTAGAAAATTTAAAATATAAAAAGTTTGGTGTCTTAGTAAGAACTAGATATTACATAAATTTAAATCAGTCAAAAAAAGAAGTTGCTATCAAATGGGAAGTTTTTAGAAATTGCGTACTTGCAACCAGGGCTGCGGAGTCGGAGTCGCTAAAAATATGACGACTCCTCCAAACGTTTTGTTGAACAGTTTAAAGTGAAATAAAAAATAAAACCAATTACACTTAATTTTAAATTTATGAACTGAATTATTATTTTATTTTTTAACTGTATACATTAATAAATATTTAGTTATTTTTCAGTTTATTGACATGTTAATGAGTAAATATAAGGCAAAAGGGCGGATGTGATTTTTTTGCTTACATCAGTCATTAAATTGATTCCTTTACTTACTTCTTCAGCTCATAGACGACACTATTGTACAATAATGAAATTAAAGTGAGTTTTTAAAGGTTTTTGTTTTGTTTTTTGTAAATTAAGTCCAACTCAACCCGAATCCCGTGTCGGTCCGACTACACAACCCAATGAAGGAATCTATCTCAGACAAAAACAGATGTTTCAATTTAACCTCTGTCCATCCGTGTTCCTGGTCGGGTCTGAAATTCATACTTTAAGTCAGTCCGAAGCAAACCGGAAAGAAACCTGAACCATGAACCGGATCTGAAATGAAATAAAATCAAAATTTTATTGGAATTATGAAAAATAGTCATCTCTAACAACACTTTTATCTTTTGTGTAGGAAAAGGAATATATATTTACTTATTCGACTTATAAGTTAAACGATGTTACGGACTTTCTTTTGAAAAATCGGGTCAACCCGACCCGAACCCGCAATAGTAATTATCAGACTGGCCCACAGCTAAAAACATTCAGCGCCAGCTTAATCCGAACCACCGTTCGAATCTGACCCTAACGAATGCAACAATCTACTTCAGATAACAATGGATGTTTCACTTATCCTTTGTTCAACTTATACTGCCTTATTTTTCAGTATTTCAGATAAAATAGAATGTGTATAAAATATGAAACTGATTAAAGCCGCTATCACTACAATATAGGACAACTCCTATAGAATTTTCCTCATTAAAACAAAAAACTGCAATTTTCTTCTTAAATATTTCTTACCCAAAACTTAGACGTTCTTCTATTTCTAAGCCCCAACTAGATTCTTCCAAAGGCCGGGTTGCACCCGACCCGAATTTGAAATTTTTGCTGAAAGTCAACCCGAAACCTGACAAAAAGGAATTTCTCAACCAAATCCGAAAATGGAAAAAAAGTCGTCTACGACCGTAATTCGAGGCGAAAGAAAATTAGTTCATATTTTATAGAATAAACAATTATAAAAAAGGCTACAATTTTATCTTTTTGTATAAAAATGAACTTAAATACATTCATTAATATTCAAATATATAGATTTTTCATTTGAAAAATATTCAATACATATTTTTTTTTGAAAAATCAGGTCAAATCAAAAGTGTCAAAACCTGATCCGAAGCATTTAGTGTCTATCTGGTTCGGGCTAAATTAGGTTATCCTATCCGATGGAGGACCGTAATTTTAACCTACTGTAGAAAAAACAATTATTTCATGAATTTTGAGAGGAAAATGAAGAAACTCATTTTATGCCTCAAATGGCAGGCATTTTTTTTTCCCCTCACCTTTTTTAATGATTATTCCTCATTCGTCGATTCCCCACCCCCATCTCCCCGAAATTGGCATTAATTTATTTAAGATTTTATTAGTATAGTGTAGATGTAGATAATAGCATTTACGTCTATGAATGAAAGGCGATGACAACTTGCCAATCTTTCACATAAAGTGCGGCCGAATCTGAAGCACAATTTTCCTTTACTCATTATGTTCAAAGTTCAAATTGAAAATATCTTAGTTTCTTAAGCAGGCATATGTTCTTTTCGGGTAATTTAGTTTTAATTTGCAGCTGACAAGATAGAAATCCTTTGTCCGTATATGTAACTTCAAATTATATTTAGGTAAGTGAATCTTTTTAATTGTAAAATAATTGCTATTTTTATTTAATGTATTGCATATTCCGAATCGAAATTTATAAATGCCCATTATGATTATACGGCGGTTATAAAAATAAAATATTAGAAACTAGCATCCTTCGCCCACTACGCTGGTCGGTTTCTCTAAAAGAATCTGGAATCAAGCGAAATATATCTAGCAACGATAAAAAAAATTCTTACTATCTAATCCAGTATCCGTAAGTGTTATCTTATTTGTATAATCTTACCTTATCATAGGCGTAACCAGGGGGGGTGCACTGGGTGCCCGGGCACCCCCCTGCTTGCGCAGACTCAAGCACAATTATTTAAAAAAATCGAAATCTACAAAAGAAAAAAGAAGTGAAAGCAGAGTTCAATTAGTTTAGCTCAAAAAACTAACAGCCTAAGTTTTGAACTCCGATAAAAAAAAGAATTCCACGTTCTTTTTTTTAAATTATGTTCTTTTATCTTTTTTAAAACTAGAATACAATGGAACCTCGATTAAGTGAAGTAATTGGGAACGACCATATTTCGGAAAATCGAAATTTTCGGATAATCGAGAATGCGTCAATTTTAAGATTAAGGAGAAATAATATATGCAATATTTCTTATTATGGTAACATGTGCTTAAGAAAAATAAAGCAATAGCAAAATAGAAACAAGAATAAATTACCTGAATTTTAATTTTGAAATTACGTACTTTTTACATACATCAAAAGGGTTTGAAAAAATATTTGATTGTCGCAGTTTCGATTGCCTTTGCTTTGAAGCTCTATCACAGAGTTTTTTAATGTTATTAGTTCACCAGTATCACAGTCTTTCTGCTGCTCCAGCCATGGCAAACCTTTTGCAAAATATTTAAAAGCTTCAAAATTACTAATTTGTTCGTTTTCTTCGTTCCACTCCGCAGCTTACGGGAGCTCAAGTTAAATTCAAAGGAACTCTAAGAAAGGGGATCGAAAATATGTGTACTCGTAGTTCGGAAGGGACCGCTTGCACACAAGGAAGATGTTAGTTAAAAAAAAAAAAAAAAAAAAAAAAAAAAAGCTTTCAAAATGTGTTTTCCACACAGGAAATGTGATAGTAAAAAAAAAAAAAAAAAAAAAAAAAAAAAAAAAGAGGGGGAGCTTTAAAAATGGATTTCGGTTAATCAAGAGTTTCGGTTAAAAGAGTTTCAGATAAAAGAGGTTCTACTGTATTTACAGGAATCTGTATTAGTCACAGTAAGTCAAAAAGGAGGTTTTATAATAATCGCACTTTCACCTTTTTTTTTTGTGGGAGATTTTTTTTAACACCGTTCTTTCTATTGCATGTTTCTGCAATTTCATGAGAAATTAACGCAAGTTCTTGATGATGATAGAAAGGGAAATTATTTTTGTCTCTTTGATTTCGCAGTCTAAAGTCTAGAAAGGAGCAAAAAAATTTTAAAGGAAATGCAGATGTGCAACAGTAATTGTAAAGTGCGATTAGCCGGGGGAAAGGTGGGGGGGGGGGGGGGGTGCACAGACCCTGCCTCCTTTGAAAATGAAAAATAATAGCACAGAAAATTAAAATTAATCTGGAGTTAATTCGACCATATTTTGACATTCGTAAAAGGAATATAGTTGCAGTCTTTCAAGTCAATATAGTATTTTTTTTCCTCTGAAAATTTTTATGCGCTTTATGGAGTTTCTTCTCGTTTCGTGGAGTTCTTCTTTTGAAACTAGAAAAAGGACCCGGTTTCAATCTTTTAGCCCAGTGCAGTAAATTTTAATGAAATTCGCGATTTTAATCTGCGATCATTTCATGATATTTACAATTTCCCCCAAAATAATTTGACGAAATTCACGTCTTTTTACGCGATTTTTTGTCGCTATCCGCACTCTTTACCACTAACCATTGACAAAATTCGTGTTCACCGCGGTCCTTTGACGAAATTCGTATTTTTTACCGCAATATTTTGACGAAATTGGGATTTCTTTAACTCGATCCTTCGATGAAATTTGTGTTTTCTTTGCACGATCTTTTGATGAAATTAGCATTTTCTTTCTGCGATCCTTTGACGGAATTCTCGTTTTCACCGCGATCCTTTGACGAAGTTTTTTTCTTTGACGATCTATTCACGATACTGATTTTTTTACAGGGTTCATTTGTCGAAATTCGCGATAGTTTTGCGCGACCGATCGGGAAAATTCTTGATATCTTTCCATACCAATTATCAAAATCCTCTACTCTTTTCCTCGATTTTTTGATGAAATTTGCAACATTTTCTCGTCGATCATTTATCGAAATTCGTAATTTTTTGTGCAATCTTTGATGAAATTCGCGATTTCTTTCTGCACTCTTTTATCGAAATTCACGATATTTTTCACGATCGTTTGAAGAAATTCTCAAAATTTTCCAGGACCGAGTCTCGAATTCCACAAAAGAAATAAAAATCGCAGACTTCAAAACATTTTAAAATACTCACTGAAAATTCACAGAAATGTGAAAGAATTTTGAGGGCGGGAATATTACACAGCATTTTTTATTATGCGGGACTTTCCTTTTCTGTGCACAAATCGCGCGATCCCGCAAGTTATTTCAAACCCTGCGCATCAAAGAAAACTTCATTACTAGTAGAGTTTCGATGGTTGATTTTTTAAAAATCTAACATAGAATTAAAGGAATCTAAGATTTTTTTTTTTTTTGGGGGGGGGGGGGGGCTGCCTTCGGCAACGTACCCCCGACCAAGTTACGATCGCTTCCGTCTCGAAAAAAACAAATCCTAAATTATCGCGATTTTTTTTTATTTCGAGCCAAATTAAATTTTCAGCTTTCTTATAAGAACTGTTTTGGCATTCTTCTAATTAGAATTTAATCACGGCAATTGCAAAAATTGCCAGACAGTTTTTTGTTTAAAAATCAAGTCGAAAAATCGCCAGAAAGGGCAAAAAACAACGCTAAAAATCGCGTTAATTATCCGGGAAATATTAAAAAACAGCAGGGAGCGAAATTAACTAATTGGGTAAAATATTTCAACCGGATTCCTAGGAACGTGAAAAAAACCCTCTAAAAATAACATTGAAAAATTGTTGCAAATTAAAAAATCGCTGTAAGAATCTTGAAAAAACTTTATTGAAAAGAAGACAAAGTTTACTGGATAAAATATATAAATCGGATTCTTTTTTACTAATTTGAAAAAATCCACATAAAAAATTAATTGAAAAATTCCAGAAATTGTCTTCGATATGCTTGACTTCAGGCAAACAGGTACTTTCCTGTCAAATCTTGCGGCTGTGAGGACTGCATTGTTTTTTCAGAGTTCAGCGTGCACGTACACACACACACCCAGAGACAGACAAGCAGATATCTTTATTATTACAGTTGCATCATGATTATATCATTTTTATCATTTTGACAAAATTTAGTGTATTATAATAACATGCTTTACATAGTACATTGGACACATTCTGAGGTAAAAACATGAATTATTAATGAATATTGTAAGTATTTATAATATTATAATAATTATTTATATGCACTTTCCTCCAAAATTTCTTGGGTATCCCCCGCGGTGATCCCTAAGAAGTCATGGAGTCACATTCTGAAAAACTTTCGTGGGTATGTACTGGTGTACCGCATGTATTATCTGAGATTTATCATCCGGCAAAATTTCATCTACAAGCCTTTGGCATATATAATATTAGGTCTCATGCAATGCCCCTGTGCTTATAGAAGTTTCCAGCATGATTAAAGGCCTTTTTTAATCTTTATAAGAAGTTAGGGTGTGAAAAGGTTTTATACTTGTGACCACACTTAGTCACTGTCTTATTTCACTGCTGCAAGGAGATTTACATAACTTTTTTTTTTACCGTTAGATTTAGTTTTGATGTTTTGAACCCCGTCACGCAAACAAAAATTGCATTTGAGCCCTTTTTCAAAGAAATACCACACAATTATAAATTCTAAGAGGAAATCCTGTCTAAAATGGAAATTTGACCGGTTTAATGGGGTTCCGTTTTAGCAGGTTTTATTATATAAGATATTGTTTGTATCCAACATATTCAGGTTAAAAAGTCTGGGCACCCGCCCGTTCAAAAGGCTGGTTACGCCTATGCTTATAGAGTTAAAATCGATGTTGGTGACATAATAGATAATGGTGACATAATAGTTGGTGACATAATAGATAATGGACATAATAGATAGGTGACATCATAGCTAAAACTGCTGCTGAGATATGGTGAAATGATTTAAAGTTTATGATCACCCCATTAAAGCCCGTTAGGTGGGAATTTCTAAAATCAATAAAATACATGTTTAAGTATGTTTTAGTATATTAGTTATCGTAGTAGACACTCCATAAAAAGTAAAAAAATATAATTGTATTATTACTGTATTCAGAACTAATCGAACGAAATTTTGGCCGAAAATAGAAATACAGTCGGTCCTGCTTAATTGCATACAGTTGGTTCCACTGAATTATATGCATTTAAGCGGGGTATGCATTTAAGCGAGGACAGCAATTAATGTTATTAGTATACGCTATCATTTGATTATATACCACAGATATGATAAATATTAATGGACAATAATTATTTACCTAATAAATTAAAAACTATTGTATTAATAACTTTAATAAATAATTTATTATTACTCTATATATAACAATATATGTAATAAAAATTTAGGTATTATAACACTATTTACGGTACATGGTTTAATTTTTCATTATAATTTATGTGAAAATTAAAATGAAAGTTAAATAGAAAATTTTTGCTTTTAAATCATACCTTTGAAAATAAAAGTTTCTGCATAAATTCTTTTTATTTTTCAATTATTTGTCAATTTATATCTCTTTCTTTCTTTCGCCTACACAAAAAACCCTTTAGGAATTTTTTTTTCATATCTCGACATTGCATTTCTCAACTTCCAGCGCTAAATATTGGTCTCTTGACCATCTCGATTCTATTTTTCCCCGATTCCAGAATTTTTCAAAAAATACCCCCAGCATCTTGAGTCACTGTATGTACGGCAAGCTTTAAAAGAAAAACACAATTGTCCAAATTCAACACTCGCATAAGTTTCCAGAATTAAGATAAGTCACCTTTCACGACGATTTCTGCTCTTCAATTGTAAATATAACAAACCATTGTTAGAAAAAAAAAAAAAAGTTCTCCCCTTTTTTCCCATTCATCACTATAACAGGAATTCATAAAATCCGGATTACTAGTAGTAGATTGGAGATATTTATGCAATTAACCGGGGATTGTTATGCGATAAAACAAGTATATTTAACATTGGCCTTATGGGGAACGTTTCTGTTCCACAGAATTCTATGCATATAAGCGGAGTATGCAATTATCCGTTACCCGATTAAGTGGGGGTAACTGTATTACCGATTATTGTTTCGGTAGTATTATTGTTTCGGTAAAACCTTAATCTTAATTACTATTTAATTTTGAACATTTTTTCAATTTGCATTATCTACATATCTCCAAAAGGTAAATAATTAAAGCGCATTTCAATCTTTTTGAGAAACCCTGTGTGTATGCCGGAGTCGGAGTCGATAGTTTCAGAAATCCAGGAGTCGGAGTCGATCATTTTTCCTACCGACTCCGCAGCCCTGCTTGCAACACATAGTATATTAATTGTCAAAGAATTTTTTTTTTTAATATGCCTCTAAATCAATGTAAAATTCGTTTCAACCCAATAAATTTTTGTTTACTTTTTATAAAACGGCATTATGACCGAGAAAAATCATGTAAACAAAGCATTCTTATTTGCGTAATCAAACGCTGATTTCTCCTATCAAAAAGTCCAAACTAAAGTCAAAACTATTGATAAATCAAATAAATAACAACGCACAGAATTGTGACAGAAATGTTTTATGTAAAGTATGCACACAAACACAATAAATCTAGAAAACAAAGTCAATTTACTTACCAGCATTCACACTCGTTTTCACTATTTCCGCATGGCTTTCATTTCCGCGATGAGATAAACAAATCTTCCACACGTTGATTGATTGATGCGGAGCGTAACTCCACAATGTGATATTCTGATAAAATTAAATAATGCGTTAAATTCCTTACTTGTTGAAAGCTGTATAAAAAATTAATAAAACAAACAAAAAAAAAATAATACAAGTTTTGGTCAATTAGGCCTAAGTCTGTATATGCCGCCATTTTAAGATGGCGGTTGATAGGTTAAGTTTTTGTCCAGATTATGTCCGTACATGGCGAGGTCAGGTTTTTCTCCCGGAATTAACGAAAATTAGATTAGTACTATTTCCATCCAGTTTAAGTTATTAAAACAGAAAATTGGACAAACAGGTGAAGGTTTAGTTTGGGAGTGGACGAAAATTGGATTAGTTGCGTTTTCATCCAATTTATGTTCTTAAACTGATGTCCATATTTTGTAGTTATTTCGTAGTTACATCTATGTCAAATATTCAACAAATTCTGAACGTATTTTAGCTGGCTGTATACGTCCAAATTACATATATAGACGTATTTCGGAAATGGTAGATGAAAACTGAATATAATCTGGACGTATGTGTTGTGTGGGCAGGAGGCACATTCTATTCTTAACAAACCTCTATTTAAACGAAACTCCATTTTCAACCTGTCCGTAGATATATTACCCAAGAGGGTCGGACCCATACAACCCGAGATAGGAAAGCGCCCCTTGATGGTAAAAAGTGGAACTAAAATATGCAAGGCTATCGAAAACCACGTTGAATGAACCGAATCACGTTGATATCGGGACCATAGATACAGAACACGGATAGCAAAGCGCCCTTGACGGGAAAAAGTGGAACCAAAATATGCAAGGTTATGGTGCATAAAATGAGAGTGATCAAACGGCTACCCAATGATATATCACATGAGGGATATCAGAAAAATTGAGTAAGTGCCCCCGGGGGGCAACTTGTGGGGGGGGGGGGGAGATGCATAACATGAGGCGTGTCGGCAAAAGTTAGAAAAGTGGAGGAAAAAGGGACGGGATGTAGTATTTTTTTAACATAAGAGTTTAGCGCATCTATAAATTAAACTGTATTTAGAAATTTTTAAGATATTTGTAGAAATATCAAATTCATTATACACTAGCTGGCTCGCCCGGGCCCCTCAATTTTTCCAAATGAATCGCAAATATTTAAAATTTCAATTCATATTAAAATTAATGAAAAAGAATATCTGAAAATAAACCTTTGGAACGGGTCCCCGCTGCCTAAGACAGCGTAAATCGGGAGTGCTATGCAGTATGTCCCAAACAAACCTCTCCAAATGAAATCTCTTACTTTCATATTCCACCGCCAGAAATGCACTCTTTTCTAAACAAAACTGTATCCAAACGAAACTCCCTTATTCAACCTATCCGTATATATATTAGTGGAAAGGCTGGGGGCTAAAATAAAAGAAAACCCCAACTGGAGGGAAAAGATGGGAGGTAATAATAGGAAACAGTAGTCAAATGACTGTCAATGATATATCATATGAGCGGGTCGGAAAAAGTTAGAAAAGTTCCCCCAGCGAGGCTAATTGGAGGGAGGAGGCTAGAAAGGTCATAATATGAAAGAGTGGTCAAAGGGCCGTCCAATGATACATCACATGAGAGGGTCATAACAAGTTACAAGAGTTCCCTCCGGGAGGTTAAATTTGGGAAGGCGGGACGGGGACGAGATGTGCATAATATGAAAGAGTGGTCAAAGGGCTGAACAATAATATATCACATGAGGGGTGTCAGCAAAAGTTAGAAAAGTGACTCCCCAGGAAGGGGTTAAGTGGGGGGGGGGGGAGGATGGATGAGATGTGCATAATATGAGTGGTCACAGGGCTTTAAAATGATAAATCACATGAGTGGGTTGGAAAAAGTTAGAAAAGTACCCCCAGTGGGGAAAATTGGAGGGAGGAGGCTGGGAAATTCATAATATGAAAGAGTGGTCAAAGGGCTATCCAATGATATATCACAGGAGGGTGTTGTAGAAAGTTACAAGAGTGACCCCCAGGGGGTAAATTTATGACAACGGAGACGAGAGGTGCATAATATGATAGAGTGGTCAAAGGGCTATCCAATGATATATCAAATAAGGGGTGTTTGCAAAAGTTAGAAAAGTGACTCCCAAGGGAGGATGGACGAGATGTGCATAATATGAATGTAGGCAACTGTTAGAAAAGTGCCCTCTCTGGGGGGCAAAGAGGGGGGAAGGGGGTCGGGATGTGCAGAATATGAAAAAGTGGTCAAATGGCTGCGCAATGATATATCACAAGGAGTTCGGAAAAAGTTTGAAAATTGCCCCTTACCACAGGGGGAGGAGATACTATCTCGCCTTTGTAGTATAACCCCTATTACATGAGGGGAAAGTAGACTTTCAACTATCGAAATTTCAAACATTACAATATTTAGCTCTCTAATATGATAATTCATTCTGTTTCCACTATCAAGATATTTTAATTAAAACGACTAGGGGAGAGCAGGAATTATTATTACCCCTTTCAAATATAGAAATTTCCAATATTCAGCTATCAATTTGTTCTTATTTTTTCGCTAACATTTAAACAACCACCAGTATCGTTTAATTTCATTGCACTCATTTAATTTAAAATACATTTTTTTAATTTTTATTCCTTTTAAATAGATACCTTTCATTTAAAATACATGTATTAAATGCATTCAGAATAGATATCCTTCACACATTTAAGGTGATTCTCAAATATATATTTTTCTCACTCAAAAACAGGAAGCTTTCTTATGTATTAATCACATGCACTCATTTCATTTAACATACAAATCTTTAATTTTTTTTCTTTTAAATAACTACTTTTAATTTAAAACAGATATTCTTTACACATTTAAGGTTACTTTCCCCTGCTCAACAACGGAAAGCTTTCTGACTTATTTTTGAACATAAAAACATGATATTTGGAGGTATAATTATCAATGTAATTTGTAATTAAACATGTTTTTCCTTTTTCGATAAATGAATTACAAGCTGTTGTCTTAGGATGATTTTTTTTTCTTTCTTGCACTGCCACATCTGGAAATCTAATTAAAAATGCAAACTTTGACAGAATTTTCTTAGAAAATTTTTATCCTTATTGAAAAATGGAAAACACAGTTCGATTATGCAGTTTTTCAATAACAGCACCTGCCAATTTGATTCGTCTGCACATAAAAATGCCAGATAGTAGCCAGTTTGGATTTGAGTATACAGCCTTAATCTATACTAATAAAAGAAAGTTTTGCTGTATGTGTGTGAGCGTGTCTGTCTGTGATAGCTAGCGAAATCTACCGCACATACAAAGCTGAAAGTTTTTGTGAGGGTAGACGAAGTCTTCTCCTGATGCACCTGAGACAAATTTTTTTTTTAATTTCTAATTAGCTGAGTTATTAATTAAAAGAAAGAAAAATATTTATAATTCAACTAAAGCATAGGTTTTTATGAAACCACATAATTCATTAATCAGAGAAGACCAAATATCTGACACTTTTGCAGCCAATGAGATGTATTCGTCAAGCAGACCCTGATATTATTTCAGAACAACACGTGACTAAAAAGAGTAGGTAATTTTCCAGCTGTATAGAATTTTTTTAAATATTGCATTTATCAATTTGAAATTAACACATCTATGCACAAAATGTTATGCTGAATCCAGAAATCTAATTTTTATAAAAATCTATAAATAACTTTTTATTTTATAAAAAAAAAAATCGATTTTTAAAGGAAAAATAAATGTTTTGACAATTTGTTTATAAAGAAATGTTTGCATTTGTTATATTTATGGGAATGTGAAGGGGAGGAAACTACTTTTGATTGAATATGGTAATCAGTCCACATGACATATAATTATGATCGAGACTAGTAGGCTTTGCCCACTATTATGTAATTTCATCAAATCTTTTAAATTCTTATTTGATTCTGCCACCCCCACAAGTAATATATCTACAGAAAGGTTAAATAATGGAGTTTTGTTTGGATATGGGTTTGTTTAGAAAAGAGTGTCCACTTGGTGGTGGAAATTGGTACTAGCAGATTTTGCACAGCGTACGTAGCATGTCTGCTATACTGTGTCGCAGGCAACGGGGACATGTGTCAGGGTTTTGTTTGGGAGGTGGATTGTTTAAAACAGTATGCATCCCCCTGGCAATGGAAAGCAGAACTAACAGATTTTTCAGCGTGTGCACAGCTGGTATAAAATCCCATGAATTTAAGTTTCACATTTAAGAATATTATCACGGGCCCGAGCAATGCCGGATCGGTCAGCTAGTTTATAATAAATAAAAATGTTCTTATAAGAGCTTGATAAGGAAGTATTTCAAACCAGGTTTGCAATCAATTGGTTGCTCGTGATCATGAGCTTCCTAACAGCTACTTTCTAGTTTGGTATACTGGACTTCGTTTGTATATACTATAGTTCCTTGAAACACTGCAAGTTCAGAAGTATCTGACATGTTTTACTAATTGCATATAGAAGGAAAGGAGAAGGTTTTTTTTTTTTTTTTTAATCTGGAAAAATATAATAAAGTCTTTTGCTGTGCTGGACAGGAAAAGGTTAAAATTAAATGTTGGAAATATACAGTAGACTCCTTCAAATCCACAAACGCATAAAATCTGCACATCATTGCAAATGTAAAATGTGAAACTTACAATTAAGATATAAGACAAAAATTCATGATTTTTAACACTTTTTTTAGTTGAAAAGTGTTTGAGACTTTGGTTTGTCGGTTTGTCCGTGATCTAACCCGTGTAAATATTTTTTGATTGACATGTAATTGATATACATTATTGAGCTGTGCCATGTCATGTTTGGTATTGAAAATAGAGTGTGTATCATGCATAGTTCATTTAAAGGGCATTCAAAAATATTCCGTTACATTAAAGTCTATGGGAAAAAATCAATTGCTGTGTATTTCAACAGTGTTACACGATTTTAAAAATAATGAGATTTATATACATTATTAAGATGCACTAGAAGATAGTAATTATAGAATATGGTTATCTGTATCACAGACAGTACACATACAGGGAAACTCAAAAGTATTCTGTTGTATTATGGTCTATGAAGGAAAATCGTTTGCGGTTGTATTTTAATGGTGCTACTTCGTTACAAATATAATTAAATTCATATAAAATTTTGATAGGCAATAAAACATGCTTTCTGCAGAATATGGGATGCAAAAGATTTATCATTCAGTTACAGGGTCACACACAAGAGTCGGTTATATAATAATCTATGGGACAAAATTGTTTGAAGTGTATTTTAATTATAATGCACTGTTTCAAACTTGATGAAATTTATATACATTACTGAGGTTCGCTAAAAAATACTTGCAGTAGAATATGATGTGCATCACATTTATTGTTCATTTACAGGGACACATAAAAGATTTTGGATACATATACAGTATCTGAAGTATTGTTTATTAGGGATGATTGTTGAAAGTGCATTTTCTGTTATGGTATCTCTTTAGTTTAAATAAATTGTTGCACACTACATAGTGTATATAAATTCTATAGACCATATACAGGGCTACACAAAAGAATTTGCAAGCATTATTGAGAGAGAGTGTGAATTGTTTAACGGTAGAAAAAATGAATAAATTAAAACTAGTAAAACTGGCTGCCTATTGATAGTAATTCCTCAAAGTGTGATTTCACCTATATACAGGGCTGTATGAAAGAATTCAAGAACATTTCCGTCTATTGGTGGAAATTGCTAAAAGTGAATTTTCAATTGTGTTATGAGTTTTCTAACTAAACTAAATTTTAGCATACTATATAAAATATACAGAGCTGCACAAAAGAATTGGAGTACCTTAGCAGCTTTGTGCAGTAATTGTTGAAATTTGGTTTTGAAATGTGTTTGCATTTTCTAAAATGTTTACTTAGGTATCTTCTTTACCTTATTAAATGACGAAATTTTGTTAAAGTATTTGGAAAGTGTTTCATAGTCTATGCTTGATGCATGATTTTTCTTTCTTGTCTAAATTTTCATGTCATTTTGTACACATTTTAATATGTAATTCTGGTTAATATGACCAAATTCATGCTTTCTTATAAAGAAAGTATAAATTTATTTCCGAAAAAATTCAAAATAGTGCTGATCAGTTGTAATCACGATCTTTTTACCAAATAACTTATATGCATTAATATAGCTTTTGCTTTTATGGTTATGAAATCTGGCTAAACATGAAATGAAACTATGTTTTTTGATGATTTAGATGTAAATTATTAGTGTACCTTTATGAGGTGAGTTTCATTAACTAATTGAAGAAAAATTTATATCATCATTATTATGCATATTTAGTTTTTAACTTGATTTTTACTTTTAGTATTATAATCCTTTTTTAAATTTTCTTAATTTTTTGTTAATTTACTTTATTATTTAATTATTTTACGACAATGTAAGCATTAATTATGATTTCAAGGACATTATTATATTCAAATTACTATTTCAAAAATGTAAATAAAGCAGTGACCAGAAATCTGCAAAATTCTAAAATCTGCAAAACCTGTGGTCCCAAGCTATGCAGATTTGAGGGAATCTACTGTATTTACATTTAAAAATATAATAAAAAATGTATCTAATTTCGATGTTACCTGAAGATATTCTACTCTGAATTAAAATGTTTGTTATTTAAATATCTTTCTATTCTATGCTTTGATACTGAAATATACAATATAATTATAAAGATCAATCATGAAAGAGAAAGTTACTTGAAAAAATACTGATCTAGAAAGGTCATTATAAGATTCATAGATCTCTGCTTTTCAAACTATTCAAAGTAATTTGAGTGTGAATGAAAATTAATTTTTATAACTTCCCAGTTATGAAAAGCTCTTTTTCTCTTGGGTTTTATTAATTTTTGACTGAAATTATGGATTGCGACCCTGGTCTACTAGACAAAAATTGTTTATAATAGTTAGGAATGCACCGAAGAATAGTGATTTTGGCTGAATACCGAATATGGGCGACTATAAGTAGACCGAATACCGAATATTCAGCTGGCCTTATAGTAACTGTTAGGCCGAATATCGAATATTTGGCTTGTCGAATACTTTTAGATTTCAAAGTTTAAAGGCATTAAAATTAGGGATTGACCGAATACCGAATAGTCGATTCGGTATTCGGTATGTAAACCGAATATTCGGCTTCGGCCGAATACTTTGAAGTATTCGGCCGAATAATTGCAGATAAGTATTTTCTTAGAAGTAGAAGAATTCTCTTTTACTTAGAAGTAGAATAGGCTAAATGATGAGTTTCAATATTATGTGCATGAGTTCAAAGTTCAGCTGCACTACCAAAAACAAGTCAAAGGCCATTTTTAATTACAAAAAAACTTTTTTTTTCTTTCCAAAATAGTCTATATAGGGGTGAAATCAGAACAACTGTCTACGATATAGGGAAAAAAAGTAAGGAATATGGGCATCTTTCCATTACCATTTAATTTTAATTATTTCTACCAGGGACCCGGAGCTGGAGCTGGAGCCCGGAGCCGGAGCGCTCCGGAGCTGTGTTTTCCCTGGAGCTGGAGCTCTAAATTTTCCCCAGCTCCAGGGCTCCTTTAGTTTTTAATATTCTTTTAAATCTTTTTTTTTTTTTTCTTTTTTCAGTCTTTTAAATTTCTAGGCTCAAAATATTTTAATTACAGTAGAAGATCTTTATAGCGCGATTCTATATAATGCAATTCTCCATATAACGCACAACTTCTCAGATGTAAACAATGAATTTTGCAGGTAAGAAGCACCTGAAATCCCACATCGTAAAAATTGCTACTCTCTAGAAAACTACATTTGATACATTAATTCAACTTTATCTCCTTAATTCAAAACTTTTTAATGAAAAGAAATTGCTATTATTACAATAAATATTATATTTTTGGAAATGAGTAATATAATGAATGATTGGGTCCAGGTATAGTTGGACCATGTTTATAAAATAAACAATATAAAATGATCATATAATGCAAAAATTTATAATTTGGATAATTCCTGGTGACAAGAAGTGCAGTATAAAGATACTCTAATGTATTTTGGTATGTTTCAGATTTATATGGTCGTGTTTATAAGGTAAATTTAATGATGTGTGAAATGTGATCCATATAATGCAAGATCTTCTACTGTACATCATTATTCAGTATTTTAATTATATCCTTTTTTAGGTTTTTATTATTATTATTAGAGAAGGAAACCTTCTCAAAACATGGTAACACTACTTTACTTCTATTTTCTACTTGAACTAAGTGACAACACTATTCGAAAACAAATATGGCCGCCTGTTGTTTACATGTGTAGTTGTACAATTTTGGCTGTTTGAAAAGTGTAGAAGAAATTTAAGATTTTTGTATTTAAAATTCCACCAAACTTTCTATTTTAAAAGCAAAAGCTAAAAGATGTCATACTTTCTGAACAAGCATATTTGAAGTTTGATGAGAAGAAAAATGCATTTTGTCAGATCTTTAATGAGGTAGAAAGTATTTGTGAGCAAAAAATTAAACGTGTAAATTAAAATCTGCAACTCAAAAGCGTGAAGTCGGAGCCGAGGCCGGAGCCACAGTATATTCTCTAGGAGCGGAGCTGGAGCATCAAAAATTGTTCGGCTCCGGGTCACTGATTTCTACATTAGTTTTTTCAATTTAAATTTATTTAATGTGTATTCTCTTTAATATACACCTCAAATAAGTATATCAGAGTTCATCTCTGTATATCTAAAGTTTATATTAAAGAAAATACATGCATCAAATAAGTATACTCTTATGCCTATCCTGTAGCTTTTATAACAATTAAAATTAAAATCGCTCAAATTTATCTTCATCACCACAGTGATAAATATTAATCAAAATATAAATATGTATCAATAATTTCTCAGAAAATAGTTAAATGTACAAATTGATATGATACCTTTTGTATTTGAGAACATTCCAATTCAATATGTATATAATTAGACAATCAGTAAATCAGCTTAATGACAACATTGTTTCTTTGTATTTGAATGAACTTTTGTTTTTTTGACAATCCTTATCCTTAATAATAGCCTGTATAGTTTAATACTTTCATTGGGTTAATTTGGATATTGACTAGTGATAAAATAATAAAAAATAAGTGATGGGTTAATGAATTTGTGAGTTGAAAGAAGTCATTAAATTTTTTTGTGTAATTAGATTTAAGAATAAAAATGTAACTGAATTAAATTATTAAGAATTTAATTTTAATTAAAATTTATTAAAAAAGCTAATGTATGCAAAAATGTGTATTAAAAATTTTTAAGTATTCGGTTGCCGAATACCGAATATTCGGTGTACACTTTGACCGAAGCTTCGGTATTCGGCAAAATGGCTGATTCGGTCAATCCCTAATTAAAATGTTAATTTTTGAAACAATTTTACGTAAAATTTAAAACAGAAATTTTCATTTTGATAAATAAGAGCTTTTTTCAAGTAAACTTCATGCTGAAAAAAATCTGCTTTGAGTTATTTAAGAAGAGGATAGTTATAAAACTTTTGATTAAGCAAGGAAGTTTTTAAATGCATCCCAGATCAATGTCTGGAATGGGCGATCATTTTCAGAGATTGTAAACGTTGTTGTTAAAATCTTAGCAAGAAACAGATTATTTACTGGACAATGTTCAAGAACTTGCATTTGTATATAATTAAAATTCCCATGAAAATCCTCATGATTGGTTAATTTTCTTTAATAATACTTAACAAACAGCAAATAAATAACGTAAAAATATTCTCTTTTATTTAAATGTGATTCAGTTTCTAATTATTCTGAATATCTTTATAAGTTCACTGTTAAACGTATAACTTGTATAAGGTTTTTAAAATTATGATTTAAAAGTTTTTTTTTTTTTTTAAGTGTTTGGTTTGGCTGAAAATTTCTATATTAGGCCAAACCGAATATTCAGCAGGCCGAATAGTTTGCTATTCGGCCAAGACGAATATTTGGCATACCAAATAGCTTGATATTCGGTCAAATACCAAATATTTGGTGCATTCCTAATAACAGTTATTTACAATTGTTTACTTCAATCTCTTAATCTCATCACCTTTGAAACACTTTGCCTAAATCTAATACAGTAAAACACCGTTTTTCATTTATACGCCATATCATTTGTACTTTTACATTTATATACGTCATTTCAGTGCAGTTCTGATTCATCCCTATGTATTTTAATGTTGTGATGTTTTCTTTATAAGATGCATAACTTTGGTTATACGTCATTTCTTTCATGCCATAACTGATTTTCTCAAAAATTTTCCCCCAGTGTCATTCTTTTTTCTTTTCTGCTAATAATATTTAGAGAAAGATGAACAAACAACATGTGTAACTGCTAGGAGGGTTATTTCAAATTTGAGGAACAGGGAGTGAGATAAAAAGAATTCATAGTGGGTGGTCTGCTCACTTAGAGCTTTTTTTGCTTTCCACAATATTAGTGAGAAAACTTTCCAGGAACTTAACTCCATAAATAATGCTGTACTTAAGTCTGAAAGAAAATCAGTAGGTAAGACGACGATTAAAGATTATTTTAATTAAAATCTCTTTATACATCCAATAATGCAATAAAGAAAGTGTAATTCATGATGTACAACTTAAATAAGGATTGATAATTCTCAATTTTATTTTTCAATTTCAGAAATGACTATTTAATAGTCGAACTTTCCTTTAACGAAGTTTTCTACGTAACGAAATTTTCTGCTGAACCTTGACTTTGAACACCATTAACATGCAAATTAATCTGCATATTACGAAAAATATAGTCTATATAGTGAAGTTTATTCCACTTTCGAGTGTGTACAGCATTCAAACAGAGAGGTTATTATTGCTACATATGTATGAATTTATTTCAGAGGATTTTATGAAAATGAAATTATTTATTTTTTTAATAAATTCCATTCAAAAAAAAAGAAATTTCAAAAGTATGTGATACAATAAGAAGGGGATTCTAGTTTCACGAAAATGTTACAGATGAATTGTTCGGATACTTACAAAAGTGCGAAATTTTTTATGAACAATATTTCTTATAAGAAATCTGTACAAAGAAATGTTATAAATTTTTTTAAGTTAAGGATTTGGAATACTGAGAAAAAAAGAGAAAAGGTGCGCTATGCTTCAGTTTTTGTTTACCTCTCTTTATTATGTGATATTTTAGACATTATTCTAATTAAATTTTTCTCATGTATCTACACTGCATAAAAAAAATACTGCCTGAATTAAATACATTTTTCCAATATTTTCATTTTATGCAGGTGTATTTTACTACGCAAATTTCATGAATTTGAGATGATTTCTATTTAACGAATTTTCTTCATAAAGTGTTTAAGTGTAACGATGAGACTTCGTTAAATGGAAGTTTCACTGTATTTTTTTCAATGTTTTAACTTTTTTTCAATATATAGTGCATCTTCAACAACCAAAAATGGCAGCAAAATTAAATTTGTATGATTGCAGCATTATATTTACACAGTCAAAGATTTTACACCTTTGGCGACTACAATTTTGATTTTATGTCTTTCTCAGTTACACATAATTTTAGAATGGTCCCTTGAAAGACGTATATTCGGTGCTTTACTGTATAATTTTATGTTATTTCACCTTATATTTTATAACACTAATACAGTAAATGCTGTTTAAATGAACCGTGTCCAGCATAGCTGCTGTTTCTATAATCTAGAAAAAAATTCACATCTATCTACCTGAATTTAAAAAAAAATTCTTGAATTAGAAATTTTAATTAATAATAATAATAAAAAATCCAATAAATAGTGCAAAAAATAACATATTCAATGTTTCTATTATACATTTTCTGGAGTGGGGAGAGATGGGACACTTTTTACAAAAACAAGAAAATCTACTTTGTTTCATACAAAAACAAAAATTTCAATTTATAGAATACAAAATGAAACACTTTCTAATGTCCTTGAACAACATAGAAACATAATTTGTAGAAACAATTTTATAATTAAAGAAATCATAAATTTCAAAATGTGTCCGATACCTCCCCACAAACAGAGAGGTATGGGACAGCTATAAAAAAATGTATGATAAGGCACAAATAGTCTACTGTTGGCTATATATGCAGGCTAACAAAGATTGTAGGTTGATAATGTCTATGCTACAATATCAAATTCCAGTATCTTCATCACTGGAAAGAAAATTTTAAGGCTTGTCAGTTAGAGATGACATTAAAAAATAATCAGTTCAATTTATTTACATTTTGAAATAAATGAATATATTTTCAATGGTATAATAATGGAACAGATGTCATAAGTTCCCCCCGGCCGCCATCTTGGAATTTTCTTGGCGTGAAAACCCTTTTTCCGCCAAGTAGTAAATGTCGCCAAGCACCGGTTTATACGCATGTTTGGCTTAACGAAAATAAAATGTAAATAATAAACAAAATTCGCTAAAATGGCAACCAGTAATCCTTGTATGTGCGCTTCGCGCACATTTTCCGAAAAAAAACATCACTGCATTCAACACTTCTCGAGGTGTAGCATACTCAAAATTCAGCAGTTTTCGCTTTCTAGCAATCTCATAATATAAAAACTTTTAAAGCAAAAATACACATAAAAAACAAAATTCGCTAAAATGGCAACCAGCAATCGTTGTATGTGCGCTTCGCGCACATTTTCCGAAAAAAAAACATCGCCGAATTCAGCATTTCTCGCTATATAGAATTCTCAAAATTCAGCAATTCTCGCTTTCTAGCAATCACAAAATGTAAAAAACTCAAAAGCAGTAAAATACATAAAATTATCAACATACCTTAACAAACATCTGCTTTCTTGAAAGATCCAGCTCGAAATATTATCGCCGACATTTTCCTAAATAGGCTTATCAATACGTATTCACAAACTATAAACAAACCTTTTCTTGTCAAAATTTCCTCATATTTCCTAATTATTTCAACAACAGCGTTTAAACGTACTACAGAAAACATAGTTAATCAAATACATTCAATAAATTTCACATAAAAATAAAAAGGCAGAACTATACAATACGATATCAAAATACATTCACAATATTCCAACATTAACTTCTCGGTTGCCAGAACGACACGTCACACGACATTCAACATATCGAGGTTGCCATATCCATAACCACCGTCAACACGCCAACAAAAAATCGCCAAACATTTCAAAACAACAACGGCGTAGGGAACATACGGCATCTAAGCCGTATTTAGAATGATACATAAAGAAAAACCTACTGTCCCATTCCTCCCCACTCTCCCCTACATTTTTTTCCTTAGGGGAAAAAAAAATCAAGTAAGTTTTGCAGCTATGCATTATGATTTCATTTATTAAAAAGACTAATTCAATTAACTAGTGATTCAAATAAGCAGTGATTACTAGATTAATTATCAATAAACCTTTCCTTCCAACATATTTCTGACTGTGATCGTTTTGATTTTATATTCATATTAGAGTTACACAGATATTGATAATTTGTTCAGAAATAAGAAACCTTTTTTATTTACAAATGGTACAATTTATCATAATATATTTTTTATGTGTTTTTAAGTATTTATATAAAATGACATTTCTGTATTATGAAAAAAATAAAAATTTTTTAGAGAAGGTAGTATCAATTTGCATTAAATACTTTTAATACCCATTATTTATACTTAATGCGTTTAAATTCTTTTTTTATTTAACTGAAAATAATAGTCCTATTATTTATTATACTCTTTGTATTTTTAAAATAATTTTTAATTGCACAATCTTATTTAATAATTATTCTATATATCATTATTCACAATTTCATGGTTTGCAATCTTCATATTTTTAAATCAGAGTATAAAAAAAATAAGTAAATAAATGAAAATAAAAAATAATAAAATAAAAGGAAAACTTAATTTCTATGCTAATTTTCTCAAAAAAGAAGAAGAAATATTATACATTATAATAATATATCATTAAATCTAAAAAATCTTTTCATCTGTGATATTTTATTTAACGAAGTTTCCGTAAAATATAACTTGATGCTAACTTTTATTCCATGGGCTACATTTACCGACACATTCTGTGTTAACCATTTTATTTTATTTATTTATAAAATTACGTAATTTAACTATTTTAACTGTGTTCAAGAATATTAAACATAAATGTCGGTTTATTTGTACATTAGAACATTTATAGTATATGACCTTACATTTTGTTGTTTTCGAAAGATATATAATTAAAAGACAAAATAAGTTCTTTAAGATAAACACAAAATCCTAACCTACATACTAATGCTAGTAAAATTATTTTCAACAAAGAATGACTAAGTGTTGACTTATTTAAATGTTTTTTTTTTTTTTTTAACATTATACATTATTAATAAACAATGAGTTAAAAGTGTGTTTTACGAGGTTTAAAACAATAAACTTTTAAATTGCTTTTCGTTTTAGTTTAAATAATATAAGAATCATTTCTTACATAAACTAAGGAAAGTTGTTAAAATATTAATATGTTGTAAAAACACACACACACAAAAATATATAAAATGCATAATATTTAACATGTTCCACTTTGTAAAATCATAGCACAATGAAAAAAATTAGAGAATAACAAGGCATAAAACGTTATATTTTCAAATATAGATTATTAAAGTGAAATTTTAAAATCAAAGTTTTACAAAACACTAATATTTCAGAAACTTTCATTTAATCCAGGGCAGAAATTTAACAAAAAGAAAAAAAAAAAGCCTTAATAAAAATAATACATGACCAATCTACTTATTATAAAAGCTGGGTGCACGTGACCGACGGAATGATGCCGGTGCGAACCACTCTGGTCTGCGAAACGACCGTAGCTAAACGCCATGTTAGGCTTAATGAAAAACATATCTTAACATATGACAGCTAAATGATAATTTTTTCCACTTAAAATCATGTCTGTTCAGCATATTTTCATATAAAACATGTGTATCATATCCATTTATAATGTATTAAGTTCTAAATTAAAATTAAGCTATTAGAAATCAAATGTCTATTTTTTTATGTGCAAGCTGAAGAAAATTGTATATAAATAAAATGTTACATCTAAACAAACGATACTGTTGCCATTCAGATTCAAATTCCAGCAAATTAAGAAACAAATGAATGACTCTTTGACGATTCATCAAAAAAAAAATACGGCTAACATCTGATTCTGCTTTAAATATATTTTTTAAAGCATATTAAAGCCTTTAAGTTTTTTGAAATGCGTTTTTCATTTTTTGAAATGCGTTTTTCAATGCGTTTACATTTATAAGCAGCAATTTTATTTACGACTGTTTACATTTACAAGCAGTCAGTTTACGACATACATATGAAATATTACGTAATTTATTGAATAAATATTTTAAAAAACATTATTTAATGATTATTCATCATTATTCATATGAATCATTCATATTAATATTGATTCATATCAATGAGTCATTTATTTCACTCTTCTGTAGTGGCAACAGTGAAACGCTGTTTCCTGTTTCTTTAGGAAAAACAACAGAGGGATAAACGTGCTGATTTTTCGCCACTACTCGCTTTCATCTGTCAATAGTTATTTTTGAATGTTTTAAAAGTTTTTTTAATTTTTATTATGGGCTTTCGGAAAGAAGGCGCCAATTGACCAGGAAAAGAATTGCGCGAACGCGGCAATCAACGGATTTCTCAGTTTGCCTGATAAACTCAGCTGAGTTTACACCGAACAGAATTAAACACCCATATACACAATTTTTTGTTTATTTTTTATCTAAACTATGCATATTTTAAGTTCATGTTCATAAAGTGTTTATCACTCACAGGAACGTTTCATTATAATAAAGATTTAAAAATCAAAATTACATTTTTTTTTAATTTTACTAAATTTTTGTACCGTTAAAAAACAGCTTTTTGTATGTGTATTACTTTCAATGATGCACATAATGGTGTTTTAGTAATACATAAAACAGGTAATGAAATGTATAAAAAATACCACTCCTTTCATAATAATGTGCATGATTATTTTTAATTTCGCAAAATCTTATATCTTTTAATATATTATAAATATTTTTTACATTCAAGGTCGCTTTCATGAAACCTATAGATCCTGGACAATTTTATCAATTTTCCCTCCAACTTTGTTTAGTTGATACTCACTTTTTTTAACACAAAGACACATTTAAAAATATACCTAAAGCAAAACCCTTTTTATTTTATACAGAGAAAACATTGTACCGAATTCTATAGCGAGACTCGCGACCTTTAATGCAACCCAATTGCCACAGGTTGAGGGCAGCTGCCCTGTTTGCCTGATGGTTAGGCTGGCCCTGCCCCCCCCCCCCCCCCCCTCCCTTTCAGTAAGGCTTCCTTGGTGCGCACAGTCGATGTTGGAGGTTTCAGGAAACGGAAGTCGATTGAAGAGATAAAGAAACATATTTCCCATTATTAATATTATATTTTCAAGAAGGCAATGTCCTTTTTGAAAATTTCTAGAGTTGTCACACGCCATGCCCTGTCCTTGCCCTCACGTTCACGTAGCCCCCTCCTAGAACGCATATAAAAAGAAAGGATTATCCTAAGCCAAACAAGTGATAAATACGCCGAGGTAAATTCCTCATCTAAAGAGTGCTGGCGATATTTTCCCTTTAGCCATGGAAAAATCCCTTTCAGAATTTCAACAACCAGCGCCCCCTATTAAGTAAATGTTTTCAATAACTTGACACTAGGATACTTCTTTACCGTAGTACCGTTCTTGTATATGGTACAGGTTTTTACTTTTCATGCATAATATTATTAAATAATTTGTAATTTCTTATATTACTGTTTAAAATTATTAGATTAGATGTAATTTTGTTTTGCGGATTTTTATGGCTTTTATTCGTACGTCGTGTAGATCAGTCATAATCTTTGTCACCACGTGTTAGAATTTTTTACGTAATATACTGTCTTTTTTACCTTTTTTTTTTTTTTTGCTTTAGCAGATTGTCAAAATTTACTTTTGAACTTTGGTGCAATATTACTTTTTAAATACAATTTTTAAAATTATAAAAAAAGGAGAATGTTTTAAGATAGTAGATTTTTTTTTTTCATGAATATTTTAATTTTAAATCAAAACTTTTTTATTAATAGAGAAATGTTAAATTAGGATAAATATTTAACTAAATACAACAAATCAACTTCACTTCTCTATTTTTTTTTTTCTATACGGCATAATTTCATAGCTGCTTTTATTTCTTAGCTTTAATATAATTTTAAATTTTTGGCTAAGTATATATCTCTTAGATGATTATTTTTTAGCTTTCACAAATTTTAGGTAGTATTTATTAGACTGTTATTTTCTAGCTTTAGCGTAATTTGTAAATTTTAAGAACATGCATTGAATAATTATATTCTTATTTTAGAAGAAAAAAAAATCTTATATCTAACTTAAGTTAAAGTCAGTGAACAATGTGTTTTAATATTATTTCTTATTTCAGGAAAATGTAGCTTTTTGCGACATTTCAAAATGATTCTTTTTTATTTCTGTCTTTATTATCATTATTTCAGCTAAGAAGAAAGGATATGACTTAAAAGGTCAGTTCAATTTTATTTCAAGTTCATTTTCTGCGCTTAGAAAAAAAAAAGAATTCTGACCCCTCTTCCCCATGCGTCCGCATGATGCAAGCTAAACAAACGCGTCCCAACCGCAGGCTTTCTGCCTATCGTATGGGAGTTCTCTTCCACGCGAGGTAAACAAAACATCCCGTCTCTCGTTGGCGAGAATTTTTGTTTGGCGACCGCGCACGTGTTATTCTGAAGCTGTTCTGAAAAATGCAACAGCTTTTTTTTTTTTCAACTATGCATATATTTTTAAAAGCATTTACAGACGTGCCACTTTCCAGCGAAAACAGGGAATTCCATTTTTTCGGCACAATTTATCATCCCTGGGATTGATGCAAATCAGTATTAAAATTTGATGACATTTTTAGGACGAGAAGGGGGGGGGGGGGGTAGCAGAATTTGACAAAATAAAAATGCGAGTACAAGCAACTGCAATTTGAGTTTATTTCTAATCCTTTCCCATGACCTGTGCATTTAGTCCATGTATAGAAACAAACAGGATGAAAAAAACATATAGCCAGGAGCTTGCAAAAATCATCAAAATATCGTAGAAAAAAAGTGGTGTCATCAAACGAATATGAATTCCATTAAAGGATCGCAGAAAAAAGCACAATTTTTCCCAAAGGGTCCTTTAGTATGCATGTTTCGTCTAAGGATCATGGAATATGTGAATGTCGCCAAATAATCGTGGAAAAAATATGAATTTCATCAGATGACTGCAGAAAAAATGCATTATTTGATCAAAGTATCGCGAAAAACGTAAATTTCGTCAAATAATCACAGAAAAAATATGTTTTGATTAGAGGATCACAGAGAAAACGAGATTTTCATCGAAAGGTTGCAAAAGTGTAAGTTTCAACATAAGAACCTAAAAAAAAATGTAAATTTTGAAATCGGGGGGATCTTGAAGCTTATTGGTTCATCAGTATCAGGTGAACCGTTAGTCAGCTAAATTTTCTGTTACGTAACTAATTTGCTGCATACATTCGGATGCACCTGTGCTTCTGTCAACATATTTTGATTGCAAGGTAAGTCTCGCTTGCTCTGCTGTTTATTTTTTTATTTTTTTTTTTTTTTTAGGATTTTTGCATTAGCTGTTTAAAATGCACCCTTTATTGGTGAATATATCGATTTTTACATTGTTTACTGTTTTAGAGACAGACGATTCAGCCAACGGCTGCCGAAAAAATTCAGAGTCTGAAAACATCGAGGGTGTATTACCAAACATCCATCAAAATTTAAATTTAATTCAGTTAGAAGAGAAGTACCATACCTTGACGATGTTTCAGACCCTGACTGGGATCCCTTTTTCTAAACATTAAATTATTGATTTTTTTTTTAATTTTAACTGATTGTTTTTTATGTAAATATTTGAAATTTTTTTTGTATGAAACTCCTCCTTTTTTTATGAATCGCCGTCTCATTTATTGGTATTTCTTTATATTTATCCTTTTACTTTTATTTTATGTTTCATAAATTTTTTGGCAGTTGTGAGCGAGATTTTACCTGCATTCGTAACAAATTTTTCAAGATGGCAGTAAAACTTCGTTTTTAAATCTTTATGTTACTTATAAATCCATGTTGTTACATCATTTTCTATTTTTTTGTGCAAATCATTGATTTATAAATAACATAAAGATTTAAAAATTGAGTTTTTCCGTCACCTTGAAAAGATTTTTGGCACAATTTTTTTCGTCAAGTGGCACACAGAGGTGCCAAGTATTACGGTTTGTCCGTAATTATTACGGATACGCAACAAAAATTACGGCGTTACGGACATCGGTTAAAAATTACGGCGAAAAAAACGCGAATTTCGTCGTAGGATCGCTTGAAAAAACGCAAATTTTGTGAAGGATTGCTTCAAAAAACGAAAATTTCGAACACAGTATCGCGGAAAAAAAGCTAATTTCGACAGAGGATCGCGGAAAAAACACTAATTTTGTCAAAGGAAGGTTGCGTAAAAAGCTCAATTTTCGTCAAAAGATCGTGGACAAAGCACAATTCTAGTCAAAGGGTCGTGCAAAAAAGCTAATTTCGTCAAAGGATCGCGTAAAAAAAGCTAATTTCGTCAAAGGGTTGCAGAAAAAGCGCGAATTTCGTCGAAGGGTGATGGAAAAAGCGCGACTTCAGTCAAGCGATCGCGGGAAAAGCGCGCCTTTAGTCAAAAGATCGCGGGAAAAGCGCGACTTTAGTCAAAAAAGTGCGAATTTCGTCAAAAGATCGCGAACAAACCACGATTTATATTTTAAAAAGCGCGATTTTAGGCAAAAGATCGCGGAAAAAGCGCGAATTTCGTCAAAGAGTCGCCGAAAAACGCGAATTTCGTCAAAGAGTCGCCGAAAAACGCGAATTTCGTCAAAAGATCGCGGACAAAGCGCGAATTTCGTCAAAAGGTCGCGGACAAAGTGAGATTTATATAAAAAAATCGCGAAAAAAGCGCAATTTTAGTCAAAAGATCGCGGAAAAACGCGAATTTCGTCAAAGGGTCGCGTAAAAAGCGCGAATTTCGTCAAAAGATCGCGAAAAAAAGCGCAAATTTCGTCAAAAAAGCGCGAATTTCGTCAAAGAGTCGCGTAAAAACGCAAATTTCGTCAAAAGATCACGGACAAAGCGCGATTTATGTTAAAAGATCACGGAAAAAGTGCGAATTTCGTCCCCATTTTCGTATGCAGAATCAGCCCTGACTCTGGTTACTGATAACTTTCATTGAAACTTGGCAGCTCTGGGCAAAGGATGCGAAACTCTTCCCTGAATTTTGTCAAAGAAACGTGAGAGGTGTGATTCACCAAAAAGGCGCAGGAAAAACGTGAATTTTGCAACAAATCCCAATAAAAACACTCATTTCGTGAAAGGATTGTGGTAAAAACAGTCATTTTTTTAAAAGGCTGCGAAAAAAACATGAATTTCATCAGAGATTTAAAGATGAAAATAAGCACTCGCCAGTCGCCACTTGGCGACTAAAAATATAGAAAGTACCGGTCAAATGCAGGATTTTCCAAAGAGATTTCGTCAAAGAATCGCGGAAAAAAAACCCGCGAAATTTTGTCAAAAGATCGCGAAAATACCACACATTTCGTAAAAGGATCGCAGAAAAACCCGAATTTCGTTGAAGGATCACTCAAAAACCCAAATTTCGTCAAGTGATCGCGGAAAAACGCAGATATAGTGAATGGATCGCGGAAAAAACGCAAATATCGTCAATAGATCGGGAAAAACAAACGCGAATTTCGTCAAAAAATCGCGAAAAAAACCCGAGAATTTCGTCAAAAGATCGCGAAAAACGCACATTTCATCAAAAGATTAAGAAAAAAACGTAAATTTCGTCGAAGGATCGCGAAAAAACCCCAAATATCGTGAATGTATCGCGGAAAAAAATACAAATATCGTCAATAGATCGCGAAAAACGCGAATTTCGTCAAGGAATCGTGAAAAAAACGAGAAATTTGTTAAAAGATCGCGAAAAAAACCGCACATTTCGTCAAGGGATCGTAGAAAAATCTGTATTTCGTCAAAGGATCGCTAACAAACCCTAAATTCGTCAAAGAACTGGGGAAAAAATGCAGAATTTCGTCAATAAATCGCGGGAAAACGCAAAATATCGTCAATGGATCACAGAAGAAACGCAAAATATCGTCAACGGAACGCGAATTTCGTGATTAGATCGCAGAAAAAAAACGAATTTTGTCAAAGAATCGCGTAAAAAAGAGAATTTCGTCAAAGAATCGCGGAAACGAACGCAAATTTCATCAAAAAATCACAAAAAAAGTGCGAATTTTGTCAAAAGATTGCGAAAAAAACGCGAATTTTGTCAAAAGATCGCGAAAAAGCGCACATTTTGTCAAAAGATCGCGAAAAAAAAGCGCACACTTTGTCAAAGGATCGCAGAAGAAACAGAAACATCGCCAATAGATCGCGGAAAAATGCGAATTTTGTTAAAGTATCATGAAAAAAATACATAATTAGTTGCAGGAGAGCCCCCCCCCCCTTTACATTTCAGAAAATTTGTTGTAAATTTGATTTTTTTTTTTTTTAATTTTGAAAAGTACCCAAGTATAGTTGACTTATGTAGTTAGCTATATAAGCATATTACATATAACTTTGCTGTTAACTTAATTTAAAATAGATTGGAAATTAGTATCTCAAGTTTATTCAAAACAATATGAATTAAAATATTTTTATTTATTAATTTATTACATAAATTACTTATTTACTGTAAACTTATATATTTTAAAATTAAATATTCAGTGACATAAATGTACTTACTGGCGACTAAAGAAATTATTCTCTCTGACCAGTAACTGGCTACTAAAAAAAATGAACTTACCGGCCAGTGGCCACTAAGCAAAATTCCTTATTGTCATCTTTACAGAGATGTGCAGAAAAAACGAGAATTTCACCATAAACATTAAATTATTGATTTTTTTTTTGTTTGTAAATTTTAACTGATTGTTTATTTTTTGTGTAAGTATTTTTAGTTTTTTTTTATATATTTTTTTCTGTATGAAACTCCCTTTTTCCTGAATCGCCGTCTCATTTATTGGTATTTATTTATATTTATCTTTTTATTTTATATTAGTAAGTTTTTTGGTAGTTGTGAGCAAGATTTTACCGGCATTCGTAACAAAATTTTCAAGATGGCGGAAAAACTTCAGTTTTAAATCTTTGTTATTTATAAATCCATGTTTTTACATTATTTTCTATTTTTGGGGCAAAATCATTGATTTATAAATAACAAAGATTTAAAAATGATGTTTTTCTGCCATCTTGAAAAGATTTTTGGCAAGATTTTGAACAATTTTTTTTTGCCAAGTGGCACTCTTCCCTGAATTTTGTCAAAGAAATGCAAGAGGTGTAATTCGTCAAAAGGGCGCAGAAAAAAAAGCAAAATTTTCAACAAATCTCGATAAAAACACTCATTTCGTCAAAAGGCTGCGAAAAAAACACGAATTTCATCAAAGATGTGCAGAAGAAATGAGAATTTTGCCATAGGGTTGTTGGAAAAAGCTCTTTCCCCCCCCCCCCCCCCCCCGGCATGAGGTGGTTCATATTTTCTTCACTTGAAGGTTGACTTTTACAAACACTATTTTTTTTAATGCTTTTGAGGACTTACCACTATCTGAATAATCATGCATATCAATCACCTGTTTAATTGAGTCTGACTTAATGTTGTAAACTTACAATAACACTTTCCCGTCATTTTTGACGGGGCCATATGCTAGTCTTGAATAAAATAAATGACAATACAACGAAACTGTCAGAAATAATAAACAGAATATAACTTATATCAGACAAAAGCTTTATTATACTTTTTACGATTTTACTTTATTAAATGTTACCAAAAAAAAAAGAAGGTTAATTCGCAGTATACTCTCCTTCGATAACTGCGCCAATATGGCAACCCTGGTTTATCGGGATGCTCCTCTGACGTCACTAAATATGGCAACCCTAAGATTTCTCTTGGAGAGTTGATGGTTTGAACTCCTTGTTTTTGTAAGCTCCTTTCTAATTGGATGCTTATTTTTTTGTAAAAGGCTTTCTTATTGGACAAGAGGAGAATCTGGTATCATTTTGAATTTGTTTGGAAAAAACGTTATTACTGCTGCAATGGATTTCGTGTTGACCAGATCTGTGTGTTGCAGTCACGTATTTTTATTATTTGTTTTCTCAATCTCGTATATTTTGAAACAAGTACCTATCTGGATAAATGCTTGACAGGTGAGAATAAATATTCGATCAGTTATTTTTCTTTTATTTTTACCTGTATTTTTGAGCGTTGATTGAATTATGGGTTAATTATGTACGAAAGACATGCTGATTGTTCCAAGCTATGAATGACTAAAAGTGACTGAGTGATGCTTTTGAATGACATCCTAGAGCACAAGATAAAATTATGAATAAAAAAACGGGGGGTTCAGGGGGGCGGCAGCCCCCCTGATTAAAAAAACCACAACATTGTTTTGCTCCCTTTATTGTTAACAAATGTTCTTTTTTAATAATTTGGGTAAGTGAAAGTTTTGTTTTTTGGTATATTTGATAAAATGTATTTCTAAAAAATTTGAAATTTTATGTATTATTTTTACTCAAAAATACAGGTTAAAATAAGAGAAAAATAACTGATCAAATATCTATTCCCACATTTTAAGCATTTGTCTAGATATGTACTTGTTCAAAATATACGAGAAGAGAAAACAAATAATAATTTTGCGTACGTACTCTCTCCCGGATGTTGCAGCCCCGGGAGTTAGTTCGCGAAAATGCGCCAATTTGGCGATTTTTGAAAATCGCGCCAAGAAGGAGAGTAAACTGCGATCGCACCAAAAAAAAAATGAGAGGGAAAAGATTTATAAATTTATACGTTCTAAGTGTTGATTCTAATTAGCTTTATAATTCATCATCTCATTCTTATTTACAATGACGCTAGACTATTCCCCAAATTTGTAAATAATGTCATGTGATCAAAACGCAAGTAACCCTAAAGATACTGCCAACAAGTAATGTTTTGGCGAGGATTTGGCGACAGACACTGTCTACCGTTTGCATTTTTATAGATATGTTACAGTATAGCAGACGCAAGTTACAACAGTCGCGGGAATATCGGATGCACTTAAATTGACAAACCGGAAATGACCTGCCAATTACTGATCTGAAGCAAGGTACCATTGAATGCAATACAGCACCTTGTTGCAGTTCTCTGCTATTTACATAAAATAATAAAGATAATAATTTATTGCTTTTTCAAATGCACAATAACAAACTTAATCTAAAATTTGGTTATACTGCTTTTCTAATTCTAAATAGGCTGATTGCATTGTTGTAAATCCATTAAAATGTAACTATTAAAAGAATACAAAATATAAATTAATATATTTCTTATGTATTAAAAGATAGTCAATTGATGCCTATTATAAATATCTTAGGCATCAAATTAAAAATTTTTGTTGCAATTTCTAAATTTTTAACCTAACTGTATATTATATTAATGTATGTTGTATATTACTTTTTTGAAAAGCATAAATATTTTGTTTTTATTGAAAATGATTGAAGTTATCTCCAAGGTTATGATAATTGAAGCAAATGCAAAACTGATGTAAAGCATTTTTTATTATTATATTTAAAAATGAATAGAAAATGCGCTTAATCTTGCGAAACAAAATAAAAATTTGATAACTTCTTAGCAAATCAAAAACATAAGATTATCAATGTTGGTAAATCAATTGAATGTTGTTGAAAAAAAAAAAAAAAAAAAACATAATGCATCTGCATTTGAATCTTGTTAACATGAAATGAAAAGGTGCAGTAATTTTTTGTGTGTGTGTGTTAAGCATTAAAATAATAATAAACATTATTTTCAGGAAGAGTTGTTTGCAGGTATTGTCTGACATCATACCCCTGCCTTCTAAAGTTGCACCAAAATTTGTTCTTTTTTGTAAATTTATCAAAATGTAGAAAATAGAAATCGTTAAAAAAGATTAAGTAAAAGATGTTGTACAATTCACAACGAAGGTCTTCTTACAGTAAATACTCAAACTATTTTGAGAGAAAAAAAAAACCCATGATATTACTTTTGTATTTAATAAAGGATCAGTCAAATTTAGCGGTGGATCTCCAATAGACTTGGCATGAAAAGATGAGCGTGTCACACGATTTGCTGAGCCACATTTTTCCTTGCCTAATGCAAGCAATTTTAATGCATTTTGAAATTGCTATTTAAATTACTGTTTGAATATCTGCAGTACTTAATAAATTTAAATGATGAAACGGCTTATTTTTTCCATAAATTTATATAATACATACTATTTACATGTTGCTGAAGTTATTTAATTTTACATAGTTTCACTAGCTGGATAAGTTTTAAGCGTTCTTTAAAACTAACTTGAATAACTTGCTATTTCCATGGCGAAACACTATTCTCTTGTTGTTTCAGATAATTGAAGATTGATTATCAGTTGATTCAAAATAAGGTTTTTTCCTAACATGTTGATTAGGGCCATCACTAAGACTTTTTCTTCAGGGGGGAGGGGGGGGGGAGAGGATCTTGAATTGCCAAGTCAAATTTCAATATTTGCAAACTAGTTTTATAATTTTGCCTTGTTACCACAATTAAAAAATGTAATATAGCTCTTATTTGTAAAAAGTTTAATAATATTCCCAATTAGATTTGTAACTTTTGCCAAGTCTGTCAGAAATAGAAAGTGTATTATAGTTTTTATTAAAGATTTAAACAAATTTGCCAATTGTAACAGCATTCACAAACGTTTCCCCCCTTCCTTCCCTTTAGCGAGGCCCCTGATACCGATAAAGAGTGTTTTCACAGTTTTAACCCTCAGAACTTCAGGTTTTATATCGTCCCGGTGAGCGGTTAAAAAAAAATCTGTATTGTGGGGCCGGCCGAGGCCCAGACCTTACTCATTTCTGAAGTCTTGACCGGGCCTAATGTATTTTTCATACCGAATCCGGGCTGGCTTCCTTCTTCCTAGGTCTGCACGGGAAGAAATTTTCAGTCCCGGTCTCGACTCAACCCGTATTAAAATCAATCGCTCTGACTGACCTAATCCGTGCAAAAATCAGTAAAATTTGGCTCAGCCCAAGAAATTTTCAAAAAAGCATATATTTTAAAATCGCCATTACAATTAAAACATATTATCATTTGCAATTAAACTTTAAAAATCATTTTTAAAGGATAGTAGATTTAAAAGCAAAAAAAAAATGAAATACAATAAAACAAGTGAAAATGAACCTGCCTATTACGGAATCCTGTTTAAAACGGAACAATGTGTTGATCGAAGCAAAATTAGTATAACAATACTTGAAAAAAGAATAGACTACATTTGCACCTCCTAAGATGGAAACTTGTCTATAACGCATTTTTTTCGTTCCTGCGTGATTCCGTCTTAGAAAGTTTTACTGTATATCATTTTTGAAAGTTTCCAATACATGGATTATTGATTAATGATATTAAATGGTAAGTGAAACATTTACATACAAATACAGATTCATTAAAAAAACTACTCGGATGTACCAATCCCAAAACTTTCTTCTATCTCATACATGTTAATACTTCAAAATTCGCTATCACACTGCCAGAATTAAATGGCAATCTATGCATCTCATGAGGATTCTAAAGATATAAAATTCCGTGCATTAGTTCTTGAGATATGACTATCGGTGAAATCGTCTAAATGCAGCAAAATGCTGCCAAGCATTGCCACCTATTGGGTGATTTATACCAAATCCTAATCAACAACAATTTATGTCAACGTCTGACTGAATCTGAAGTTTGGAGAAAATCCGTGTATTAGTTTTTGAGATAGAGCTATTGCGAAAATCGTGAAAATTCTTGCATTGCAGCACCACCTATTGGTTGATTAACACCAAAACCTAATTAACAACAACTTGTGTCAACATAACTAAATCTGAAGTTAGATGAAAATTCGTCCATTAGTTCTATAGATAGAGCTATTGAGGCAATCGTGAAAAAGGTAGCACAGAAGCGCCCCCTGTTGGGCGATTTACACCAACACATAATCAGTAACAAGTCATATCAAGGACTAACTGAGTCTGAAGTTTGATGAAAATCCGTGCTTTAGTTCTTAAGATAGAGCTATTGGGGAAATCGTGTAAATCCTGCAAAATTCATCATAACAGCTCCACCTGTTGGGCAATTTACACCAAAACGTAATCATCATCAATTCATATCAAGGACTAACTAAATCTGAAGTTTGATCAAAATCTGTGCATTAGTTCTTGAGATAGAGCTATTGCGAAAATCGTGAAAAATGCAGCATAGCAGCGCCACCTGTTGAGCGATTTACACCAAAAACTAATCAGCATCAATTTGTATTAGGGACTAACTGAATATAAATTTTTATTAAATTCCGTGCATTAGTTCTTGAGATAGAGCGCCCACAAAATTTGTGTCACATACACACAGACAGACAGACTCGCAGACAGACATTTTGTAAAAACATGTTTTTTGGAATCTCTGACCCCTAAAACGTGTAAATCCGTCGAAAACCGGAATTAGAAAATTTTCATGACTCCAATACTTTCTTCTTGTAAAGATAGAAGAAAGTAATAAATATCACCGCCTTTGATGCTTCTTTAAAAATGAAGATTATAAATGCATAAAAAGAAAATCTATAAACTATTATAAAGCTGTAAAGCTATTTTTCGTCAGAACTCTTCCATTTGACATACATGTATGATTTATATGCATGTAAATCCTTAATAGTATGACAATTTGAAGGCTCAAAAGTTAAAGTGTTATTTTTATGTCAAGGAATGGGGGGGGGGGGGGGGCACTGTTTGGACTCCATCCCTTAAAATTTCAGTTGGAGTATTTAAGCATCCTCACTATTCAGGTTATATGTCCATTCAAAATGTCTAGCGTCTATGTCTATTTGAATGCTGAAAGATGTATATATTTGTCTGGGTGGGGGGACACTAGATTATCTTTAATTATTCAATAAAGGAGTACTTAAGTATGATTGTATTTAGAATGTACAGTCGTCCAAAAAAAGAAAAAGTAAATACCCCATACTAATTCCTCAACAAACTATCGTAGAAGAAAGTTACTGATACCGAACGATTCGACATAAAGTCTACTTTTAAATGATGTATATAAAATTTGCTTAGAGGGCCATCTACATATTAAAACGAATCATAACTTTGTTTTTTTTCAATAGCAGTACACAAGTTTAACAGCATAAATGAACTCTACGCCCTTCAATTAGCCTAAAAATAAATTTTTATGCAATTCATACCATAAGTTTCCGTGAAATTAATTATTTTAAAATGAGCGTATTTTAAGGGCGGTATCCAAATTGAAGTTCCCTACTCGTTTGTTAACCGAGAGAGCCCCTTTCTTGATCAAGGCATTTTAAGCGCCACTCAAGGAGTCAATGAAGCCTGTTAGATTACAGGACAGCAGAAGACATTTCAAAATATCTACTCACTTCTATCATCGACGGCCCCTTAAACCATCATTTTGCCGTTTTTTAAGCATAATTTGAAAACTACTCGGTAGAAAAATGTGAAATTTTGGATTTTCATAAAGCAGGACATAATAAATCTAAATCCGTCAAAAAAATTGTAGGTTGCAATTCATAATTTTTTCGAATATTAATTTCATAATTCATATCATAAAATTATAAAAATTGCAAATTCAGCGTATTTATGTTTGGGTATAGTAGTATTATTTCTAATAAAAAATAGCACATTAGGAGCATAATTTCAGGAGATATAAATAAAAATATGAAAATGTAATTTAACATTAAAAGCACTAAATTTTGAACGTTTATAATTCAAAAACTTATCATTCAAATGACTTGAAATTTCGAGTCTAGGCATAGTTTGAACCGGGGATTTGAAATATCTTGTTAAAATTGGGTATTGCTATTGAAAAAAAATGAAGTTTGGATCCGTTTTAATATGTAGATGGCCCCCTAAGAAAATTTAATATACATCATTTAAAAGTAGACTTTATTTTCAATCGTTCGGTACCAGTAAATTTCGTCTACGATAATTTTTTGAGGAGTTAGTAGGGGGTGTTTACTTTTTTTTTCCACGACTGTACATCCCTAAAAAATTCACGTATCTGTGAAAATTTGAAGGCACATTATCAAAAATGTTTTTTGTGTGTGTGTGGGGGGGGGGGGGGGGGGGCACCGTTTGGGACCCATAAGTTGAAATTTCCGAAACTGCCATATTTAAGCATCATCCCTGTTCAGGTTCTACCTGTGTTCAAAATTTCTAGTGTCTGACTATTTGTAGGCTTAAACAAAAATGTTAATTTTTTTTGTTGGAGGGGATTAGACCATCTTCTCATGATAAATTTAAAAATTGTTTACTGTACCCCTATAAAATAAATAAGTGATAGAATTGGCATTATTAAAATACGACCAAAATTCAATAAATTGTTTTAGGTATGCTAATATTTTTATGCTTCGCCAAAGTAGCAATACTTCGCCAAATCTAACTTCGACGGCGTGGCGACGATCACATGACAAACTACTTCCGATTTGTCCATGAGTGTGTTCAAGCTGCACGCGCGCGAGCTCAGGAGACAGGAACATGGAGTGGGTAAATATCATGGATGGAATAACACGTAGTGTGTTCAGGAACAGATCATGGATTTGATTAATTATGGTGCTGATTATAAAGATATTTTGTTGCAAAACGAACGTGTGCTAGATGGCTGAATGGATAAGGCAGTGAACTCGGGACTAGGGGTTCTGGGTTCGAATCCTTCCAGTCCCACATTGTAATCATATTTTTTTTTTTTTTTTTTTTTTATTGGTTGTTTTATATTTTTCATAATGAATAAGATATTTTTGATGAAGATATATTTTTTATTTTTATTATACAGAGGCACGTGTATTTTTATTATAATAATAAAATATTTATTTAAATGTGAGAAAATTAGGTATTTCGAGATGAAAGTTTTACATCTGAACGCCTTTTAAATATTTAAAGTTTCGTTTCTAAGTGATTATATATGTATATGATATAAACAGTAAGCAAATCCAAATGAAAAAATAATATATATTGGGCAAAAATACCCTTTTGCACGTAGGATAATTCCTATATTTTCTTTTTTTTTTTTAATACTTTACGAGTGAATTTTTATCGAGACTAGGCTGGAAATCATATTTTACTTTCAACATTATAAAAATAAAATGTAATAGTTGTAGATTATTTTAACTAAAAATATCTGTAGATATATTTTTTAAAGAGATAAAATATATAGGTCTGCTGTCTAGTTTTGTAGTGAATAAAGTATGATTAGAATGTTTATAAATTTTCTACTGAAAGTATAAGTAAGTATTTTGCTTATACTAACAGAATTTTGAATGCCATTTATTTCTCATGTTTTATGATGTATTTTGGTCTGTTATCCACACGGTATTAAAATATGCAATCATAAAATAAGAAATATATATATTAAAACCTTCTCTGAAAAACTGTGCAAATTCCATTGAAATCCATCCAGTATAGTAGATTACAAACAAATCTCATATGTTGATATCACAATCTTGGTTTACTATCAGCATTCTATTTATCACAGAAGTTATAAATCAACTGATAAATCATTTTTAAATAAATAAAAAGAAAATTGTTAAAAAGTTAAAATTTTTAGATCACCAGTTGAATTCTTAAATTGTATCAATCAACCTACCAAACAATGCACAACCAATAATTCCCTGTTCACACTGCGTTATCGGAACTCTCTTAAACCTCCGAACTCTCTGAGGGAGTTCCACAAACTCTCTGAGAGAGTTTCAACTTTCTTCGGGCTAGAGACAGTCACGACCATTCACTCTCGCTGGCTGTAAAGTTTCGCATTAACTGATTGGGTGTTGCGGGCGGTTTTATCTTAAGCGCATGCGCAAACAACACAGTGACGTTCACTGAGTTATCTTAAGTGAGTTTTCCCATGTGAACAGGCTTCCAATTCCGGGAGGGTACCACCTCAAAATTAAGAGAGTTCGGCGGCCTAAGATATCTTAAGTATTCGTAGTGTGAACATAGTATAACACATAAGCAGAAAACGCACAATCACGTGATCAAATCGCCCACACAATTTTTTTGAGCAGCTTGAGCGGAGTTTGTGTGCGGTTGGTTAACTAATTTTAAATGCTAAATGGGCTAAAGTAGATAAAGAAGGTCACGTGATGTTTTTCCCGACTATTTTAGATTTTATCTGAGTGAACATAGGCATATAGTCCTGTTACGAAAACTATGTTTTGGAAGGATAAAGAAATATAGTCGTTGGTTTTACCTTTTTTGAACCATTAAAGATAATGAAATAATTGAATTATGTTAAAATTCCTTTCTTCGATAAGACCTACTCCATGACATAAACTTCTGAGCGCGCGCGCGGCGCGAAATGCACTTCTGAACACACTCCATTTAAGTGCATCCGATATTCCCGCGTCCAGTTACAACAGCGCAACACTTCTGAATCATAACATGAACTAGAAGTGGAAGTAGAAGTGTTTTTTACTGTGCTTGTAGCGCCATTTGTTGAACACACCAGGGAGGATGGACACATCACCATAGAGTATCCCCCCCCCCCCCCCCCCCAGTGAACGATAAACAGTTACATGCAAACGAAACACTTCCGGTTGCAAAGCTGTCTGCAACCGAAAAATGCATGCAAACGTAACGCATCGCTGCAACTCGTCTGGTAACTCTGGCAAAATTTGCAGAAGCTTCAGACCTTCCGCAAAACACAATTGCAATGGTAAGTTGGTGAAAAGATGGCGGATGTATTATTATTTGTAAGAGAAACGACGACGGAAAATCTTCAACAGATAACAAGAACTCCCAAAGACAAGTCAAATTTATTTGATGAAAGAGTATAACAATTTGTGGGAAATTACAGACTATTAAAAAAAGCTACCCAGCTTCATATTGACGAATTAACGCCTCATTTATAGACGGCACCGAATGCCCTCTCAGTTGATATGCAAGTAAGTTAAAAAAATTATTTTATTTTATAAGATTCGACACAAATGTGAAATTTAATCTATATATATATTTCAGCTGCATTGTTACATTTGATTTCTATTTCTAATTTACTGAATATTTGAAAATGAAGCTCACTATGTTATTGTTTTCATTTATGTATTTGGATCAATATACTATTTCAAATTTTTCTTTTTGAGCTTTGAATAAAAACCGTTTCTTAAATTTAGGGGTTTTTTTTTTATATGTAATGAAATCTCTAGCTAAGCTATCGCCTTCATTATTATTAGGCACTTCTGGCATAGAAAAAAAATATTACCTTTTGAAATGTATATATTTATATAATATTGTTTCAGCAATATATTGTATTCTAGTACAGGTATTTTATTATTATTATTATTTTGAAATTACTATAATAATTTAAGTTTTTATATAAAGGAAGTAATTTTATGTGTGCATTCTGAATAAAATCTATTAAATATAGTATCATATAAAATCCTATTATCTTTGTTTATGTTAGTAGAAAAAAAAATCCTTTGTATTCATTTTATTTTGCACATTTGAAAATGCAGCAATTTGCAAAATAAAATCTATCATCACTTGTAATAAATCTTTTCTGAAATATGATAAATTGTTTTGAATAAACAGTTTACTCAAATTGAATTAAAAGTTACTTCAATGTGTATCTCAGATTTAAATCAGTAGCATTGAATGAAGATGTCTTTCTGGGAGCTCTCACTGTATGTGTATATGAAACTAAAAGAATATTTATTTATTTTAAAAGCAAAATTAAATACATTCATAATGTTATTCATAACTTTTTTTAATCAATGAAAATATTATACTCATTTTAATCATTTCATTTTAAATTAGTTGTTATTGATAACTCTTATTAGCTTTGGAATACCTAATGAGTTTTTAATATATGAAACTCTTCAGATAGTGGTATAAAATGAAATTATTTACTGAAAAACAAAAAACATTTTAATATGGTTGTTATCTATAGATGTACAATTAATATAACTTTTCTAATCCCAAACGAACTTAATATCAAAATATTAATTTAAAATGTACTGCTGTTATCGCTGAAGATAGGAGTCAACTTCTGTAACTCAAAGGACTGAGTTATGAAGGATGGAAGAAAGATATAGTGTTGAATTTTTATGACAGCTGGCTACACTTGCAGGCAGGAGTTTATTTCGATTTTCTGTCTTCGAGTGTAACTTGCTAGATCTTCAGATACTATGATCTTCACAACCAATAATATACATTGGGCTTGCTGTTGCTGTAAACCTAGATGTCGTCTACACCACACTTGCTGCGGCCCTAGTTTCAGTTTGTGTTGCCAATGAACATGCTTACATTAAGTTAATATTTTGATAATTAAGTTCATTTGGGATTTGGAAAGTTATTTTATGTGCACATTTTTTGAAAAGCTATGTTAAAAATTAGTAATTTTTTTTAGTGTATTTTTATTTTATATCTTTATCTGAAAAGTGTTACACATTAGAATTGCATTAGGAATTCTAAAATTAGTTATTTGCAGCACCTAAATTAAAAGGAAGTAATTCATGTGTGTTTAATATTTTTGTTGTTTAATAAATAAAGTACATGGCGTGAATATTACAAGAAACTATTTTTCAAATTTTATCTTTTCTAATTTGCTGTATCACTAAATAACAAATTTTGTGTATAAAGCTAGTCTTCCTATGTTAAAACCTTAAAGATTTTCTTTGCGTTTAATTCTAGAGACTTTGATTTTTGTATTAAAGCAAGTAAATACTTCAATTTTTACTACTTTTCTTTTTTCTTTGAAGTAAGGTGTTTTCAGTAATTTTTTGCTTCTATTTTTAATTATGTCTGACATAAATACATATTGCCTAGTTATGTATACACATATATTTAAAGTACAGTTGTATTTATCCAGTCTTTCATTATTTTAACATAAATTGAATGCAATTAAAATATATACTTTTCAAAAATAAATTCTGATACAAAAAATAAAGTTGTTTGATAAATTTGAGGGTGTTCTTCAAAGTACCAAAGTAATAGAATTTATAGTGAAGGTATCATTTCCATTTAAATTATTGTTGTTGTTAATCCCACAGTTCAAGCATTCTTTTTTAATAAATATGTTTACACAATAATAATGCTGATATTCTTACAATATCATCTTATAGCACAGATATTTTTAAATTTTCTTATTTTTTTTTATTACTATAATTTTATGCTTCTATTTACATAATGAATAGCAGAAAGAATTTCCTTTGCTATTCTCTATTTTTCGAGCATTTATAAGTAAGATACTATTGTTATTTAAATTTATTTTCCCTTATAAAGAAATTTAGTTTCATAAACAGTCTATTCAAATTAAGTTTCAGTATGCCTGGAAGGATTAAATCATTTGCAATAATGAAAGGATAAACAAAGAAGTAAGAATACATTATGTTTTTATATGAAACTCAATAATAAAATCCAGAAAATAGACTTTTAAACAAACACACAGTTTAAAAGAAAATGAAAGTGGTTAAACTGTCTTCGGAAATCAAATTATACTTGAAAGAAATATTAGACTAAAAAGTAAGGAAAAAAGCACTTATTGTACTTAAAAGTAGAAAACAACTTTTTATCAAAAATCTGGAGGTCAAAATAAAGAGCTTGAGGTGCTACTAAGAATATTTCAAGTAAATTGGAATTTTTATCACATTCATAATATAATTTAATTTATAATGCATGTTTAAGATTTTTATGATTTTTATTTTCAGATCTTCATGCTCTGGCAGTTTTCTTTTAATCTCTGGATTGGATTGTTCACAAAAAAGTTATTTTGTACTTTTAAATATGTTTGTCAAATAAACATGTTATTTTGTTTTCTACCCTTTAGTATTTGATTAATATTCAAATCAAAAATACTCAGGAGGATGAAAAAGGAGCTCTCACCAAGTTTGGGCAATGAGCTGGCAATTGTGATAAAGCTGTCACTTTCTTCTTAATTTTGCATTTTTATTTATATTACTGCAATTGTTACTTTACATTGTTGTAACAAATAAATGTTTACGGTTGAGTCATGTGGAAATAGATTTTTTTTTTAAATCATGCCTGAAAATTAGTTATATTAAGAAATCATAATTGTTTTTCAATTAAAAATGAAAGTTTAATTAAAATTAATCTATTAAAATTTACTTAAGCTGTGAAACAGAAAGTTAAATCTGATAAAATTAATAGAAAAACAATGAAAAGAAAAGCATTGATAGATAAGAAAATTAACATACGACTACTTCAATGCTTCATGATAGAAGTCTTTTCTTCCATGCAAAATAAATGAATAAAAAGAAAAGTTCCCAGTTAAACTGATGGCATTGAGCCTCACAGGCTATTCATACTAATTGTATATTATACTCTTATTTCAAAGAATAATGCCCCTCAAAAAATAAATGAAGGGGGATTAATCCCATTTCCCCCTTTATACTTAACCAATGAACCTCCAAATCTAATCTGGGAATCTTTTTAACATAATAAACTGGTATACCAAATTTGAAGCAAATCAGATAACTCTGCATGAAAAAACCATTTAGCTAAATTAAGGGGGTATTAGCTCCCAATTTCTCCCTTTATGCTGAACCAATGAACCTTCAAATCTAATCAGAAAAGCTCCTTATCAGAATGAACCTAGAAAAAAAAAGTAAACTGGACAATTCTGCATAAAAACCGATTTATCTAAATTAAGGGGAGGGGATTTTTCCCCCATTCCCCCTTTTACACTTAACCAATGAACCTCCAAATCAAATGAAGGAAGCACCATATTGGAATAAACTAGTATATCAAATTTGAAGCAAATCGAATAATTCTTCGTAAAAAAACCATTTATTTAGATTAAGGGGGGGGGGACTATCTCCCGTCCCTCCTTTATACTTAACTAATGATCCTGTAAATCTAATCAGGGAAGCTCCTTAACGTAATAAACCAGTATACCAAATTTGGAGCAAATCAAACAATTCTACATGAAAAACAGATTTATTTAAATTAAGGGGGGGGGGGGGACTAGCCCTCCTTTATCCCCTTTATCCTTAAACAATGAACCCCCAAAACTAATCAGGGAAGCGCCTTATCAGAATGAACCTAGAATTTTTTTAAAAGCAAATTGGATATTTCTATCAAGAGTTATCGCGTTATGTACGTACATACAGAACCGGCGATCACATAAGCTCTCAGGCTTTGATAGCCTGTGAGCTAAAAATTGAGAAAAACAGTAGCAAAGTATTATGTTACTGCGGCCGCTTCTAATTCTGCTTTATTTTACTCTGAAGATTAAATAGAGACTCCTTTAATGAAGCATTGAAATATTTAAATGCTAAATTAATTTTGGCTGCTTGTGCTTTTCATTATCACTTTTTACATCAAATGTATTTACAATGAATTATATTATGAGTATGTAAAACAACAAATTTTATTATTTTATAAGTAATAATGTTTCAAATCAAAATGACACTTGGGTAAAGATCCTGTGTGTGCTCCTGTTATTACTCATAAAAGAAGAATTTCATTGCTTTATATGTTTATAAAGTATATTTTATTAAATACATGACTTGTACAAACCAACATAATGAAAAGCACATGCAGCCCAAATAAATTTAGCATTCAGCTGTTTCATAAAAGGAGACCAATCTTCAATCCTCAGGCAAAATAAGAGTGAGAAACAGCAGTAGTAACATTACATATACTTTGCTGTTAAGACGAAATAGCTGTATGCTAATTTTTTTTCTGCTTATGCTTTTCTTTACGTTAGTTTTCAGAGCCAGTTCCTCTCAATAGAATTAGTTTTTATATATCTTATCAGCTTTTTAGATGCTCTGAGAAAAGCTATCCCCCCCCCCCCCCCTCTCCAACATATCCATCTCTCATTGTTGCTGCAAAGCTAAATATGTTTTAGAAAAAAAAAATACTTCATTGGCACATTTTACTCTACAACACAATATCTTAATGAATTATTTGTTTATTAACAATTACCCAGTTATTTTAATCTAATAAATATTTTTTAAATCACAGTAAATTTTATGTAAATGTAGTATAAAGCATGGCAAATTCATTTAAATGTTGCTATTTTTCTCCTTCTACATATGCACTTTAAACATAGTAACTGAAATACAGCTTTCAATTAATATATTCATCTAAAAAAAATTAAAATGTACTATAATTTTATAAGTTGTTTCAATTCATTAACTAAACAGTCCTCAGTTTAGCATACATTTAGTTTATTTTTATATCCATTACAAAGTTTCATTCATTTTATCTGTAGGTGTATCTTACAAATCTTAATTTGGCGCTCCCCCCTCGCCTTTCGTTCTGACGCTTGGGGCATATGGCCCCTCTGCATCCCCCTAGTTTCGGCCCTGTTTTTTACTGTACGTTTTAGCAACACTCAGTGGCGCACCCAGGATTTTCCTTTGGGGGGGGGGGGGGTAGTATATTTGTATGACACTTGTGGACGGGTGATCAGTAACCAGCCGCGTTTGCGTACTGCAAATGCCGCTGAAATTTACTGTAATATCACTTCCGGATTTCAAGTGCTGTGCATTTTGCGCAAAATGCTTCCTTCTTATATTTGCGTCAAGCCTGCGCCCAAAACGTACACTGTAAAAAAAACTGACTAAAATACGGAAATACTACTGGCAATCGAGATGCCAGTACTATTTCCGTATTTTAACGGAACTTTTTCCGGTAAATTACAGAAAATATTCCGTTAAATTACAAAAAAAAAACGGAAATTTTTCTGTAATTTACCGGTAAAAAGTTCCGTTAAAATACGAAAAAGTACTGGCGTCTAGATTGCCAGTAGTATTTCCTTATTTTAGTCCGTTTTTTTTTTTTTTTTTTTTTTTTTTTTTTTTTTTTTTTTTTTTTTTTTACAATGACTTAGTACAGGCATGAAATTCTTCCGCGATTTTCCGCTTTTTTGCCGTTTCTCGCTGCTTTCTGTTCCGAAATTTAAAAAAATCAGTCATCAATTCGAAAATTCGTACGTAAAAAATATCACGAATTTCGGCAAGCTGAAAAAACAATTTTATGAATCGTTCGCAAAAAAATAGCTAATTTCGCTTAGGATCGCGAAAAAAACCCGCTTTTCGTCAAACAATCTCAAAAAAAAAAATCTACTTAGTACCACTAAAAATACTCAAATTTCTTCTTTGGATCGCGGAAAAAACGACGAATTCGTCAAAGGACTGCGGAAAAATAGCAACTTCTTCAAAAGATCACGGAAAAACGCGAATTTCGTTAAAGGGGTCGCGGATAACGCGAATTTGTTAAATGATCGCAGAAAAAAAACGCGAATTTTATCAAAAGATCGAGGAAGAAACATGAATTTCGCCAACGGATGGCGGGAAAATGAGAAATTTTTCAAAAGATCTCAGAAAAATTGCGAATTTCGTCAAAAGATTGCGAAAAAAACTCAAATTTCGTCAAAAGATTGCAAAAAAACGCGAATTTTGTCAAAATATCGCTGAAAAAACGCGAATTCTGTTAAAGGATCTCAGAAAAAATGCGCATTCTGTCGGAGGATCTCCGGAAAAAATGCGAATTTCGTCAAAGTATCGCGGAAAAAAAGGAAATTTCTTCAAAGAATCGCAGAATAAACGTGAATTTCGTCAAAGGACCGCGGGAAAAAGTCTAGGAAAAACCGTGAAATTCGTCAAAAGATCGCGTAATGAACGTGAATTCTGTCAAAGGATCGAGGAAAAAATGCGAATTTCGTCAAAAGATCACAAAAACGTGAATTCTTTCTAAAGATCGCGAATAAAATATGAATTTCGTGAAAGGATCACGAAAAAAAAGCTAATTTCGTCTAAGGATCGCTCAAAACACGCGCATTTCGTAAGGGATCGCAGAAAAAGTGCGAATTTTGTCAAAATATATCGAAAAACTCGAATTTCGTCAAAGAATCGTAGAAAATTTGTTGCGACATTGTTTTCACCGGATTTTTTTGCAGCTGAGTGACAGGTTAAACATTAGCTTCCCATGTTTATTAACTGATATTTTGAGTGAAAGCATGTTAAAATTTGAATTCAAGAACTAATCAAGATTGCTGTATAAAACATTGCATCAGAATTATGAACTTAAAATGGAAACTTTCATTTCGCAATTGTTTATAGTATTTGCATGAATTATTTATTTGATTGTCTCTCACCGCAAATAAAGTAAGATTTAAACAGAAGTATTGACAATGTTATTGCGAATAAAATATCTTTTTTAATTATCTTATACATGCACTATTTTAAATAATATCTCATTCTTCCCATTTCAAATGCTTTTCTTCTTTTTTTTTTCTATCTTTTTGCAATCTCATGCCTCCAAATAAACAGATTTTTTTTTTTGCTGCTGCTAATTTTTCATTATTATTGCAATCGGTACCCCCATTGTCGTTTAGAATGTTTAGAGTTAGCAAAAAGTGAGGAGAAATTTCATGTGTTATTCTTTCAAATGTCTAAATATTTTCAAGATAGCAATCATTTTAATTTTTAGGAGTTTATTAGCATTAGAATTTCAATCTGGTCCAAAAACAGCTTTTATTGCTACAAAATTAGATTTTTACTGCTACGAAAAGGGATTTTACTGCTACAAAATCAGATTTCCATTTTTGCTGCTACGAAAATGGATTTTACTGCTCCAAAATCAGATTTTTGTTGCTCCAAAAATGGATTTTGCTGCTCCAAAATCAGATTTTTGCTGCTCCAAAAATGGATTTTATTGCTCCAAAATCGGATTTTCGCTGCTCCAAAAATGGATTTTATTGCTCTAAAATCAGATTTTTGCTGCTCCAAAATGTCTTTAATGCACTTTCATCCCTGCACTTCTAATATCAACCAAGGATACAAAATTTGTTAACTTTGTACAGATTTTTTACTTCTTTCTTTACAAACAAAGTGCCGTATTTTAAGACTACTGAAAAATGTTACAAAATGTATTATTTTACGATATCAAGCATACATTATTTCTGTAATATGTTTTATGTGTATATAGTACTGTATTTGCTGCAGTGCAGTAACGTAATGAAATTAAGATGACTTTTTTTCTAATTTTTCGGTAGAGACACACGATTTTTCAGAAAATGCTGTCAAAGTGGGCATTTTGAGCCGAATGTATGTCTAGACGGCACATAAAAGAAAAAAAATTGCCCTCCTGAGACAACAATTCCGTAGAATTCCAGATGTAATCCATTTATTAGGGAAAGTAAAATAACTGTTATATTACAAATCATTTCAATAATAATGACTGCAAGTATTATGCTTTCATGTTTAAAAATGAGTCAGAAAAATTTGCATTGTTGAACGAAGATTATTATTATTATTAAACCGCTTTAACACATTATAATAACTAAAGACAGCAGGTTAATTGGAAATACAGTAAATAATTATATCCTTAGGCGTAGAGTTGTATGCCCTCCCCCCCCCCTCCAATAATTTTTTAAGATTGACTATATTTCTTTGCGTTAACTGATGTAGTGGAGAAAAAAACTGGAACTTCTAATAATAAAAAAAAATGCCGTATAATGTTTTCGGTAGATAAATTTACGGTTTTCGAATTAGCAGATCAGGTGTACGGTATTCTTTTCAGTGAGACTAAACTATTTCTTTTTTGTTTAAGGGAGATTCCGTCTTCACAGGTATTTACACATATACAGTTATTTATGTTATATGTACAAAAAAAAAAAAAAAACGTCAAAACAGAACCTGATTATACTAGAATCCTGTCTTAAATGGAAAATTTTCACACTCAAGATGGAAGGATTACCATACAATTATACCTACTAAGGCAGGAATCTGTCTAAAACTTTTTTTGGTAGCTTGCGATTGATTTTTCACAGCTTTTACTATATAAATTACATCTGGTTCACCAGTGTAAATAAAACCTGTCTATAACGGAATCCTGTCTTAGTCGCAAACATTTCATAGTTCCAATGAAAGAAATATCTTGAAAATTTACCTTCTAAGATGAAAACCTAAAACGGAATTCTTCACCGGTTCTTTGCAATTTTGTCTTAGCAGTTCTTACTGTTTTTGCATCCAAAAATATAAAATTTAAAACTATGGTTAATTTTTTTACGCAAAGGAGATAAATCATCATTCGTGTTAAAACGTAAACGCTTAAAAAAAATAAATAAATAAAAAAATAAGTGATCATTAAAGTACTGATAAAAGAGAAAAGAAAAGGGGATGACTTAGAAGCGCACTTGCCTTATTAGAAATGTGAGAATTTAGGATAAAAAGGAGACGACTTATTCCGTGAATTCTTTTTCTTTGACCTTGAAAGGGTCGTGACCATTACACAGAAGTAGTACCAAAGATACTTCTTTGGTAGTACCATCTTTCTTTGGACCTCCAGCCGCTTGACCGCGCCCTAAGGATATGGATGATTAACGTACTGAGAACTCGGACATTCAGAGAATCGGAGAGTAGCGTTATAATTATAATTTTTTTACACTTTACGTGTGTCGAAAATGGCAAAGAATTGAAATACAAAGGTTTTGAGTTTTTGAGTATATACTTATCCCAAAATATTGGAAGAAGTAATGTTGTATACAAATACATATCTTAAATATCTTACGAGTATTATTTCTACCAACAATATAGTATAAATGTATTTGTGAAGTCAGTGAAAATGTATCCAAACAGCTATTTTTTTTTAAAACTTACGTGCCTCCCCCTCCCCCCACCCCTTACCGTAAAATGTGATTTCAAAGGAGATAAAGTTAATAGTCTATTCTTTCTCTAATTGTAGTATATATAATTTTTTAATTTTTTTAATTATCAAAGATTAAACATGCTAATACATTAAATTTAATAAGAAATTTGAAAATAAGTAAGACTTTGAGACAAAATCAATATTTTCGAAAATTTCCATTTCCCTAAAGACCTATTAGAAATAATAAAATTACTTTTCATAAATTTAAGAAAATTTCAGGGGTAATTCTGTTCCAAATTTTCTGAAAAATTAAGGCAGTCATTTCCAAAAATTAAAAAAAAAGGTCATAAATTCGAAAATTCGGACATAAAATATATCGTGAATTTCGATAAATGATCATCGAAAAAGATCAATTTCCTCAATCGTGCGAAGAAAAAATGCCAATTTCGTCAAAGGATGGCGAATTTCGTTCAGGGATCACGAATAAAAAAAGCTACTTTCGTCAAAGAATCGCGGAAAACGTAAATTTCATAGAGGATCGTGAAATAAACCGCAATTTTTGTCAAAAAATCGCGAAAAAATGGCAAATTTTGTCAAAAAATCGCGAAATTTCGCCAGAAGATAGCGAAAAAACAGCAAATTTCATCAAAAGATCGCGAAAAAGCGGCAAATTTCGTCAAAAGATCGTGAAAAAACAGCAAATTTCGTCAAAAGATTGCGAAAAAATGCAAATTTTGTCTAAGGGGCGCGAAAAAAAACACGTAGTTAGTGCCGGGAGTGGATCCAACCCCCCCCCCCCCCCTTCTGTTGTAACCTTTCAGAAAATTTGCTGTGGATTTCAGAATTTTTTTTTTTTTTTTTTACCCAGAATCATCGCTAGAAAATTTATATCATTACTTCATTAGTCAAGTTTCGGGGTCTGGGTGGGGGCTTCAGCCCCCATAGCCCCCCTCCCCCCGTGGGTGCGCCAATGGCAACACTGGTCCCATCAAATTCTCCGTTGATGAAGTTTACACTTTATCTAGTTACAATAACATCTGTGAAAACGGAATTACTAGAGATAGGAAAAATACCGTTTTAAACAGATATCCGCGTTAGCCAGAGTAATTTCTATGATTATCCATCCTTTCATCATCGGGATCATGAAATGTTTCTGTTTTTCATTTTCACAGGCTTTACTGCTACAAAGAAGGAATCGCAAAGGTCTGGATAAAAGTTCCATTTTATACAGATTTTTATATTAGCGGGTATAAATTGTAGTGTTAGTTTCGTCAAACCTTAAATTTCTTCCATTTATGGCACGCTTCGTTACAGACATGTTCTAATGTCGTAGATTTAACTATAGTACATTTATGCTCTCAAGCGGTTATCAGTGACGGATCCAAGGGGAAGGAGACGGGGGTCATGCCCCCCCCCCCCTAAACAACATAAAAATGCTAAAAGTTATTTAAAAAATGAAATATATCTTAAATTCTTTCAATCCCCCCTCCCCCAAAATTTGTTCAACAATGCGAATCTCTCTGACTCTTTAAACCTCTACTCTAATCAAAATTAGGTAATTTCTGATACATCCGTGAAAATATTTTTAATCTCAAGAAATTTGAAAGTGCACTTATTCAGAAACTATGTGATCGAAACTGTTTTCCATTTTTCAATAAAAGCGAAGAATCTTTCCAAAAATTCCATAAAATTTGGCATTTTAAACTAAATTTCCGGACGCGAATGCAAATTGCTCTCTCATGATGACATTTCTGTGGCTCTCAAGTCCTAAAAATTGGCTTAAAATGCTAACTTGACAACATTTCTGAATCGTTCTTTGCATTTATAAGAAAATGGGAAATGCTACGATTTCTTGGTATCTGAATGAAATCTATATATATATATTAACGGACACTAGTGCAAATATTTTGTATTTAGGAATGAAAATGAATTCACAAAAGTATCAGAAAAATCGTCAGTTTTAATTTGAGAATAGCCTTCAATATAAAAATTGATCATGAAGTGAACCCCTCCCCCCCCCCCCCCCAAAAAAAGAGCCATGACCCCTCTAAATTGAGTGCTGGATCCACCCTTGATTATTATAGAATGGATAAATTTTAGAGAATACATGTGAAAACATAACGTCTATAATGGAATCCTGTATTAAACGGAAAAAAATAATCCGGCGAAAGAAACACTTTAAAATTATACCTGCTAAAACGAAAAATTTCGGAATTTTTGCCGTTTTAGCAGATGTTACTACTTTTTTTATTCCTGATTTAGCATACGGAACCATCGTTAGAGGGGAGATTACGAACCGCCCCCCCCCTCCCCTCCTTGGCTACGCCACTGTCGGCAGAACGGTGATAGGCAAATCACCGTCCTGCTTGATACTATTTTCCTATTTTGGACAAATCTAAAAAGTTAACATGTAAAAAAAAGAGAAAAAAATGCCGTTCTAGCAGAAGTTACTACCGTATTTTATGGGAGAAACGCCGCACCCGTCGTAAGCGCCGTACTCCTTAAATTGGCTTCAATAAAGCTAAAAAACATCGTAAACGCCGTGGAAAACCGTGGGAAAGCTACATTGACCCAACTTTAATCAAAGTTTTCTGGACAATGTAAGGTGCCTCATTTTTAATAAGTTAAGAGGTCTAAAATTTTATTTAAAGGATTTAAATCAGATTTTAAATATTTTTATGTAATTTTTTAATTAAGCAGACGTCCAACAAACTATGTAACCGCAAGGCTTTTTCTATTTTTGGTAAAGATAGAAGTCTTTCAGAAAATACTGTCTAAGTGGACGTTTTAAACCGAATTCCCGCTCCGGCAGCACGAGAAAGGCGAAAAACTTGTCGTCAAGTGACCAGAATCGCTTATAAAAAAGCGTTAAGAAATTTATTTATCAAAAAAGGGAAAATATGTTGCGATTTCAAATCGCTTCAATAGTCAGACCTTCCAAATTTATGCCGTTACATTTAAAAATATCAGAAAATGTGCCAGAAAGTTCCGCGTTGTTGAGAGGAGGCTTGAAGAACTGCATTAAGGAACTTTTATTTTATCCCAATTTTAAGCCCGCGAAAAAAAAATAATCGTATACGCCGCCCTTGAAAAACAATTAACTTTCAAACTCGTAAACACCGCTGCGCTTCTTCCATAAAATACGGTACTTTTATTATTCATGATTTAGTGTACGGACCCATCGTTAGAGGGGAGATTCCGACCCCACACCCTTGGCTATGGCTACGCCACTGTCGGCAGAAAGGTGATAGGCAAATCACCGTCCTGCTTGATACTATTTTCTTATTTTGAACAAATCTAAAAAATTAATATGTGAAAAAAAAAAAAAAAAAAAAGATGTTTGGAAGTCAGTAAAATCGAGTAAAACTGTTAAATCATACATTTTAGCAATTTAATCACATGTAATCAAAGTGTAATCACGTATTTCCAAGTGAAATCAACTGTAATCAAGTGTAAACAGCTGTAATCTATATGTAATCAGGTATAATCACATGTCATCATAGTAATCAGCTGAATCAGCTGTAATCAAGGTGATTCCGTAATCTCGTACACAATTTCTCCCATTGAGAGACCTCGGTTCCGCCAAATTTTCGCATTCCGACGAAGCGAGAATACGGGTGACAGTGTGGAAAACGGCTATTTCTATAATGCTTTAAAAAGTGCTAAAAACTTGTATCCCATAAATCTCCAACAATGCTCAGCGGCAATATGCTGATACGAGCGCCATCTCGTAACTCTTTTCAATATAAACCCTTTGTTTTCAAAAATTATAGAATGTTAAATATCGGAAACTATAAATATAAGATATTTTAGTTAAAAAATGACGTGAAATAGGTTAAAGAGTCTCTTTTAGAATGACTATCGTTTTTAAATCACTACGATGGCGCTACGATCGACATCTTGTTATTCAGCATCGTTGTATATTTATGGAATTCAATTTTTTAGCACTATTTTGTAGCCGTGTTCCACACTGTATCTTCTAGGCGCTGTAGTACCGTGCAAGTGCATTGCATTACATCTATTTTTAATTTGTGCAGAATGATTATTCTTTTGCACGATTACAGATTTCGTGTGACATTTGTGTTCTGTCTTATATGAATAAGTAAAAATTATCCAAATTTGAATATCTAAAACTTTCAAATGCATTTACAATAAACAATTATTTCAATGGCACTTTAGCATTAGTTAAAGGGAAATTAAAGGGATAATTTTCCTGCACCGAAGGCTGCGGGCAGCGCCTCTATAGGCCGTTTTAATTCCCAATTTCATTATAAATACATTTAGAAGGTCGAAAATTTCAGAATGAGATGTAGTTTCTCTTATTATTTTTATTTAACGAGTTAGTCTGTAAAATCATCTTTATAAACAAGGTGCTTATCCGACAGAAGCAAGTTTAAGGTTTCTACGCCAGATAACTGGTTAAGATTGGGAGAAGGAGCTTGTAAGCCATGCCTCCATGGTCCCATTGTTTCGCCTCCATGGTCCCATTTCGCCGACTGACAGAAGCAGCATGGTACAGTTTGTTATGTTTATTTGTTAGTGATAGCGTACGGCTTTCGTTTTGTCATAAATCCCTATGTTTTGTTAACAATTAAAATCTCAATTTGTCTGTTTTCATTGACTTTTCATTACTTTGTTATATATTTTGGTTGGAAAATTAACTTTTGTATTCACGCTTAAACTTATAACTAAATTTGAATCAAGAATTTGTAAATATGTCTTATGAAGATAATAACCAACCACGTAAAAAAGTAAAATGGTCTGACGAAATCGGGCATGCATCATTGCATCATATCTATGAATATGAACCCGAAAGTTCCATTTCCATTGAAAACGAAAGTGAAGCTGTGTCAACCGAGCTTCAAAGTTTTGAACATACTGAAGAATCGAAGAGTAAAGTGGTCGATTGTGATGGCGTAAAAGGCGCTGCTAATTCCCTACCTAAACTCTGTGATGATATAAATGAGCGTATTGTGATAACTGATGATTCCAGTAAAGTTGACGGTTCCGTGCAATCTGGTGATTTTCTAGTCGGCGATCCCCCACCTTTAGAAATGTCTGATAATTATGATTTAAGCAGTCTAATTTATAAAACTGCAAAAATTTCGATCTCTACTTCAGCTGAGGAAGTCAGTCAGCATGTGCCTTCAAAAGAACAGGTAATGAAAACAATTTTTTTTTGTTTACTCTTACATAATATAAATATAGAATTCAGCTTTCCGTTGACAATTTTGAAAAATATTTTAGTTTTATGCCTTTTAAATATTTCTTATGACCCTAAATTGTGTTACCTTTGTGCTTCTATTTACTTCACGTAGTTCTCTTTTTGTTCATTTCTGACATCTATTTATGAACAATGCTGCAAAAATCTTAGGGTATTTTCCCTCCTTTGAAAGTGTATACTTTGCATGTATGGATATGGTTAAATTATATAGAATGATTCTTCTGTACATATAAATTTTATGATTTAAAAATTCGGAGCAGAATCACACCTGATATACGGTACCTATTATTCTGAGATCGATTTTGTGAAGGTCACCATTAGGGATTGACCGAAGCAGGAATTTTGCCAAATACCGAAGTTACGGTCAAAGTGTACACCGTATTCGGCAACCGAATACTTAAAGTTTTAATAAACAATTTTGCATATAGTATACCTTTTTGAATAAACTTTGATTAAAATGAAATTCTTAATAGTTTAATTCAGTTACATTTTTATTTTTAAATCTAATTAGACAAAAAAAAAAAAAAAAAAAAAAAAAAAACTTCTTTCTACTCACAAATTCATTAATTTAACTATACAGGCTGTTATTAAGGATAAAGATTGTCAGAAAACAAAAGTTCATTCAAATAAAAATGTTGTCATTAAGCTGATTTACTGATTGTCTAAGTCTAATTATAAACATATTGAATAGAAATGTTCTCAAATACAAAAGGTATATCAATTTGTACATTTAACTATTTTCTGAAATTTATTTAACTATTTTCTTCTATTATCTGTTCACGAAATTTGCGTTTTGCTTTTTTCACGGTCCTTTGATGAAATTCATGTTTTTTTCGTGATCCTTAGAGGAAATGTGCAGGGTTTTTTTCCTCGATCCTTTGACGAAATTCTTATTTTCCTGATCCTTTGTCGAAATTCGTGTTTTTTCGAGGTCTTTTGACAAAATTCGTATTTTTATCTGTGATTTTTTTTTTACAAGATTTAGGTTTTTTCCATGGTCATTTCATGACATTCGCTATTTTTCTGTGATCCTTTGATAAAATTCGTGTTTTTTAGCGATCTTTCGACATAATTTGCATTTTTTAAGCAATCCTATGACGTAAGTCGTGTTCTTTCAACAATCCTTTGACGAAATTTGTGTTTTTTCTCCGATCATTTGATGGCATTCATGTTTCTTTCCATGATCGTTTGACGAAAGTTGCATTTTTTCGTGATTCTTTGACGAAATTCATGTTTTTCCGCAATCCTTTGCCGAGATTTGCGTTTTCACAATCTTTTGACAAAATCTTTTTTTTTTTTTTGTGATCTTTTGAATGAAATTTGTGGATTTTTTCGCCATTTTTTGAAGAAATTTGCTTTTTTTTCACGATCTTTTGATGAAATTCTGTGTTTTTTTTCGCAATCCTTTGAAGAATTTTGTGGTTTTTTTTTTTTTTTTTTTTCAATTCTTTGGCAAAATTTGCCCTTTTTCTGAGATTCTTTGACAAAATTTGCATTTTTTTACATGATCCTTGGACGAAATTAGTGTTTTTTCGTGATCCTCAGGTTGAAATTTGCGTTTTCCCTGACGAAATTCGTGATTTTTTCTGTGAACAATTGACAAAATTGATTTTTTCGGCAACCATGTCAGAATTAGCAATATCTTTTACGTCTGAATTTTCGGACTGATGACCAATTTTTTTTTATATTTTTGGAACTGAGCGCCTTAAACTTTCAGAAAATTTAGACCAGAATCAATTCTGCTACTTTCTTTTATTACATTCGTGAGAATCGCCGATTTGGACGCCGTAAATTCCAAACGAATTTCACTCATTTCCTCCCTGGCATCGATAAATCTTTCAACCATCATGTTTTGCGAGTGGTGCCCATTAAGTTTGCTGAGTGAGGGCAATAAAGTTAATCGCCACGTTTTAAGTGTTACTCGATGATTGGCGAGTGCTGATTTTGTGCTATACACTCATCACGTCTCTATCTGAATTGCTCTTGTGCCCACCATCTGTAGGCAACATGGTGGACTGCTGTTAAAGAAACACAAACCTTGGGTCTGCGAGCTTACAAACCAACATGATAGAGTCGTATTCAAACAGTTTGAGTTGAAACACTGGTATCAGTATTGCTCTGAAGGTGCTGTTGCAATAGAGTTGTGTTCATACTGTTGTTTCTTCTGGCAGTTAATGTTAAATACCTATCCTCATTTTATGTTGTTTCATGTGTACAATAGAACCTTGTCCTGTTCTTTGGCTAACATTTCCAGTTTCCAAAAATCGATTCCATGGTCTGGAAATGACACTTTGTGAAACTCTGAACGCTTCTGCTAGCAAGGGGTTGTGTTTGATCTGCCTCTAAATGGCCAATGTCCTTCTAGGTTAAATATTCAGCTATGTCATGTTATTGTGACACCTTATTCACTGTTACAAAACATTTAATGTGTGTCAATTGTTTTCAATCTCCTCCTTATAAGAAATGCTGCGGGTCACTTTTCACTTCTTATCTAGAACACTTCATTTTCTACGTCTCAGACAAATTTACATAATCCCAACTTTGTATAAAACAATATAATTTTCTTTTTTAACTTCTTTTCTTTCATTTTTGTTAAAGGTTGTCAGTTATATGGTAGTTTCTTACAAAACTCACACTATCCCTTAATTGTTTTGAGCAGTGGATGTGTTATAATTAGGTCTTGGATTTGTGGACGGTTGCCAGTGTACTTCTTACTTAAAAATCACAAAATTCATGCTTACAGTTTTTTATTGAGTACTATATAGTAGAGATGCAACGAATATTCGGCCCATTCGGCCTGTCTGCCGAATATTAGGCTTCGGCCGAATATCAAGTCCATTATTCGGCCTTGGCCGAATAGTACTGTAATAAATGTTTTTATATTTACACAGTATAACTTTTTAATTTGACAATTTATATTCATCATGTATAATGAAAATTTTATTTGAAATTAACTAACACTTTTTTTCCCCCATTAACTTTCATACTGCGAATGGATTTTATCTACCCATTTTTATATAAGAGGCTAATTTAGGAATCATGTTAAAAAAATTTTATGCGGTATCAGTAAGCACAAAAAGTATCTGTAATAAGCTAACATTAAATCTATTCAAAATTGTTTTAACACAGCTATACAAGCTAATTCAATTTTTTTTTTTTTTTTTTTTATTATAATGGGAAGTTTAACATTTATCCCTTGTTACATAAAAATATATTTTCAATAATATTTTGAATTATACCTATAAAGAACATAAATATATGATTGATTAGATACAGATGTTTAAGATATTTAAGTCATATGGGTCATTCCATGTCAAATCAACGAGAAAAATGCAATTTTTGGACCTCGACATCTCAGATTTCTATAATTTTTGGTTTATAGTTTGTATCCATGGAATATATGAAAAATCTAATTTTTAAATTTTTTTTTTCTTAGCAGTTTATTTTTTACGGAATTTTAAAAATGGTCAAAAGTACCAAATTTAACCAAATTCTCAACCACAAAATCTTCTATAATTCTTTAACAAATTGGGCTAGAGAGTTAAGTTATATCTCATTTGAAAGCTCTTTTTATAGGCTTTAATATGATATGCAACACTAACAATTTTGTGTATAATAAATGTTTTGACAAATTTTCAAAATTTTTGAATTTAAATTTTTCAAAAACACCATCTTTAATTTTTTTCAAAAAAATATATGTTAATCTTTGACTTTTTGGCTACAAGTATGCCAAATTTCAAGATGGAGAAATGATGGGGTTTTGAACTATTAATTTTTAAATATGAGTTATACATGAAAAATTTCAAGTATCAGGGCAAAATTAACAATTGTACAATTTCTTTCCATATATAATTCACACTTCTTTTTCATTAAAAATTTCAGAGTTTGATGCTAAGCAAATTTATTTCTAAGGCATGAAAATTTTCTAAAGCATATTTCTCAAAATATAATTATATAATTTGCCCATAAGGGGACCCTTCATTCACTTGAAAGCACCTGATCGGTAAAGTTAATCCTATGGGCAGGTTGTTTTCGAATTTTCCATTTAAATTTGAATATTTTTAAATGATTTTTTTTACATATGGTAGTTGATGTCGATCTCTCATATGTCTATTTTTTACTTTTTCGATTTTGGTTGCAGATTTTTTTAATAAAGATACTTTCACTTTCTGACCGGTTTCGAAAGTTACAGTACCTTTATTAAAAAAATCTGCAACCAAAATCGAAAAATTACGAAAATTCCCTATTAAAGATTGACCTCAGCTATCCTATGAAAAAAAAAATCGTTTAAAAATATTCAAATTTAAATGAGAAACTCGAAAACAGCCTGCCCATAGGTTTAGCATTACCAAGCACATATTTCAAGTAAGTGAAGAGTGTTTTGACCTGGCACTTCTATCTTTTGATATAAAAATAGCAAATAAAGCCTTTGTGCGACAATATTAAAAAGCAGAAAAACCAACGTTTAAAATGCACAAGTAATAAATGAAAAGCAGCAAACAGCTGTTTCGAATCTACTAGCGAGATTCTTCTTCAGTGCAAAAGGAACAGCGTGCTAGAAAAAGCAAGGCTGAGGCTCAGCCTTGCTTTTTCTAGCACGCTGTTCCTTTTGCACTGAAGAAGAATCTCGCTAGTAGATTCGAAACAGCTGTTTGCTGCTTTTCATTTATTATTTGTGCATTTTAAACGTTGGTTTTTCTGCTTTTTAATATCTTTTGATAGTTTAATTCTACAGCCATCACATATTTTCATGCCCTTTTGAATATTAAATCTTAAACTGCACTACCAAGTTGTTACATTCTTAAGTTTTCCTGATTTTGAATGAATTGTTTTTTTATAGGGATTGATCTGGATGAGTTACCTCATCTATATAGCTTTTCTATTTCCATTTTAACTCATTTAATTATGTCTTTTTCTTAAACTCACTTTTGTTTTATTCTTTGTTTGGCACAGCATGTCCCTAAAGGGATTTTGTGCAATAAAACTCAATACAACCAACCTTTATAGGGATTGCAGCATTTAACAGAAAATAATGCCCAGTCTTTCTTATCTTCTGACATCATTAATAGTAGTAATTCAAGACTTCTTTGTTAAAGCATTTGATTAAAGTAAAATGAAGCTTGTTTATTAAATAGCTATCCTTCTATATGTATAAAAAAAAAAAAAAAAAAAAAAAAAAAAAAAAATTATAACGATTTGGGAATGTGCGAAACGATTTTGAAATGAACCAATGAAAATCTGCTTAGGTATCTCAAAATGCATCAGATTATTCAGAGCTTTCTGACTTTTCTTAGAAGGAATTGTGCTTGGTGAAAACCATGAAAGTAGAGAGGATGGGTGCGGAAAGGGAAGAATCTTCTGTATTTCGATAAACTTATTTAAGGGGTCGATGCAGGGTTCGCAAAGCTGGGCCCAGTTCGAAAAAACCCGGTGGGTTTTTTCAGAATGGGCCCACTTGAAAAAGCCCACTGAAAAACCCATAAAGTGGGTTTTTTCAATTTTCAGATATAATTTAAAAATTTAAACAACATATAAATTTAATGAATTTAAGTCATTTCAGTTAATTTTGAAAAAATATTAATATATAAAAAGCCATTACATACAAATAAAAATGTATTTCAGCACATTGAACTACTTTACTAACATAGAACCTAGTAGGCAACACACATAGTACATAATTATAGGTATGTCTTTATATAAAAAATTCAAATCAACTATATTCATGGAAATAAAAAATATGTATTTTTACTTTCTTCTATCTTTACAAGAAGAAAGTATTGGATTCGTGAAAAATTTCGACTTCCAGTTCATGATTGATTTATATGTTTTAAAAAGGTCCTGAAGACAATTTGATAGTTTTTAGAAAATGACTGTCTGTATGTGAAAAAAATTTTGTGGGTGCTCTATCTCAAGAACTAATGCACAGAATTTCACAAAACTTTTACTAACACAAAACTGAGTTAGACCTTGATGTAAACTGATGCTGATTAGTTTTTGGTGTATACTGCCCAACAGGTGGTGCTGTTATGCTGCATTTATCTCAATTTTTGCAATAGCTTTATCTCAAGAACTAATGCATGGATTTTCATAAAACTTCAGATTCAGTTACAAGTTAAGTTGTTGCTTATTGAATTTTGGTGCATATCGCCCAACAGGTAGTGCTGCATTTTTCACGATTTCAGCAATAACTCTAATCTCAAGAACTAATGTACGGATTTGAATAAAAATTTAGATTCAGTTAAACCTTGATATAAACTGGTGCTGATTAGTTTTTGGTGTATATCGCCCAAGCGGTGCAATTGTGCGGCATTTATCTCACTTTTTGCAATAGCTTTATCTCAAGAACTAATGCATGGATTTTCATAAAACTTCAGATTCAGTTACAAGTTAAGTTGTTGCTTATTGAATTTTGGTGCATATCGCCCAACAGGTAGTGCTGCATTTTTCACGATTTCAGCAATAACTCTAATCTCAAGAACTAATGTACGGATTTGAATAAAAATTTAGATTCAGTTAAACCTTGATATAAACTGGTGCTGATTAGTTTTTGGTGTATATCGCCCAAGCGGTGCAGTTGTGCGGCATTTATCTCACTTTTTGCAATAGCTTTATCTCAAGAACTAATAATGCATGGATTTTCATCAAACTTCAGATTCAGTTAGATGTTGACGTAAATTATTACTGATCAAGTTTTGTTGTAAATTGAACAACAGGTGATACTTATATCTCCTTGTTAAATGCATCCAATTCAACAAATCTATATTTTACAATCCTCATGATGGGCATAAATTGCCATTTAATTTTGGCACTGTGATAGCGAATTTTGAATTATTAACATGTATGAGATAGAAGAAACTTTTGGGATTGGCACATCCGACTAGTTTACCCCTTTTTTTCTTCCTACTTATATATTTTAAATTTTAATATTCTATTCATTATTTGATTTAAAGAAAATTAACAATTTTATATCTTCTATTATATTTAAAATTAATTTGTGAGAAACACTGGCATTTAATTAATTTAAATTCATATAATTTATGCAATTTATAACTTGTAAAATAGCATTACAATTATATTGTATATAAGAGAACAATGTATTTTTTTTATGTATAGTGTATATAATATATAGAAAATATAGTATACAATAATGTAACTACGCATGTATTATACTTTTGAAAAAACCCGATTTTCCCCGGGGAAAATTGGGTTTTTCATGAAAAAACCTGAAAAAACCCATGTGGGTTGGGTTTTTTCAGAAAAACCTGGGTTTTTGCGAACCCTGGGTCGATGGCAAACTTAGTTGAAATATGTGCTTGGTAATGCTAAACCTATGGGCAGGCTGTTTTCGAATTTCTCATTTAAATTTGAATATTTTTAAACAATTTTTTTTTTCATAGGATAGCTGAGGTCAATCTTTAATAGGTAATTTTTCGATTTTGGTTGAAGATTTTTTTAATAAAGGTACTGTAACTTTTGAAACCGGTCTGAAAGTGAAAGGACCTTTATTAAAAAAACTGCAACCAAAATCGAAAAAGTAAAAAATAGACATATGAGAGATCGACATCAACTATCCCTATGTAAAAAAAATCATTTAAAAATATTCAAATTTAAACGGAAAATTCGAAAACAACCTGCCCATAGGATTAACTTTACTGATCAGGTGCTTTCAAGTGAATGAAGAGTCCCCTTACGGGCAAATTATATAATTATATTTTGAGAAATATGCTTTAGAAAATTTTCATGCCTTAGAAATAAATTTGCTTAGCATCAAACTCTGAAATTTTTAATGAAAAAGAAGTGTGAATTATATATGGAAAGAAATTGTACAATTGTTAATTTTGCCCTGATACTTGAAATTTTTCATGTATAACTCATATTTAAAAATTAATAGTTCAAAACCCCAACATTTCTCCATCTTGAAATTTGGCATACTTGTAGCCAAAAAGTCAAAGATTAACATATATTTCTTTGAAAAAAATTAAAGATGGTGTTTTTGAAAAATTTAAATTCAAAAATTTTGAAAATTTGTCAAAAAATTTATTATACACAAAATTGTTAGTGTTGCATATCATATTAAAGCCCATAAAAAGAGCTTTCAAATGAGATATAACTTAACTCTCTAGCCCAATTTGTTAAAGAATTATAGAAGATTTTGTGGTTGAGAATTTGGTTAAATTTGGTACTTTTGATCATTTTTAAAATTCCGTAAAAAATAAACCGCTAAGAAAAAAAAAATTTAAAAATTAGATTTTTCATATACTCCATGGATACAAACTATAAACCAAAAATTATAGAAATCTGAGATGTCGAGGTCCAGACCCCACGTTGATTTGACATGGAATGACCCATATGTTGCTTAAGGGTTTTTTTTTTAGTAAAATACGCTTAAAAGTTAAATATAATTTAAGTGATTTTTTTAAGTGTGTTACTATTTCTTATTAAATAATGAAAGAAATGTAAATACTAAATTCTTTTAATTAGTATGCATATGCATTTATGTTTTAGATATTTTTTTCAAGAATAGCATTGTAATGTTTATATTTGCCTTAAAAAACAGTTAAAATGTTTTCAATAAACGTAGATTGTGATGCAGAAATAATAATTCAGCATTCTCAGGTGATTGCCTTTTTTTTTTTTTTTTTTTTTTTTGTAAATGTTACCTGCTTTTGAAAATAATCTCTTACTATATATGGTACTTTCTGGTGCAGAAAGGTACTTTTTGGCTAATCGTGAAAGGTTTGGAAAGTCTTCCGAATTTTTCGCCCACCACTCCAAAGGACACTGTTGTCTTTCTAGCAGTGGCTGGGAAAGAAAATTACTAATTTCTTTTCCTTCTTCACATTGAGGGGCACTTTCTATAGAGGCTTCACTGCTGACAGCAAAGAAAAAAAAATAATAAAGATGAAAAAAAATTTTGTTAATTGTGAGCTTTATAAAGTCTACAATGATTTCTTTCCACTATTTTAGAGGATATTCCTTTCACCCTTTCTATCAGTGGTTTTTCTTAAGATATTAAGATTTCTTATTTTTTATTTTATCTGAAAGCTGAAACTTATGTTTCCTAGCACTTTTAAAATTTTGTCATTATTTTAAAATGTAACAACAACACACATATCTATTAAAATGTAACTAGACAGTACCTGATGAGGAACTTTTGCTAAGAATTTTTTTGGGGGGGGGAGGGGGGGGGCTGAATTATATTATTGAGGCAATTTTTAGGCCGAACATAGCCGAATATTTTTTCAAAGTAAAATAATGCTTTAAAAAATTAAAAATTTGTATATAAATAATTTTTTAAAAGAAAATACTACATTTTAATTGTGAAATATACAAAAATTGTGCACATAGTGCATACTATATTTTGTTTTTAGGCAAAAATAAGTTCATTATTCGGCGGCCGAATAGGCCGAATATTCGGTATTCGGTTATTCGGCCAAATCACTATTCGTTGCATCACTACTATATAGGAACAGGGATGATCATCCTGGGAAATCAGTTTTTGCTTTATAGCAAGGCTGTCCAACCTGGTGCCCAAGAAACACCAGAAAATTCTTACAGAAATATTTGCCTTATTTAAGCTTCAAATTTTTGTAATATTACAGTTACTTATTAACATATTTATTGTACCCTCTGTGTGCAAGTAATACTCACAGTTTACTGATTATTGTTTGTAATTTTGTAAGTAAGTTCTAAACTTGTGCAAAAAATGCAAAAGTTTAACTTTTCAATTTAATATTTCATTTCGGCATTTACTTCTAATATTCATGCACAGGTTTATTGAGTAAAAAAAAAAATTAAATGGTTTGTTCTGTGTTAGTAACCATCACTTTTACATAGTATAGATACATAGTATAGTTTACATAGTGTAGATATTACAGAAAATATTGATAAAGCACAGTTTTAACAAATTTGTCAGTAATTTTTTATATATTTAGTACAATAGGGGAGAGAGGGGGCATATGGGAGCAGGGATCACAATTTTTCAATAGTATTTTGTTTTTTTATTTGAAAGAAATTAAGGAACAGATGTGTTATTATCCCACCCTCCGCCATCTTGGATTTTTTTGGCGAGAAAACCCCTTTTTCGCCAAGTAGAAAATGTCGCCAAGTACCGATATATGCGTATGTTAGGCTTAACGAAAAAAAATGTAAATAATGAAGAAAACATGCGCATGTTAGGCTTAACAAAAACAATGTAAATTTGTCTAATTTACATTTTTTTTTCGTTAAGCCTAACATACACATAAATCACTAAAAAACACATTAAAGAAAATGTAACCAAAATTAATTCCCCTCTAAATTAAAAGCAATATTTCCGAAAAAAATACAAAAATGACATTAGATTCTCTGTAATAAAACCAATATTTCTGGAAAAATACACATAAAAATATTAGATTTTCAAGATTACTTACCTTTTTGGTTTTTTTTTTTTTTTTTACACTTGAAATACACACTTTAAATAAACAAATTCCGAAAAAATTAAAATTCTGGATTATAATAAGTTATATTTCCGACTTGAAATGCACACACTTTAAATAAACAAATTCCGAAAAAATTAAAAAATGAAAATTCTGGATTATAATAAGTTATATTTCCGATTCCAGGTTGTATCTCCCGATAACTTAAAATATGAAAAAAAATCTGACTTACTCTCAATATATTCCAACACCTGCTCGTTGATAAACTGCTTCCAATCGGCCATAGTATGACTATTAAACTTATACTGCGATACAATTTGATTTGTCTTTGTCCCAATAACAATTTCAAACGTTAGCAAAAAAATCTCCTCAGTCTTCAATTTACTACAACCACTAAACCAGGAACCATATCTAAAAGACATTTCAGTGTTACACTTTTTATTCTGACCATCCACAACTCTCCTATTACGACAAACCCACGTGCAACAGTCAGAGAATTACGTTCTTTTTCTAATTTTCAAATCGCCGCTACATTTATTACAACACATGCTAGATTTCAATAAGCCAATCTCTTTTAAAAAACTAAAAAACAATTCTCTGTCGCGTATCCTCAAAATAAAATGAAAAAAAAAAAAAAAAGATACAACCTGGTACAAGAGCGAGACGACAAGCACGAGAGATGTTCACGCAAAAAGCACGCTCTCGCGTCGTAAAAAAGGGGGTTGCCATAATAAGTTACTAGACGCCAAACGCTGGGGTTGCCAGAGCGATAAAAATCGCCAAATACTCAACATCGCGGAGGGTGGGATAATAACACATCTTAGCCGAAATTAACAAAAATAGTAGCAGCTGTAGACATATGGTAAAAATGTTTTGAAGCTCTTTGACATTTTGTTTGTCCTCAGTAGCCAAAACATTGTTTATAGATATCAAAAGTAAAATCCCAATTTTTCAATAGTTATTTTGTTTTTTTATTTGAAAAAAATTACCAAAATTACAATATGTGTAGTCATATGATGATAAATTTTTTAAGCTCTTTGCCATATTGTTTGTCATCAGTAGCCAAAACACTGTTTAGAGATCTCAAAAGTAAAATCTCAGTTCCAAATTGATAAGCGAATAACTTTATTTATTTATTTATTCATTTATTTAAATTTTAATGTTGTAACATGTACTATCAATACTAATAAATATTTTTTATTAAGTTTTTTTTTTCTTTTAAAGTTGAGAAATGTTAACGATTTATCAATTTAACTCTAGCAGCCATGTGGGGCACTTGTGAACAGACATGAACAGTTCATAAGTGCCTCAATAATCATTCTGTGATTTTGTTCCTTTCAGTAATATATTATTCATAATTCATGAGAAATAATGTCAGCTCCAATATCTATAATTTTACTGAAATAGAAGACATTTCCTTCATACAAAGTTGATTTTGTATTGAAACTTTCACAAACACACCTGTCAGCAAGTACAGAGCAACAAGCTCGTTTACATTATTCAATAGTAATTTAAATAAATTTAATTTTGTCAAAATGTAATAAGAGTTATGTATTATTTTACTTTACTAAACAGTTTACAACAGTATTTTTTATGCATTGATAAACAAAAAGTATTATGTTGAACGACTTTGCAAATTTTTCTTT